>CM064326.1:110546859-111066859 GCA_032595735.1 Pelochelys cantorii | reverse complement strand
TCTCTGGGTACCTAATCTGCCATATTCAAATATCAGACTATGGGGTGGCAAAGAATGTGTTTATTTCCTGTCCTGACATAAAATGTCCTTTGCTTAAAAATATACAGATTAATCCAGCATGTTTGTAGCTTTCAGATTTATTCAAGCATTTCTATGTATTTTCAGATATAATTTTTAAAATTCATAAATACAGAAAAACACAGAATTATATTTAAAATAGATAGCAAATAAATCTCCAGAAAGCATGTCTGTGCAGAATACCCATGTTATCCCAGATAACATCATATTATTTATGATGCAGCTGAAATCAAGGATCTCTTAAATCAGCTAGCTCTTAGTACATTGCTCTTCAATGCCTATGGAGAATTGTGCAAAAACTACAATACTTTTATTAGACCAAAGTACTTAGACACGTTTTATCATTCCCCTAACACACAGTGTCAATACTAAAAATGAAAGTAAATGAAATATACATATTGTTGTAGCATTCAGTCATTGACAGAATTAAACGAGTAAACAAGGCTCCACATTTTCATTACGTACATCCAGACATCTTATTTTAAAGACTTTGGCCACCAGATGATGAAAGTAACTCATGACTGAAACCCCAAATAAAATAGTTCAACTAAGCAAGTATTCTTTTGTAAAAACACCACAAGTCAGATTCTGATGCCTTTATTTATGCCAAATAGTAGCTTAAAAATCAAAAGTAATTCCTCTGAATTCAAAAGGGCAGACCTAATGGAATAAAGTGCTGCTCCACATGAGTAAGGGTATTTAGCTGTGGCTTGGGTGGTAGCCGAGTTAATAATAATACACACACACACACACACACACACACACACCTCACATTTGAAAAAACTTTGTTCTTCAGTATGAACATGTAAGCTCCAATTCAGCAAGATACAGAAGCACGTGTATAAATTTAATCCCATGTGTAGTCCCTTTGCCTTGTGGTGGCTACTTAGTCCTTAAAGTTAAGCACAGTCTTAATTCCTTTAATGAATTTACATCTTTCTGATCATTTGTTTCGAACGTGGACTTTAGTACTATAATGTCTCTGAAAAGCAATACCTGAGTGTATACGATAAAGGAGGGGCTATAATCAATTTTAATAATCTAGTTACTACAGATTTATGAAAGTCAGAATATGGATTTATACGTAGCTCAGACAAAGAAATCACACTCTCTTGGACAAACCATATGTGTTGCCAAATTTCCCACAAACATTAATTTACAAATAGAAAACAATAATCTTGAAATGTTGGGGAAGTAAAATGGATCTTTAAAACAGATATATCCTAGAAAATAGCTATTTATCTAACAGAAGCACCAAGTAAAGTCAATAAAGAATTAATAGTTCCAGCTAATATATACATCTCTGCATATATATACTTTGGAACCCCTGCGAGTATATGGGTCTGGTCTTGGTCCCATTGCAGTAATTGCAAAATTCCCACTGACTTCAATGGAAGCCAAATTGAGGCCTTAAACACACATAGTTTCATTCTTTAATTTGCATTCAGTGGATCAGATCATACCCTGTAGATCCACATATGAAAGAGACTCCATCCTGTTTTGCATATAAGGGGAGCTCAGTTTCCTCTGTGGCACCATTCCATTCTTATATACCCTCATATTGGATTTCTTTAATCAAAATAATGTAAATCACTGATTTTAACCATGATTTAAATCAGCGAATGGGAAGCACTTAATTTAAATAATCAATTTTAATCATGTTTTCATTTGAACATTTTGGTTATTTATATGAAGAAAGGTTGGGTCTCACTAATAGCCATTCATTTAGCCTTTACACATTTGGTGTGTCTTTTTGTTAATGAGAGGGATACTCTATATCCATACACATTTATGTAAGCAATTAAATAACATCCATTTATTCAGATTCATAATATTTATGTTTGTTGTTATGTTAGAAAATGGTGGCTGGTGCATGTGTTATTTACTAAATGATTAATCTTATACTTCTGATTTCAATTTGCATGGACATTTAAATCAATTACAATGTTCCAAAACATCATTTAAAATTTTTACTAGTTAAATGTACTAGATACATAAGCAAAAAAAAAAAATTATCAAAATGTTTTGCATTTAGAACTGATCAAACACCAGAAATATTATCTACAGTAAGTGAAATGAGCAAATTGTTTCTGTTCAATATGTACTTCAAGATTTTAGAACTAGTAGATCTCATCTTCTTGTACCTAATTTATAGTCAGAGTTTGAAACAAGGAAAAAAAGAATTTATTTTTGATTAATCTAAGATTGATTTCTTAAATTTGAATGGATTAGTTATTGAACAGGACTAGCTGAATAAACTGAAATGAAGAAAATATGCTCTCTTCACCTGCAGAAGAGGTGACCACTGGCAAAATCTGATTAAGTACATTAGCACATTCTGGTTCCAGATGCTTAGGCAGTGACTTCTACCAGTTTGATTACTAAAAGGAACACCTCTGTCAATTTTCTTCTTGTGTCTCAGGGTACGTCTAAACTGCAACACTATTTCGAAATAACTAGCGCTATTCCGAAATGACTTAGTCCACGTCTACACAGCAGGAAGTTATTTCGAAATAGTGTCAAAATACTGTCAATCTGAAGGACTTCTTACTCTGACTCTTGTAACCCTCATTGTATGAGGAATAAGGGAAGTTGGAGGACGAGTGCTGTATTTCGAAAAAAGTGCTGCATAGACGCGCCCTATTTCAAAATAAGCTATTTCGAAATCAGATACGCAATTAACGTAACTCAATTTGAGTAGCTTATTTTGAGTTAAGCCCTGCAGTGTAGATACACCCTCAGATAGATATCCATGTTTCATAATTGTGGAAGCCCCTTTATTTGAGTTACTTAGCAGTCATCTGGACAAAGCCCTGAAGAATCTATAGTAGGAAACAATCTTGCCTGGGCAGGAAGATGGCCTGGCTGGCCTAATACATCTTTTACCTTTTACCTTTTCATTTTCTGAGTGTGATATTGCAACACATATTTTACATTCGTGTATTAAATGACACCATGCACTGGAAAATGCCAAATGTCATTCTATCTAATATTAATATTACCTAAGGTTTTTCTAAAACACCTGCTGACCTCACCATAGCATCAAAGCACCAGAACTAAAACAACACTAGGAATCTGATGCTAACTAACGAACACCAGGGAATGCAAAGGCTTGCATTCTCATCTATTCACTGCCTTCCACTCATGCCCCAGATTATCATCTGTACCCTACAACGCATTAAAAGCTAGTGACTGACTTGGACTCATGGGGCTTGGGTTGAGGGGCTATTTTATTACAATATCAACTTGCAGGCTTGGGCTGCAGCCTCAGCTCTGGGATTCTCCCACCATGAAGGGTTCTAGAGTCCAGGCTCCAGCTCAAGTCCAGTTGACACCGCAGTGAAACAAACCAGGCCAGTCGCCAGTTTTTAATTGCATCACAGGTGAGCAACATGAAGAAGGCTTATTTTATCACTCCCAAAATCACATTTAAAATAATTATATCTTTGTTTCGGATCCTGTTCTCAGTGTAGCTTATAAAAAAAGTGTTTCCATATGTATAGTTAATACATCTTAGACGCCTCAAACTCAAATTTATTTTCAAATTGGATTTGTTTTTCTTCAGTTCCTCCATTTATTTTCAATACTGATTCTTAAGCAAATCAAGAGTTTGTTTCACTGGTCATACAACATGATGACTTCCATCAGGAATATGCACTACTCTGAAAGGTGCAGTCCGTCTTCCCTAACCATCCTGTGGAGCAGTATATGAGGAGAACAGCTGTTCATATCTACATGTTATAGACATGGATGTGCCATTCCAGTGTATTGGATTAAGTTGCCATTTCAATGTATTGGCTCTTTATAAATAATTTTCCAGAAGTAGTGTTTCCTGTTTTTATTTATTCTTATTTGCACCACTTTATCACTCCCCCTCCTCCACCAGCAATCACACCTTTAAAAAGAGACAGGCAGACAACTCACAAATCTTCTCACCTCCACCAAAAAAAATACCAACACAGCACACCCAGACACACAGAATGGGGAGAGGGAGTCTGGAAGCTCTCTTTGGGCATGTCTACACTAGGAAAATATTTCAGAATAACTACATTTGACTTAAGAACTACAGATTTTACAAAATCAAAATATCATGTCCCTACTATGGCAAAATTAGTCCAAAGCAGGCTCCATTAACGTGGATGCAGTATCTCAATGTAGAGCCCCAGGAAGCACTGGGGAGTAAATAGTTCGAATTACTCTGGGGGGTAGTTATTTCGAATTAGCAGCAGTGGAGCTTCCACACTGCCACTATTTCAAAATAACTATTTTGGAATTAGCCATTATTTCCAGAGGAAAGCAGGAGTGCAGATTTTGAAATAAACTGCCCACTATTTCAAAATAATGAGCTTGGTAGCATGGATGCTCCCCTTACAAATTCAAGCTAAGGGGGGTTATTTTGAAATAATACCCTAAGTGTAGACCAGGGCTTTGTCTCCCACTGCTTCTTGTCCAATGACAGAAAAGCTGACATGCTCAGAGGACCATGTTCCATATACCTATGAACACTCCCCAGCTAATATCTAACTACACCAACAGAAAGATAGGAGGCCCTGGATGTGGTTGTAACTGTGTCCACTTGAAATGTATAGAAGCCCCCACAACTAATTGCACTGTTCAGGGAAGAGAGGAGAAGTTGTTTCCTCACTGTTGCAGACATAGAAGCCACAGCCCCACTTCCTGAGCTTTCTTAAAGGGGGCTAGGAAAAGGAGTGAGGGTCAGCTCCCCACAGCACAAGACATAGAAGCCACCCCTCCCCCCCAACTCAGCTTCCTTTAACAGGGATATTTTCCTGCCATTCTTCTCTAATTCATTGTACCCTATAACTTTGTCTCCCCTATGCCAAATACATGCACTGGTCATACACCACAAGGAGGCCCCAGCAAAATGCTTGGCTGTCTCCTCTCTATCTCCTGCCAGGTACTCAAATGTTTCTTCTTCTCCTTCTCTTAACTGAGATGAATCATATTTGCATCTGCTGTCCACTTCTTGGTTGCCAAAGAGCCCATGAAGTGCTTCTCCTTCTCCTGAGCTGGATTGGCTCATCCCTTGGGCCATCTGTGAACTCTCAAGGACTTGAATGTCCCACTTGCATGCCCAGTATATAATACTGTGCCTGCAAGTCCACACCACCACTTGTTCAGCCCATGTGCATGATCCTGAACACATAAATGTATTTATTTTAAAATATTTTTACCCCTCCTCTCTATTTAGAATATTCAAGGCGACTTACAAAATTTTGAAACAGAAGAAATAAAAAAGTAGAATAAAAGAAATGTTAACTCAGTCCTGATAAAGATGGACCTTCCGGGGCTGCATAAGGTATAAATACTCCCCCTCCCCCCCCCCCCATCTCTTTCTCATCTGCAGGAATGGCAGTTCAGTGGCCTTCACTTGACTTGGCACCAGCTATTTGGACCATCCCTGTCAACTCTCCCCTTCTCCCTTCTGTAAGGGGCAACATCCCATTTCTTACTATTAACTGGAAAATGACCCACTCATCTGAAGTTGGCAGTAGGTACATTTTGAAAGGTCTTGAAAACACAAGCCTGTGTTTTACACTTGCTAAAGGACATTTCAGAGCAAAATGCAAACTCAATACAGCTTGAACCTCTCTTGTCCAAAACTCTGTAGTCTGGAAACACCTGTGGTTTCTCATTATTTTAGTTAGCCAGATGTCCACTATTCATGGGTGTAGTCAAGTTTCCCGCAGTTCCATAAGGTCTGTTTACAGCCATCAGCCCTGGCTCTCAGTGTTCTGTGTTATTAGTTCTAATTTACCCCTAAATGTCTTCTAACAGCCAGTAAGCAGTGGAAGTGTTGGTAATGCTGCTAGGCAACATTGATCTCTCATGGTCCAGAAAATTCTCTGGTTCAGAACCAGTGAGGTCCCAAGTGTGCCAGACTAGAGAGGTTCAACCTGTACTATAGAAAGGTTGTTTCTTGAGACAGGGCTTCTAAATATACATTGTTCGAATAATACATCTGAGATGCAGTGTCTTAAATCTTCTGGGTCTCAGTTTCCCCATTTGTAAAAAAGGAATAATTCTCCTTTGTACCCACCTACAATGATATGGGGCTCTGCACATCTTAAATCCTTTGGATTTCCTGATTTTACTGATGGTAAAAATCCACCATGGGTATGTCTACATTTGCCCCCTAGTTCGGACTAGGGAGGAAAATGAAGCATACCGAAGTTGCTAATGAAGCGCGGGATTAAAATGCAATGAGGAGTAACAGTTAATTCGAGGGAAGGGTTTTAAATCGGACTACCATGTCTACACGCGGCAAGTTAAAATGGCAACTGGCCGCGAATATACTAATCAAGCGTGGGATATTTAAATCCCGCGCTTCATAAGCAACTTTGGTATGCTTCATTTGCCTCCCTAGTCCTAACTAAGGTACAAGTGTAGACATACCCCCATCTGAATTTTATAGCTGGAGAAAATGAGAGACATGAGAGGAGGCCTTCAGTTTCATTCTGGCTGCTTTGCACTGCTTAGAACTGTCTATGCCTCCAACTGAATATACCTCAGACACATAAAGAAACTAAGGATGTGTCTAGACTACAGGTTTTGTTGACAAAAGTGGACTTTTGTCGACAAAACTATACCTGCGTCTACACTACCTCCGAGTACACTACCTCCGAGTACACTACCTCCGAGTACACTACCTACCTCTGAGTTACACTACATAACGTCGACAGAACTTTGCAGTTTTGTCGACGGCGGTAAACCTCATTCTATGAGGAATAACACCTTTTGTGAACAGAGTTCTGTTAACAGAAGGCGTTATTGCATCTACACTGTCCTTTGCGTCTACACTCTCATGTTGACAAAGCGGCTTGCTTTGTCGACAGAACTGGATGTAGTCTAGACACTCTTTGTCCACAGAAGCTTTGTCGACAGTATCTGTTGACAAAGCCTCTGTCAACAAAAGCCTGTTGTCTAGACATACCCTAAGTCTTCTAGCTGCACAGCATTGTGAGCTAACAGATCTGACATATGATTAGGAATCCAGACACACACATTCTAATCCTGATAGTGACACTAACATACTCTTTGAACTTGGAATTACCTAACCACTTTGACTTGTGACTTCTTCAGCTGTAATGTGGGGTCATGATTTTTACTATAAGCCATGTCTGAAGATGCTAACAGAAATACATATTGTTTGTAGGTGCCTATTTTGACTACATTGCATAGATGGGGGTCACTGGTCTGACTGGAAGTTATTATGTTCTAGTTTACTGGACCCAGGGCTGGAAGTCAAAACTTACAGGGGCAGATCCTGGTTCTCATAATTCCTGTTTTATTAGTAGGAGGAGGACTATTACTGTAGTGACTAGAAGCCGTACCTTCAACAAGGAGTCCATTGTGCTAGGCACTATACAAACCATTGCACAAAGCAAATAGAAAGATGACTTAGTTGGCCTGCAGGATTCCACAGATGTAGGGGGATCCCCAGGTGGCACAGAACCAGCATAGCCAGCTCTCCACCACACACAATGGGCCATGGTTCTGGTGAGATGCCTAGGAGAAAGAAGGTGTGGTTGCAGGACTTTCTATAGAGTATGGAATATACAATTAAGGCAATAGAAATGGAAAATACCATTCAGGCAAGTTAATGAAAGCAGTGGTAACAGAACTCAAAATCTCAAAGTCCTATGTTTGATCCACTGGCCATGTGGCTTTTGTAAGGCATCTGCCTTTCCTTTTCTTCTAGCTCCTACATAATCCACAGGTGTAGATTTTACCCAGGAACTGGTTTGTAGGTTTCTGTGTTTTACCCTGAATAATTTTCCATTCTCCCAAAATATGACAATACTACAAGACTTACCTTGTATTGCCCAGGTATAGCCCAGCTGTGGGGGTCTCCAGGCTTGGTCCAGGGCAAAAGGGGGGACAAAGGTGTGTGTGGGGGGGGAGGGGCTGGGCTGTGCAGACCTTTTGCTGGTGCTCCCTGAACCCAACCCAGAGTTGGCAGCGGGGGAGGGGAACGTAGGCATTCCACCAGCGCTCTTTGGACCTGGCCTGGAGGTGGGCGGAGTGGGGCACGAAGGCCTCCTGCTGATATTCCCTGGGCCTGGTCTGGGAGGAGGGAAGAGGGTGCTGTGCAGGGCTGGGGATGGGCTGTGGCTCCTGTGGTGGGGGAATGGGGTTGCACTGCTGAGCCCTAGGAGTGTCTCTGGGGAGGCCGTGGTCTTGAAGCCAATGGGGCTTCTGCCACCCCTAGACCAGTGCTGGGGCCAAGGGCTCGGGGAGGGGTTTGGGATAGAGGAACCACGTACCTGCTCCCGTGGCAGGCATCTTGGTGGTGCATCTGCCCTAGTGGTCACTTGGCAGTATAGTTGTTCCCTCTGCTTGTTGTCCCCAGTGGTGACTGTAAGTATAGCATCCCTCCGCTCAGTCCCCCTCTTCTCATGTTGGAAAACAACCAAATTCCAGGCACATGCCATTTTCCCGGCACAGCCAAACCCTTTACCTAGCTTTAAGTTAGGATAAGAGGAAGCTGCATACCAAATTTAGTGGTGCTAACCCTTACCATTTAGGAAGAGTTCTTGAAAATGGACTTGCAGACAGACAGACGGGCTCACAGACAGGCACACAATTCACTAAAATATATAGAGCGATGTCAGGTACCAATATGACAGGAAATAGATTGTCAAAAATTTCTCAGGAATTCACCATTTTTGCCCAATGAGAATCATTGGTAGTACTATGAAACAATAGAGAAAGCGACCAGCTCTATTTTAAGTGCAAATCCATGAAACTTAAATTGACTCACTGGTGAATCCCTGTGCAGAACTGGGGACAGAGTTCCCAACATCCTTCTAATTCCCACCATTTCGAAGGTACAAGATCCCTTCCCCCCCCCCCCCATTTCCTCTCACATCGGCCTTTCTGTAGTTCTGTGGTTTCTTCAGAAACAAAAGGTCTGTTTAGTACTTTTTACTTCTTTCTAATGTGGAAACACCTGTTTAACCTAACACTAGTTATAATTATGGGCCCTGTCTAGAAATGGTGCTCATGCAAAACAGCTGCCTCTGAATAGCCCACATTTGCCACTTTAATACTATACTGTACATTTAAATGAGCATTTCCCACTGAATGCACAAAGCTGATCAAATTGAGGTCAGGCCAGCATCCTGATCCTGTGTTTAATATGTGGATGAAAACTATATATTTCATTTTCAAAATGCTGCAGGTGTTTTTTCTCTCTGTTAACCAATACCAGTTGGTATTAATTTAGTTGCTCTATTCTGGACTAAGTGTTTTAGTTTGAACTCACCTCTGATAGGACAAAGTTACTCTTTTTAAACATGGTAATGTATGTAGGTGAAAATAGCAATGGGGAATTTCAGTGTGTCACATTTAATGGTTCAAATGAAAAATAATTGGATACTTTGCTGCTCAAAAGTGGTTTATCACCATGGGTATTGCAGTGTTTAGAGTTACTTAGTTTGACCATGTTAAAGCAAGAACAGGTTGTTCAGTTGTGAAGCATATTATTTGTGGTCTATTTAGTCTGCTGTTTCTTCTAGAGAAAATTCCTCTTTCTTCAGAGTAGAATGCACCAACCAAAATGTGTAGGGAGGGTAAATGCTTACAATAATAAATCCTTACCTAAGGTGAAAAGCATTACTATTTTGAAGAACAAGATAATTCAGGAGTCTGCCTACACCTACTGATTCCAAACACCAATGACAGGTACTACCATCCCAGCTGTGTGAAATATTTTACAACTCAGTCTTCTATCCTTTCATGTTTCCATTGCCTGCCTTCAGTAAATATTTTCAAGAAAATGGTCCACAGAGTTGGGCATATTATTGGTGAGGTTATAATAAGTTTTCAGGCCAAGTTGCATCTTTTAACTCAGTTTTCTAAAGCACTGAATTTCCTGTAAATGTTGATTAAAGCTATAAAATGCTTTGCTTGTGGGGGTGCCTTCTAGCATCGATTAAATGCTTTGTTTATATTGATATTTGCCATTATATACAGTATAAGCGCCCAAAATGCTTTGGATTAGAAAACCAATGCCTTTTACAGTACGAGGCTTGCACTTATGAGAGGACCAGTACTAAAGATGCCTAATCCATTTTCTAGTCTTGTAATAATCAGATTAAAAATTCAAACATATCAAACTGTAGCTTTCCACACGTCGACATACACAAACATCTCCCAGCTAAAATGTAACAAGCTGATTAGAAACTGCTTTTATTTCTTTTTATTGCAAGTTTTGCTCAATTTTAACCCTGAGATTTGCTTTATGGGGAAGTGTCTGCATACCGCCTTCCTTTTGTCTCAACCAGAGGGTTTAATAGCTAAAGTAACTGAAAAGGACTAGCACCAGAAAGGCTTTGGTTACCAGAGTAACCGTAAAAACAGACCCCAGTCTCCATGGCAAAGAGAAAAGCTATTTGCTGCAGCCTTTTCAGACCTTGAACAGACACTGACAGTTTTCCTATAATCACTGCAGATTATTTGTAGCAACTAACTATATTATAATGTTAACTATAGGAGGTCTGAAAATACACAATGTAAAAAAAAAGGAAATAAATTGAGGCTTTCTTTTTTTTTTACTAATTTAACTGAGAGTATATTATCAATTTTAAAACCATAAAATAGTTCACTCTAATATTCTAACACAAGGAAGTAACCTCCATCTTTGGAGTTGTTTTAAAAAAAATGTGTAGAGAATCTATATCCATTGTGAGGGCTGTGTACCATCTATATATCTAGTTTTCATTCATTTCTATTGCAGAAGTTCAAGTGACAAACATATATGCAACAGTATTATTGTATGCAATTTTTATATACTTTTTTTCAACTACTGTACATCAAACTGTATTTTAAGTACTTGGTAGCTGAGTCTTCCTAGAGTCTTCAGCAAGATATGTACAAATTACACAATATATACTTTTAAAAAGCATCTCTGTAATTCATGGGTCTACAAACCCTGCAATACAATTACCTAAATTACCAGTGCCGGTTGTAAGTGCTCCTTGTGGCTAATCATTCAGTCCTCAGTGAATTGCGTGACTAGCCAGTGGTTTATTCTCTGTAACAGCAGTGCTTACTCTCTAGCCTTCATGCTAAGGTTTGTCTTCACTGTTGTTAATTTCAACATGGAATATATTTTAACTTCAGTCCTTAGATTTATGTATGTAAGTGTATTGTTTGTTTTACACGAGTCTATATTATATCAGTTAGATAACTTTCAGAAGAAAACAAAGTGAAAAGCTCTTAAACTCTTTATGCCAATTAGTGACACAAAAATCTAATGAAGCAAATATTGATAACCTAGTTCATTTCAAAGTTTTTGTGTACGTTATCTAAAATAGTGATATATAAATATTTATTAGTTGAGAAAGATAAGTGGCAAATGAATATATTTGTTAAAAATATTTGACATTAAAAATCCTGATTTTTTCTTATGCTTATAAACTTAAACATTTTTTAAAATTATAAATAAAATGCTCATAACATACAGGCTAAAACCTGTGTAGCTGCCTAAATGGATATACAAATTTTCAGAGATATACATCTGTGATAAGGACTTCTTCATTTAAACAAAAATGAAAGCAAAAGAAAATTAAACATATCTTCTGAATTTAATAAATATAATTAGCCAGAAAATTATAACTATGTTATTAGAATTTGAAATAAAATACAAAACCATACAACAAATGTATATAAAGCTTATTGTTCTCTACTTGTATCTGGGATCTTATTGAAACAACATATACAGGAATAATCATCATCATCATCATTATAATAATAATTTTAGTTACTTTTTGTGCCAGAGGATTTTTTAAAACATTATCTAATTTGCTAATTTTCATTTCAGCAAAGCCCTTAAACACACGATCAGCTTTGAAGACAAGGGCTTAAATGTTCTTGATGGTCATACTTCGCTGAATATGGGCCCTAACTTTTCTAACACCAAAGTGAGTGAAGAAAGGAAGGAAATAAGAAGCATTATTTCCCTCATTTTATATTTTTTGCATTGAGGAAACTGATACAGGGATGTAGAAGGAAGGACTTGCCCAAAACAACAGAAGACTCAATGTCAAAGCCAAGAGAAACACACAGGACATCCTGATCCCCGGTCCAACACTCAAACCATTAAATTACAGGAACAATTTCAAAAACTGCCTCTGGGTTTAAAGAGCTGAAGTTCTGGGACACAGTTTTGTGCAACCAAATTTTAGTACCCTGGGAAACTCAGCTTTGTATGCACAAAATGCATTTGCACTTACAAAATACAAAATCTTCATTCAGAAATCCAGACGAAGAGAAAACAAAAACCGTTCCATACATGATTGCCTGCCCAGTTTGGAGATCAAGAAACTTTTAAAATATGATTCATGGAGTGTAAGGTGCAATTTCCGGTGAGTTTAGGGTCACATGTAGCTATTAACCCCTGGACCATGACATTAACCCTTTCCTCCCCTATTACTATTAAACAGCCTGATAGTGAGAGTTGCTGAACTTCTGCAATCCTATTGAATTCCAGTAACAATGACATATGTAGGAACTCAGCATCTTCTATGTCAATTAGGCCCATTATTTTTTAAAATACAGAGTTACACACCAGTATAAAATCAGGAGGAATTCCATTGAGATGAGTGGAGCTCACTAGTTTAAAAACTACACTCATGAGATAAAAATCAGGCCCATCACATACTTTGTTTTAAAACTGCATCTCTAATCATAGATACGTGTGTCATCCATTGTTTATACTGATATTTGGAAAAATGCACAGAGTTGAGAAGCATTTAAACATTGTTAGTCATGTTTATATTGAAATTCACAGGAGCACTCTTCATGTACAGGTACTGTAGGTCTGACAAGGAAGATATGTCCATGCTGATCCTGTACTCCTTTCTTTCCTTTCCTAAATGCTTGTGCTTAGTTTAGCATTCATGAAAGCAAAGCCAACTTTCTCAGGGAGGTCCCATGCAAGCTCTCTCACACAGGTCAAGATATTTCAGCTCTGACCTACAATAGTCATCAGCTTCCCTTGGGCAGAGGCTTCCAACTCTGTCCATTTGTGAGATGGATTGGTGACACAGAGAAATGTCTTCTAAGGATTTGGCCTGAGTCAGGCTTTCAAAGCAGCCCCCTAGAACTTCAAAGACAAATCTCATTCCATCACCTAGCCCATCCACTATGTTCTGTTGCCTTTTTATATGTCTCGTGAAGATGAAAGACTCTGATGTAAAAACAAGTCCATAATAGATAAAATATAATGTTGAATTCCAAGTATAATGACAAGCACTTGGGATGGCCCTTATATATTTAAAATTGCCATTCAGTTGCATTGAATGTAATTCACTCTATTTTTTTCCAAAGTATAATCCCAGAAGGGTTTTGACCAAACAAAAATGCTCTAATAACTGCAAATGGTTCAAATATTCTGTCCAGTGAGTTTAAGTTAAGTGATAAAAGTTTCAGTGTTAAAAGAAATAATAAGTGGAATTTCACACATATTATAGTAATTGTGAAGCATCCAATTTACATAGAAATAATGTAAAAGAATTCTGACCATGATGGTTTAAGTGAATCATTACATGCATTGCTGATACATTTAGAAAACTGCAGCATGCCAGGTATGTTTCTTTTAGCATAATAAGTCTTGTAATGGAGTCTTTAAAAGCCTTAAATGTATAGTTAGATTAACCTTTCCACTTGGATTTTTTAAAATATATAAGAAGAGAAGGAAACAGGAAATCATTAAAAAGCCAATTAAATCAATACTCATTTCCCTACCCCAGTTTGTATAGGTCCTCTTCAGTTCTCTTTCCAAGAAATACTATTTTATTTACATTGGACGTGAATGAAAATTGTTTTGCTATACTCCTTTGTTCCTCTACAGCATTTCACCCGTCCTCTTGCAGACATTCCATAGTTCACAGTAGAACTGAGAGAAGGGTAGTTTGCTCCAAAACATGGGCTCTTTTTTTTCCCCAAACAGCTACCTTATTATAAAATTTGGAGCTACTTAAATGCTGAAATCTAAGACCTCAGGCCTGCCATGAGGTTCATATGGATAGAGTCTTGCACTCATACAGATTCCCCACTTCAGTTGTGCTCAGCAAGGGCACAGGATGCTGTGTGCTTGGAGCTCATTGTAGGATTGGCACCCGCCCAAAAGGTGAGGAGATAGGCTTCAAACAAAACAGAAGGACGCCATGGAAAAATATCATTGCCACAGTCTAGGAAAGGTTAAAGCTTTACTATGCTTTTAAAATTATGGCTCAGATGTTTGTCTTTGGACAAATTTACTTACTCAGTTTTAAATTACACTGCTGAATATTCTCCACAGTTAAGTGTTTGTTTTTCATGTGTTCAACAGAATACATTCTGTACTAAAAGTTATAATCAAACAGAATCGATCAATACCATAAGCCAAATAATTAGATTTTTATTATCATTACTGTAGAGCATAGAAAAGCATCTTAAATTATATGTGAAGAAATTTGGCCATCACATTGGAAGTCCCTGAAAGTCAGACCTCTCTCCAGAGCTCTTTCACCCCTATTCTGATGCTTTTCTGTGTGCTCTGTGATTATCACACCATTTGTCTTTTCTGTTCCCTTCAGACCTCAGGGGAATGCAAAATAATACAGATCCCAGAAACAGATTTGGATTAAATTTGATTCTTTCCAATAGACAGTTCAAACAGTTAAAGAGGGTCACAGAATCAATATGCTCAAAAAACATAGGCATCTCAGAGACAAACTCAGGCAGGTTATGAGGAAAAAGACAGATGCTCCCTCCTTCAACCTTCCCCCTCCTCCTCTGCAGAAGTGGCTAACCATCCTCTTTCCCTTACCCTTCCTTCTGTTCCCCTCTCTCTCCCTTGGTGGTTGCTTCTTCTTTCCCATGGTGACCACTCATCTGACTACTTCCTACTCAATTTCATGCAGCTCTGTGTGAATTTTCAAAGGGACACACAATAAAAAATGAGATTGGAAAAGAATAAAAGAGATTTCTATTGACCAAACAGAAATAACAGATATGCAAAGCCCTTTGTTTTCCATTTTTTTAAATCAAATTTTATCAACAAAATATGGGGTTTCACCTGACTTTTGAACTACTGAAGTACATGAAATATTGATTATGTTAGGAAAATCCAATACATTACATGAGGTTGATGTGCCTACACTATAAATAAATTAGTCTAAGTGTAAATGTCATGCTGTCTGTTAAAGCAAGTCAATTCAGTGGAAGATACACACAAGTATGTGCATGTGTATGTCCATTCTCTAATTCTAAAAAAGGAAGTGCCAGATATCTCCAGATATGGCTCCCTTCTCCGAGAGAAGATATTATGTCTCAGTAACCTCGACTTCCCATTCCAGAAGGAGAAATGGTGGCTTGGTAACCTAGGAGGCCCAGGTAAATGACCTGAGATCTCTTCTTCTAGAGTAGGCCCAGTAGAAGTGGAGGAGGTAGTGTGTGGAGATGACCATTTCACCTCTCCAGTTTCCAGTCCTGCTCTGGAAGAAGAGATGGTGGGTAATTTTTTCCATTTGTTACTTTTTTTTTCTAGCCTCCTGTCCACCATTATTAACCCCAGTACTTAGCCAGAAGACTTTGCTACGGCTACACTGCAGTGCTATTTTGGAACACCGGAGGTATCCTGAAATAGCTATTCCACGTCTTTTGAGCATGCCCGTTATTTCAAAATATAACAGGCTTGCTATTCTGACATCCCTGTAAACCTCATTCCACCAGGAGTAATTGGAATAGCGATTTATTTTGAAATAAGTGCTGTGTAGACAGCACCAAATTTTGAAATAAGCTGTTTTGGAATTGACTCGAAATAAGCTACGCAATTTGCATAGCTCAAAATCCATAGCTTATTTTGAGCTCTGTGTGCAGTGACATCAATTTTTTTGTGAATGAATGGCCTTGCAGGTACATTTTCCAACTAGCTTCAGTGACACCTTTTTCTCATAAGTAGTGATCTTAGCATGAGTATCCCTCCAGAAACAATATACATGATCAGTAATCATGGTAACTCTGGGCACAGGATAGACACAGCTTTCAATAGTTAAAAAAAACCCAAACAAGCAAAAATAAAAGTTCACTATAATAGAGCAGAGGGTAAAGAGAACCAATAAAAAATGTGGTGATTGCCTCTCTTAATGATTTTAGGATATAAAGAGGCTGGACTAAGCCCAATCATACCCTGGCCTAGCTACCCCAATTGTAAAGAAAACCTCTTAACAGTTTAACACTATAGCTTGAATTTTTCCACATATTATTATTGGGCAGTAACATAGCTTTTGTTTTAGTGGAATTATATTGGATTTGACTAAGAAGATGAAATTCATCCAGGTTTGAGCAATTTCACAGCTGGACTTCCATAGCCCCTTGGCACCCAGCAGGAGGATTTGGTGCCACCTCCACAGGAGGGGCAGAAGAAAGCCCAGGGAGAAGTGGGATATATGCTTGTACATTTCTAGTGACCCAAATCAGCCATACAGGACTGTGCCTAAGGACCCAGCTTCTGGAGTCAAGAGATTGCATGAGAATTTATGGGCCTGTCTACACAACAGGAGTAGAGGGGGAAGATTTTCTCACTGCTTTAGTTTAATTAAAATGTGCACAAAATAACTTCTCAGTTCTCCCACTGCTATTCCACTCTGCATTATTTCAGACTAAGACTACTTACACTCCCTATTCCCAGGCAATCTGTTTGCCTTTGTGTCCTCCACTGCTCTGGGACCAGCTGACTGAATTTCATCTCCCTATTTAAATGCTGGCTTGCCATCAAAAGCACCCCATTTGTGATTACACACTCCTGGAGTGTTAGAACAGCCATGTTTCATATATTCACATGGAACTGTGTGGAAGTCATGGGTTTGCTTGTACTCTGAGGAGAGGAGACAGTTCGGATCTGCATCATCAGCATCACCCTATGGTGAAGATATATGAGTGTACAGAAGAACAGATTACTATGGGAGAGGAGTAACTCCTGAGATACTTTGCAATGCCACAAGAAGAAAGGAATTCCTGCAGAACTACAAATAAATAAATAAAAAATGCCTCAAGGATAGAAGCAGCAGGTCTGGAAAGGAGCCCAGTACCTGCCCATGTTTTGAGAATCAGGCTTTACTAAGGAGGCCACCACCAAGCCTCAGTGTGTTGTGGAGAACACCAAAGAAGCTGAGGAGAATGTGGTTCCTGATCAGGACTCTGATGGGGAGGAGCTTTCCTCTGAAAGTCAGGCATGCATCTCAACAGGAGAGAGGCCTGGAGGAACAGACAGCTCCCCAAACCCACTTGATAGGCAGTTTTAACCAACTTTTGTTCTGGGTCCCCAGTGAATGCCACCATTTTGCTCAGCTTCTAAGCCCTTCCTTCTCCTGTGCTTTCAAAATGGCACCCACATAGGAAATGGCAGGTGATATTTCCCTGATATTTTCATTTCCCCCCAGCCATCTAGCACTCACCTCCAGCAATCCCTTTCCCAGACTCTTAACCCTTCCTCTGCCTCCCAGTTGACCATCATGCTGCATCCACCTGGTAAACTAGTGGTGTTTTGGTGGTTTTAAATCCCTCCGCCCCCCCCCCCCAAAAAAAAAACAATTCAGGTGTGTTTACTGAAATGTCAGTTACAGGAAAAATAATGCAGTATAAAAATACTTTGCTTCCCACTTCGAGCGATGCCCTGAGCTTTCAGCTATCTTAGCATATTACAAGATATATTTCCCAGAGTGAGACATCTAAATGCATAGAGATTGTAAAGCACTGGGCTAGCTGTAATCAGACTCTCAGCAACGATAACCCCTTAGGTGCAGAACAATTATTGCAGAACCCTATTTATTTTGCAGCGCACTTTGTGCATGTCTGCAGGTAATACAGAAAAAATGTGAGACAAAGATAATGTTCTATATTGGCGCCAACACTGCAAGGCAAAACAGCCTTCTTGGAAATGCCTATGTAAGTAATGTTGCCTTTCCAGTCCTGCAGCACTGCTAGGGGTTTGTGAGAGCCATTCTAGGGAATAACATCACCATATGCCTTTCTAGACTTTAACAAGTTTCTTCACTGACTCATATCAGAGTAACAGCCTCTAGATAAGGGCTGCCTGCAGAAGTGCACATGCAATTACTAACCTGCCCCCCCCTGTAGCCACCCATTCCCACCCACTTAGTCCCACAGTCAACAAAAACTCTGCAGCCCACCCACCTGGTTGATGTGATTACCAATACTGCATGGCAGTCTTTGTGTGTTAATGAGGATCAGGACGGCAGCACGCAGCAATGGTCCTTCCATGCTGACTGACAGTAGTTTGAAACTGGTGCTGACTTGCAAAAGCCAGGTGAATCATGGGACAGTGATAATGGGAGTTTGCTAGTTTGACTCTAAGTCCCAGAATTCCAGTGGCTTCCAGTAAGTATCTCTAAATGCAGAATGAGAAAAATCTCCAACTGCTTAGAGCAAAACAGCAGGGGAAAGCATTATGGGATATCTGCCTAGAATGCTGAACTCTTATTTTCAAAGCAGTTAGTAAAATACGAATGCACTGACTCAGAAGCAAGTAGGTAAAAGCCAGCCATATGGACAAAATTGTTTCAGCCATGTCTTCACTCAGCGGAAGATCAACACTGCCGCAATTGATCTTTCAGAGTTTGATTTAGTCGGTTTAGTTATGATCTGCTAAATTGAACTCAGAGGGTGCTCCCGTCAGCAGCCAGTACACCTGCTCCTGTGGGGAATAAGGGAAGCTGACGGGAGAATTTGCTCCCATCGGCCTCCAGCTGTAGGAATAGCAGGGAAAATCATATCAAGGTACACAGACTCCAGCTAAGTAATTAACGTAGCTAGAGTTGTGTATCTTGATTCGACCTTCCCCTTTGGTGTAGACCTAACCGCAAAATACACAATTGTTTCAGAATAGTTATTCTGCAACAGTTCATGCGTACAAAATTGAACCTCAACTCTCCCCTTTCCGCTATGTAGACATAACAATTTTTAAGTAAATATCTAGCTCTCTAACTTGCAAATAAAATCCTAAAACATGACTAGATTGTAACTAATGACTACAGTGTAATTAGAGTGTAACTATTGCTTGAATCAGTTAACAGCCTGTCACAACAGCTTTGAAAGGTCTGAAGTGACCCATGCATCTCAAGATGATGCTAATTCCCAGACCCTCTCCTCAACAGAGAACCCTCTGTGTGAAAGGAGAAGAATGTAGTGGTTCTAGCCCACCCACCCAAGCAGGTAAACCTTGACTGTTAGGTAAAGTGCTGAACCTCTCTACACCTCAATGCAACATAGCCCTGAAGCATGTGCTTAACTTTAAGCACATGAACAGAACAATTGAGTTCAATAAGATTACTCCCCTACTTAATGTTAAGCATGTGGTTAAGTGTTTTGCTGGATCAGGAATTTAAATATCTCCAGAGGCTCAGAAAATTAGGACAGCTATTTTCTAAGTAGAATCATGTAGACCATAAGCTAAAAACTAAAATAATTTCCACTTGCTTTTATGCAACTGGGTTTTTTTCCAGAAATTCTGCTATTGGCTGAGAGGGCCATCTGAACCAGTGAGCCAAAACAGAGAGAGCACAACAAAGTTTGCTGCAACTAAAATAGAAACTTTTCAGGAAATGTATATCTTACTTAAACAGAGTTTTAAAACAGTTTTAAAACAGAGGACCATGTTTTCTAGACACATATTTGTTCCTATTTGTTCTTTGGGTTTGTCTACATAGTGGGACAAAGCACATGAAAGGGATGAAATCTGTAAAGTGCTTTAATGAGCTGTACTCTTAGGCTACGTCTACACTGCACAGTTATTTTGGAATAAGCTATTCCAGAATAGTTATTCCAAAATAGCTTATTTCAAAATAGCACGTCTACACTGCAGGGAAGCCTCAAAATTAGTCCGAGGCAGGCTTCCCTAATGTAGACATGCTATCTCAATTTAGAGCCCCAGGAGGAATAACTTAGAATGTCCCTGGTGAGGGGCTATTTTGAAATAGCAGAAGTGGATCATCTATACACGCCTTATTTCGAAATAGCTATTTCGGAATAGGCATTATTCTTCATAGAATGAGGTTTACAGAAGTCAGACTAAGTCATCCGTTATTTCAAAATTATTTCAAAATAACAGAATTGCTGTGTCGACGCTCGCATAGTTATTTGGAGTAATGGCTGTTATTCTGAAAAAACTTTGCTGTGTAGACACACCCTAACTGTACTATCTAGACTACTAGCATGAATGAAAAGGTATCTAGTTCACATTAACATTAATGCAAACTAGGTATTATTTAGTGAATTCCAGCAGGGTCTACACAGAGCAGTTAAAGCATAGAACGTTAGAGAGTTTTACAAATCTCACCTCTCTAATGCGCTTTGCTGCACAATGTAGACAAGCCCTAACAGACTTTTGGAAATCCAATGGTACAGTTTAGAAAACTAAGATACATTCTGCACCAAGTATACCCAGGGGAATTTATATGTCTATCTGAAATCAATTAAGTCAGTACATAACATCTATTGTCAAGTTGTTCTCCTGGTAGGAGCCAGAAGCACGAAGAAGCACTGGATACAACAGAAACTATTTATTAGTAATAACTAGAGCTGATTGAAATTTTCCAATGGAACGCTTTCCCATCAGAAAATGTTGATTCAACATTAAAAAGAATGAAATTATTTTCTATGAAATGTTTCAACTTTGCCAAAATATTTGATGAGATATTATTGAAACATTTCATTTTGATAAGGTCAGAATGCTTTGTTTCAACTTTAGCACTCTGACTTTCATATATAACAGCCTTACATAATATGAAAGCATCATTCTATAAAGACTGAAATGATAAAGTGAAAACAAAGTGCTTTAACCTTATTGAAATAAAACATTTCAATGGAGTTACTTTGACATTTCTAAAATTAAATTTCCAAAAAATGTTCCTTTGCAGTAAATTTTTCATTTTTTTATTCTAATTCTGGATGAAATAAAGGTTTGAGATGGTGGAATTTCCCATGGGACATAAATTATAGGTTTTGACCAGCTCTAAGTAATGACCTGGAAGTAACATAGTCAGCACTACTTCTGGGTATAGTTAGACCTCCAGGATTAGCTCTAAGTGCCTTCCCTCAAAGACTAAATCACAATTAAGAGTTTCCTGACCAGACTCATCATTTTCCTTTGCATTATCAGGTCCAACATATGATTTTATAATGAAAGCTTTGCAGCTCTCACTAACGCTCCAGGTAACAATAATAGAAATCCTGGGACTGTGGAAATGAAACCTGTTATTCCTGTTTTAGCAATAGTCATTTGCTGAATTAGGGCCACCAAATTTGGTATGCAGCTTCCTCTTCTCCTTCAAGCAAGGTCAGAGTTTGGTTGTGCCAGAAAACAGGATCTGCTTGGAATGGGATTGTTTTCTATAACATGGCAAGAGAGGGGACTAATCAGAGGAGAGCTATACTGCAGAGTGACCACTGGGGGGCAGTGAGCACAGGGAAGAGCTACACTGCAGAGTGACCACTGCAGGCAGCCGGATCACAGGAGAGTGTCCAGCCGGGACTGGGACTCTCCATGTTGCTGGCCACTGGACTGGGTAAGTGGCCCTCCTGCCCCAAATGCCTGCACCAATGTGAGGTGGGAAGGAGAAAGCCTCACTGGATGGTAGAGAAAAGGCCCCTGCCAGATCGGGGAGGGGGGGAGGAGAAAAAACAGCCCTGCCAGATGGGCGGAGAGAAAAGGCTCTGCCAAACAGGGGGGAGAAAAAGCCCCTGCTGGATGGGGGGAGGAGATAAGGTACCTGTTCGATGGAGGAAGGGGAGAGAAAAGGTCCCTGCAGAATGGGGGGGCAGTAAAGACCCCTGAGGAATGGAGAGGAGAAAGGGGAAGGGGAGAGAAATCCCTGCTAGATGGGGAGAGGGGGAAAGAAAAGGCCACTGATGGACAGGGAGGAAAAAAGGCTCCTCTGGATGGGGCTGTGGAGAGAAAAAGACCCACAAGGAGGGGGGATAAAAGCCCCTGCCAGATAATGGGGAAGAGAAAGCTCCACAAGACAGGAGGGAGAAAAATCCCCATTGGATGGGGTGAAAGGTCTTGCTGGACAGGATGAGGGAGAAGGGGAGAGGGATAAGGCCCCTGCAGGGGGGGAAGAAGGCCTCTACAGATGGGAGGAGGGAGAAAACCCTGCCACATCCCAGAGGAGCCACAGCCTCCTCCCTCCCCCCTGGCCAGTACTGCTGGGCCAACCAACATGTCCCTCCCCTCCATCCACTGGACTAGACCAGGACCTGGGAGAACTGGCAGGGGCAGCCTACGCAGCCCCACCCTTGCCCCAGTCCACAGGGAATAAGCTAGTTGGAAGGGTGCTCAGCCTCCCCACCATGGCAACAAGCTGGTGGGTGGGGTGCATGTCTCCCCCACCCCTGGCTGGCCCCAGGAGAAACTGGAGGGCAGGATGCACAGCTCCCCATCAGAGACAAGCCAGTGGATAGGGTACACAGACCCCCCCATTTCAGGCTGCTTCTGGGGAGAAGCTGGTGACCATCTCCTCCTCCCAATCCCCTGCCCTGATTCCTACATCCGCATCACCTGCCCAGATCCCCTCCTCACTCCCTGCTCTCTGAGAACTTCTGCATCCCACAACCTAAGTCCCTGCTTTCCCTCCAACCCCCACTCTCACACACCCCACTTCCCAATCCTCTGCCCTGAACCCCTCCTCACCCCCAATCCTGACTGCTGAACCCCATACAGCCTCAGCCTCCTGCCCTGAGCCCCCCACATCCCTAAGGCCCTGCCCTGACTCCTGTACCACCCCCCACCCACCCCAGCAGCTCCATGCCCTGAAGGACCTGGGCAACACCAGGTAAGTCTTCTAGTTAAATCATTTTTAG
Source organism: Pelochelys cantorii (assembly GCA_032595735.1). Lineage (NCBI taxonomy): Eukaryota > Metazoa > Chordata > Testudines > Trionychidae > Pelochelys > Pelochelys cantorii. The sequence goes on along the minus strand of CM064326.1, from coordinate 111,043,891 downwards.
ATAAATAGAATCAGAAAGTGCTTGTTTATCTCAGGGAAATTTTTCAAAAATTTCACTAGATGATCTACTTAGAACATGGGAATTATGATTATACTTTAAATGCCTTCCAAGTGTTTACTCAAGAAACCAGAATTCCTTGACAGTCAAAAAAGTTCAAGGGAAAACAGTCACTCAAGACTTGCCACCATGGGAAATGCACCAGTTATACCAGTATAATTATGCTACTATGGTTAAATTGAAATAGTTATACTGTCATAACTCCCTGTGTTGACACTTTTAATTCTGGCTTTTATAATCAGGAATAAGAATGTCCATACATACTGATATAACTAGATACATTTAAATTCACTCTTTAGTTATACCAGTTTCACTTTCCCATAAAGAGAAGTCCTTAAACTAACATATCAATTTGTTACCATCATATAAAAAACAGGGTCAAATTTCACCAGCCATATGTAGAAACGTGGAAGATTCTACATAAACCCTCCAGTGAGAGTCTCAGAGATCTCATCATCATCCATAAAAAATAGCTGGGTAAACTAAGAAAGTTTCAAAGAAAAAGACAAAGAAAAAGCACCTGCTACATCTTCGACCAAGCACACACATCTCTCTACTATTAAATACAGGGTGGATACAAAAATTTCCATCCTACTAGAACAAGCTCCATACAGAGTGTATAACTCATGTTCCAATGTCAGCAAAACAAAACGCTCCTGAACTTTTTAGTTGCTGGCTTTAATTTTACCAAAAAACCATCATTCATGAAAGCGTAAAGACTGATGCTGATGCCATATCAAGCACATCTTTGGACTGGCATGAATGGCTACAGAAAAGAGCTATAATAGGATGTAAAAGTGCAGTTATGACAAGAGTGGGAAAAGACATGGTCTGTGGTGATTCCAGCAGACTCAGTTGAAGAAGAGGATATGTTAGAGAACATTGGACTCATTCTAAACCAATTAGTAGCATGCAGCTGGAAGAAGGCACAACACCACAACCTATTAACAAGAAGTTCATAAATATTAAAACATTGATGCAGGAGCCAACCCCCCTCCCTAATATTCCAACTTTTGAGATAGACAGTTGTTACTCAGTGTCTCTTTAATGTAGTTTCTCATGCCAATTTGAACACTGTTAATGACATGAGATCAATACAATATGTGTGCATTGAGGTAATTGTTTTCTGTATTGTGTTCTATATAATGCATATTATTTTGAAATGACAAATATATAAACACAATTCACAGAATGAAACCGAGGAGTGCTCCAAAGACAATTTAATAATAAGCAAAGTTTTTAGATGTAAGAAATTGAAGCAGAAGCCAAATGAAAACTAAATAAAAGACTATGGCTCAAAATCCAGGGTCTTGTTCAAAAAGTGGAACAAATTCCAGACTGAGAGGCATATCATTCTTCAGAGGACCAAACTTCCAATTAGTGCTACTGGATGAATATGATAAATAAATCTGAAGACAACTTCATGAAGAAATGAGTCTTCAAGAATAATATATGGAATCATAGGTTAAAAGAGCTCACAAGTGCAGCCTGTCAAGTTGTATCTTTTCCTATCCTATCCCTTTTACTATATTTTTAATGATGCCAGTAATGAAAGGCCTGCAGGACTTGACTTATCCTGTATAAGTTGGTTTTCACAGTAGTGTAAACTGAATTAAACTGAATAAGCTTAATATCTCTTTAGAAACTGTAAAAGATTTTGTGGTGAAATCTTCAGTTGGGTCAGTACACAGATAGGGTATGTGACAGTGCCTTATGAGACCTAAAATAAGTCCAAAACTGCAAGACCCAGCACTTAACCGCAAGGTTTTGTTTTTTCCCATGTCCAGGAATGTGTCCAAGGGGGCACCAGATGACCTTATTCATACATATTCAAAAGATGTCCCAATATCACCATCCAACCAAGTGTGTGCACCCACAAAATCTCAGGGTTCAGAAATCTGTTTATGGTTATTAGGAGCTATATGCTAATGATGCAAAATGATTGATAAAAGCGATGGGAATAAGGAAGCTTGAGGCTCAAGCACAAGCTCTCTCTTCTTCCTAATCAAGTATCTTCTCTTTTCACATTCAAGCCTTGACTTGACTTGACTTTGCTTCTAATTTGCTCTGCTTTCAAATTTTCCATACTTCACCTTGCACCAAAGTCCCACAGGCGGAGGGAGGCTGGTCCTTTCACACTAGGTCTTCTGGTAGAAGGGTATGTGAGCATGGTATTATATTAAGCAACTCTATCTGTATACTTAGATAAGTGCAATTTACATAGCCAGATTTTGTTAATGCTACCCTCAGAGGTGATTGAATCCAGTGATTTTTTTGTGACGGTGTTTTCCCAGCACACAGAAAAGGAATGGCATTTCCCCCATGCATACCAGCACCTTCTTTTCCTGGGGCAGCTTGGCTCGTGACGGAAGCCTGCTTGGGATGCACAGCATTGGGTTTTGAATCTTTTTTTTTTTGCTCAACAACTTTGCCCCAGAGTACCAGCACCTTTTTTCTTACAAAAAAAGCACTGATTGAATCAATCTGTGTAATCGGTGCTGTATGCTTTGTTTTCTTTGCTATATTAATACCTGCCATAATAAACATTGTTTTAATTTGGTACTATCGTCATTGTGAGCTGAGGGCTGCTGCTGTGGGCCCCCAGATCCACCTCCAAACATAGAGCTTCATAATTCCAATTTTTGTGACCTGGGGAAAGGAGGACAAAACCTATAACCTTATAGTCAGATTGGCAAGCCTTACCCACATAAATTCTATTATATTTCACTCCCAGGCAACACAAGGATCATCTAGTCTAACCCCCCATAAAGAGGCAGGATTTATTAGGTCTAAACCATCAAAGACAGATGGCTACCCGGCCTCTTTTTGAAAATCTCCAGTACCAAAGTTTCCACTTCTGTTCCATTGTTCTATTGTTCTTACACTGAGGAAGTTTTTCCTGAGATTTAATCTAAATCTGCTATTCTACAGTTTGAACCCATTGCCTCTTGTCCTGCTCTTGTTGGAAAGAAAGAACAGCTTTTATCCATCTTTGTTATGGCAGCCTTTCAAATATTTGAAGATTGCTATCATATCTCCCCTTAATCTCCTTTTTTTCCCCAAACTAAACTGTTCCTTCAGCCATCGCTCCTATGGCTGGCAGTCCATCCCTTTGATCATCTTTGTTGCTTGCCTCTGAATCCTCTCCAGTTTCTCCACATCCTTTCTGTATGATGCTGACCCAAACTGGGCACAGTATTGTACTTCTGTTAATACAATCTAAAAGTTGAATTTGGGTTTTTTTGCAATAGCATTACATGGCTGACTCAGAGTGAGGTTGTTATCCACCACAACTACCCGATACTTTTCAGCAGCGCTGTTGGCAATCCAGTTATCCCTCATTCTGTATTTGTGCATTTCCCTAAGTGTAGCACCTTGGATTTTACAACAGAGAGAATGACTCATATAATATGGGACCTGTACTACACAGCTAAAGATATAGATTATTATATAATAAGAATCTGTCTTTTCAGCAAACATCAAATGTTTTGAGAACCCTTAGCTCCAGTTCACTCAAGCTGGGCATGCAAAAATGAAGTCACAAAAAATAGGGTACCTTTTGAAAAGAAAAATCACCCTTAATGACTTAGACCTGATATTTGGGTTCCCAGCTAGTGGAACCTTGATACAGGCTACAGCATTTGCAAACAATGGCCCTGATTCTTTCCCTGATTCTCTATTCTGTATTATTCCAGTTTTATGCCACTGTGACACTGTTTTGATTAGTGAGGTCCTGAATTCCACAGACAGAAAACACTGTATCATGTCCCAGTCAAAAATACCAGTCTATCACACTGCAAGGTGCACATGTGGTAAAATTCAGTGAAATATTATCATTAATGCTGTGGAATCTTAGGAGAAGAACAAAAAGCTGAATGGAAAGGTAACTTTAAACTAAGTTATCTGAGCTTACACATTCAATAATCTATAATGCAACTGGATTGTCTATTCCTTTTTAGAGACTTTTACCAGTTCAATATTTGATTAAAATTAATGGCAACTGCAAAAGCAAAGTACATGTAAAGTAGCTAGGAAAAATTATGAAAAATCTTCTGGAAGACTGAAGAGGGATTATAATAACTGAATAAATGTTACTGTTTAGGAACCCAATGACAATATAGAAAAAAAAAGTTGACTGAATGAGAGGTACATGTAAAGTTACCATTCTTTTGGAGAGACAAACTCTGTGTTGTATTTTTCATGAGAGGCAAAAACATTGCAGTGCCTGATGTATGACCTAAAGATCACAGTTTCTCCAGTGTTGACACCTCCATTAACTTGCGACTTAACTTGCTGCCAGCTGCAGCTCTCAGAAGCCTTAGCTGCAATCCAGCAGAGTCTATTTACATGATTAATCAAGAATTAATCTGAAGCCAAAGAGAGACATCTGGAGAGTGAAATGACTACTGGCTGTGAAGATGACATACATACATATGATCCAGTAGTACATACGTTCATGACAGATCACATCAGTAGGCACCTCCACTGGAGGTGAACATGGCTGTGAAGCAGAGGACTTTACCATTCCAATGTTAGATTATACCATAATCACTGTCACTGAGCCCTGATGTATCACAAGATGGCAATGTAGGACAACAAGCATCACCAGCCTCTGAGCCATCTAGAGAAAGGAACGCATTTGGAATCCTGATTTACGACTAGTTAGACTGTACTATATCAGTTATGGAAATGATGCAGTGTCAGGGTCCACTAAATGTCAGATCCTATCCTGCTAAGTTTAAATCCTCTTTAGTTGACTCTATCCTAACTACCATACAGTAAAACAAACAAGTTAATCAATCAGCAACTGCTGTCCTCCAATGCAAAACAATTACCAGTGTATATATGCATGCAATAGTTACATATATTTAATTGTACCCCTCTCTATTCATCCTTCATACTTGTCATCTAGTCCTTGGCACTCAGCATCTTAGGCTGTGACTCTTTGGCACAGGGACAGTGTCTTCTCTTCACATGTATTTGTACAACACTTAGTACAATGGGTTTTACCATAACTTTATTACTATATTAATTATTTATTATTATTATTATAGAAAATGTTCTGTTTTAAAACTCCGAAGTGAAACTTTCAAAATCCATAAATTATATTGAGCTGTAAATCTAAACTTATTGAGAAAAGCAGAATACTGTTTGTTCTTGTAAAGCTGCAATAACTAAGCCATCCTTTACTTCAGTGGTCACCAACCAGTACATCAGGATCTAACGGTAGATCTTGGAGCCTCTGACAGGTGATCCTGACAGGTTTGGCCAAGGGGCTGCCAAGCACAGCATTTTAGCTGCCTTTGCCCTCACTGCAGCACATCTCCTGCCCTTTGCCTTAGAGCTGCCTCCTGCTCACACACCCCTGCGCCCTCTCCCAGCCTCCTGCTTGCTGTGCAGGGCAGGGGAAGAAGAGGAGGGAGCACTTATATCCGGGTGTCTCCACAGAACGGAGGGGGGCACAACAGGCTTGGGAAGGAGGGAGTTTGCTGGCTGCTTTTGAGAGTGGTGCATGGTCAGGGCAGGGGTGAACCTGCACTAGCCCCACTGCACCACCATCCAGGAGCCACCTCAGGTAGGCAATGCCCAGCTGGAGCCAGCTCCAAACCCCTGCCCTAAGTCATGAACCCCCTGTGCCCCAAGCTGCTGCCCCAGCTCTGAGCCCCCTGGACTCAAACTCCCTTACAGAGTCTGCACCCTGAGCCCCCTCCTGCACCTCAACTCTTTGCCCCAGGCTCAGATCACAGCCCCTCTCACAGTCCAAATACCTTAGCCCAAGACCAGATCCTGTGCCCCAAACCTCTGCTCCTGCCTGGTGAAAGAGAGGGAGAATGGGAAAGGGAGAGAGGACAGTGTGAACAGAGGCAGGGCCTCGCAGAAGGGGCACGTAGGAGGCAGGGCAGGGCAGGGCATTTGGGTCTGAGGTAGTTTGCAGATTGCACTTAAATTCAAAAAGTGATCTTGTGCTTAAAAAGGTTGGAGACCACTGCCTTACTTGATCAACTGGACATAATACAACTTTAAGGTGTTCAGATAAGGTGGTAATGAAGCCTATTTAAATACCTAAACAGATAAAAGTATCTATAAAAGGAATGAAATGATTAGTTGCAATCCTGCCACTTTACTCACTTGAGTAGAATGTATTGAAAAGAGTATCATAAGTAATAGTAAGTGTGTATGTAAGCAACACAGAATCAGAAAAACTGGCTAGCAAAGTCAACACAGAAAAGATTCAGCACAATGAAGAAACCTTCCTAAAGGATGCTAACAAATAGTGGAAAGTAATTACATGTAGTTTTGAACTAATCAAATTTGTTGTGACCACTATTTTATGATATGTTGACATGCATATTAATTACAGATTTTCTCAAACAAATATCATACATTGGAATAAAGCTGCTAAAGGAATAAATATATCTGACACGTGCCAGCTGTGAAGTATCTACATTGCTTTCTTGAGGCGGCATGTATTGTAAGTTCTTGCTGCTATATAAATAATACCATTTCCATAAAGGTGGGACAGGACCCTAGGGATTATTTTAAATTATTCCAGACTCCATCTTGTGACTTGACCATATCTGAAACCCCAGGAAGAACCAGCTACAGTAGATTCTCTGTATTTATTTCCCTGAATTAGAGTGATATTAATGTAAATCACTTATTCACCAGAACTGTATTAAAGTACCCAGGAATTTCAGCCAAACATTCTAGAGCCTCTTTTGGGAAAAAAGAAGCTGGCGTATGCAGTGAAACAGTCAGTGGGTATTTCACCATCACTGTTGGAGGTAATGGTTAAAAATGGTCCTGAAAGAAAGCGAGAAGAGGAGGAAGAGAAGAGATGCTTCTGAAACAGTCCTATAGCTATCTCTCGTTCCGTTTTAAATTGTCTCTTGTTAAAGCTTTCTTTCTTCCTCATCTTCTTTCTCAAAGACATACTAATTGTATGGGAAATGCTATCAAGAATCCTGATTAATAAATATTTGATGCAACATTACACTTTACCTATAATGCAATGCCGAACACCAGCTGTTAGACACTTGAGATCTCTCAATTTCATTTTATTATTACTTAAGTTTCTAAGAGAAAAAAAAAGCTGACTGGATTTGTATTTCAACAGGAAGCACAACTTACTTAAAAAAATTATCCACAAAGACAAATATTATTCTTATTCCAGTTTGGGATGTTGTATAAAGATGTTTAAGAACACTTGAAAGACTACGTGTATGCTAAAGGTAATTCCTCTAACTTTGAAAATGATTCATCAGACAGTTATGTAAGTCTACAGATTTCAATTTTGAGCTGCATTCTGCAGCATAGAGCTCCACCTGTTGAACAGGTTTTGGGATAATAATTTCTAGAATAAGTTTTTCTCCCTCCCCCCTTCTTCTGTCAACTTTGTTGGTTAAAAAAAAACAGCTTCAAGATCACTTGAGCAACTATAAAATCATTTCTACAATCATTTCTGATACTACTAAGAAAAAGTAGAAGAGCAAAGAGAAATAGAGAACAAGAGACAATGTACAGCCAATCTCACTAAAAGTTAAAGGAAATTACATTTCAGTCAGCACAACAAATTATAATATCACATTTCTAACAACATTTCAAAAGGCAGATTAGTTCTCTCAGAACAGTATAACTGTGGGAAAGATTTCTATTATTGAAGTCCCCAAAAATGCATGCCAAAGAAAGCACATTTATCGAATTTACTTCTTCTGCCACATCACTTGATACTATGTTAGCTTTTATGAGACGTGAGGTCATACCTTTGAACACAATCAGGAAATAAACATAAAAAACATAATATTTACTTCTATATTTAGGGGCTAAAATACCCTCATCCCAAGAAAAGATGTTTCTTTTATCACACTTTTAAAAAGTTACAATATTTATGGTTTTAATATTTGCAAATGTTTTTTAAAAGCTTGTAAAGAATGTCCTTGTCTAGTATGAAAGAGATGGCTTCAAATCTAAAAATATTCTCAGTCACCTCATTCTCACTTGGACTACAACTTAAAAAAAAAGCACTCTGGGCTAAAGAGCTTCATTACACTGATGTAACTCAAGAGGCGTTCCACTAAAGCCCATACCATTCCACCAGAGTAAAACTGATATGAGAGCAGAATCAGGGTCTCTGAATGCATTATCAAAAATAAGGGGAAATCAAGAATATCTTCTGCAGATAACTCTCAATAACTGATATATATAATCATTATGTGGTGATATCCACTCTCCTAGGTAACCTGTGTGTATTTTAGGCTATATTCTCCTCTTTCAGTAATCCAATTATAAAAGGTCTGATTGTGCTTCCATTGATTTCAATTAGAAAAACTTCCATTGAGTTCCACAGGAGTAAGATGGCCCTCTTGTTGTTGGAGGAAACATTTTGCAACTAGGCATTTAGTTTGCAGAATGTGTTGCTAAGTTGTGACATGTTATGGTAAATAATCTAAAAAATTTTTTTTAAATTTTTTCATTATCATATAATATTTTATATGTATTGTTCTCTTTGACCAATAAATAACAGTGCTGACCACCAATAAAAAAAGTGGAAAAACCTTGGATGGTAGAATATTTTACCTCAGACAATTACTGTTATATAGAAGATTTTATAAATCTCAATATTCATGAATTGTCAGAGACAAATGTTAGCAAGTAGGGCTAAATGAGGGAGTTTGGGGTATTTTGCCTCAAATATGCTGCATTATATATAGACTTTCTGCTCAAAATCAGAAAGAAAGAGAGCCCCACCTTAGAACAGCCAATAACCTGTTGATGCTAGCACTCCCTGTGATGTGGGAGACAGAGTGTGTGTCTAGACTACAGGGTTTTGTCGACAAAAGTGGATTTTTGTCGACAAAACTATACCTGCATCTACACTGCCGCTCAGCAGTTTTGTTGACTGCTGTAAACCTCATTCTACGAGGAATAACGCCTTTTGTCGACAGAGTTCTGTTGACTGAAGGCGTTATTGCATCTACACTGTCCTTTGTGTCTACACTCTCGTGTCAACAAAGCGGCTTGCTTTGTCGACAGAATTGGATGTAGTCTAGATGCTCTTTGTCAACAGAAGCTTTGTCAACAGTATCTGTCGACAAAACTTCTGTCGACAAAAGCCTGGAGTCTAGACATACCCCAAGATTCATATTCTTGCTTTGCCTGAATTGGACCAGCATTTTGAATTTTGGTCTCCCTCCTCCGTGGTAAATACCCTAATTTCCAGGCTATTGGGGGCAGGAACATAGACTCTTTCTATCTGATTTTAAGCTGCTATTCCACATACATAAGTATAATAGGGCTGCCTGGAAACAAGAAATCCATTCAGTCAGTGAAAAATGCTGACATTTTGTAGTTTAATATATTATACTTATACTCTTAACAGGGTATCTAATCTAGTTATCTAATAATGCATCAGAGATCAAGAGTTAAATAGCTCCACTCAATTCTATTATTCTGAGAATCATGGACATGAGAGATCTATAATGGTACTGCAAGGAAAATAACATTGCAGCCACCACTGACCTACTCAAAAGTCACCAAAAACAAATAAATTATGCTTTGTGCATTATCCTCTTCAGATAAAGGTTGAGCCATACTCTAGCCATATTTAGAGATATCTAACTACTTGCTAAATCAGTACAATCAAGGAACCTGATATTGCAAACCCTCACCCACAGGGAAATTTATGTGTGTGCAGAGGGTAAGCACAAATTGTGTACACCACTTAAGTCCCACAGAAGCCCTCAAAATAGAGCTCACATGAGTCATAAATGGCATATAAGCCTTGTGCTAGCTCTGTGCACAGGAGTAAAATTCACGCTCAATGGAATAGTAATATGTTCAAATAATCTCACCTCATTCTGTTTTCAAATCCCCTGCAAACACAATGCATTTTATTTTAAAAACAATTTGATATAATTGGTCAAATAATTCCTACAAATAATTTCTGGTCTGTAGATCCTTCTCTGGTAGTTAACTGTAAGTATTTAGTATTCAAAATGTGAATAGTTGTAATTAGTATTTTGGGAGTGATTTATTCCAGGGATAGTTCTGCATTATCTCATGTGTGCTGCCCAACCCCAGTAGGGGGAGACATATTGGTCTGTCACAAACTTCCTTTCCCACAAGTTGTTCTATAGCACCCTGCTGAGGAATTGCTTCCTTTTAAAACTGTCACAGCAGTCTGACTTTTTACTTTAGTCAGTCAGAATGACAAAACCACAGATATTTTCTTCTGGGCTGAGCTTCAGTAATTCAGAACATGAAATGCTGATATTTGACAAACGGAAAAATAAATGTTACTCCAACTGAACTCATATTTTGCATGGCTATTTTTTGCAGCAGATGGAAAGAATTGTTAGGTTAGTAGTAGTAGGACTGGTTGAAAATGTCCATGAAAAGAATTTTATGGAATTTATAGAATCTCATGGAAGTTATACTTTCAGTGCCTCTCACACTCATTCTCCCAATGGGCTGGGTTCCCCTGGCATCTCCCAAAATGCGTCATGACCAGGTGTCTGACATGTACTTCATTGATTCAGTAATTGTGAAGAATGTGCTATATCTGGTAGAAGTAGGTAGGGGAGAATGGCAACATGAGGCACTCACACTAACTCCCATGACACTTCATGGCAGTATTTCCACATGGGAAATTTTTTATTTTCAGCCAAAAGGTTACTGGTTTTGATTTTTTTGAAAGCTCTACATTTTCCATAGGAAAAAGAAGAATTTCCCAACCAGTTCCAGTTAAAAAGCAGATTGTGTTTTCCCAAGCAAACAATATTTATATGACACATAGATGAAAATCTGATGTATAATTTCACAACATAAACAATGCACTAAGCTACAGCCTGTAATGTTTACATTCATATACTGCTATAGCTTAAGTGCTGATTTTACATAAGGAAAGTGAAGCTACCAGAATATATATATATATATATATATATATATATATGGAAGTTGAATGCATTCTGTTCATTGATATTCAGCGTATAAGAGACATTTGCCTGACTAGTATAATATTTATGGCATAAATGCAGTTACAACTTGTTCAACCTTCTTATCCAACCTCAACACAAGTGGCTGTAGTGATACACATCAGCCCAAATGTTCATTAGTGTGTCTATCTGACTAGATAAAGTAATGATACAAAGGTATTTTAAAATCAGAGAGTTGCACCCATACAAACCTAAGCTCACATGTAACCCCAAGATTGACATGTGCCTCAGAGATTTCCCACATGAAAGTCACATGCATGCAAAGAGTATATATACTTTAAACATTAGATCATTTCAATCCAGAGTACTGATAATGGAAGGCAGAAACTAGTAACTCTTTCTGGCACTTCCAGTAAATTGACAAAAATGTAGCAAAAATAATATAAATATAACAAATACATGCATTTTACATAACAAGCAAATATTATGATTTTTTTATTGTTATAATCCTCATTTTCCCATTCTCCCATGTCTTGTTGAGTGTATCTGATTTAGATTGCACTCTAGGGAGTCACTTGTCATATTTTTCTCTATAAAGCATCCTGCAAATCTATAGCACTGCATAAACAAAACAAATACTATTAGTATAATTCTCAAAGGCAAATCTTAGATTTCAAGTTGTGACTGAAACATTCTTCTGTTGACATTATTTTATGTAACTATGTCTACACTTCAGCACTTCAACTAAAGGATTGTCAACACTCCGGGATTGGCCGGGAGTCTGCAGGAATTAAAGATGTGCCTTTAATAAAGGTTATATCTTATGATGAAATCTCCAGGACTAGATCCAACCAACATTGGCAACCCTATTCAACTATTGACTTTCTTGAATACTGGGATCTGACTGGGAAGGGATCAACATCAGCAAGCAATCACTGCAAGTGATTAATGGACTACATAGATCCAAGGTTTGACATCTTTCTAAAAACTATGAAAGTGGGATCCTAGAAAACACAGTGGAGTCTAGAATAGGGGTGGAAGGCGAATTCAGTCCTGAATGAGAGGGAAGTAATAAATAAGTGTTTTTGTTATTGTAGTTTGAAAGACTATCATAGGGTACAGTTTTATATAGTGTGGGCTATTTCAGGGATGTCATTTGCAAATATCACCAGCCAAAGATATTGTTCTAGCTTTTTCTAAATCCTTATTAGAAACTGATCGTGGTAGCTCACGTTTATCAACAAGTAAAGCATTTTACGTCATAAGTACTTCCAAACTGTAAGTGAGGATGAGATATTAAGAGGAGGGACAGGACAGAGAGAAAAGTAACATCCTCCTGATAATTCATACCACTTTCCAGGCTAGGAGAGAAAAGAAGTCATGGGACATGGGGACCCTGCTATTCAGCACGTATCCCTTTTCCCTGTAAATATTACCTTAGTGCATTGTATCAGTGCTACTTCCTTGAGTCTGATTTAGAGCTGCCCTGAATGGCAGCTTTAACAAAGTGATTGGAGGTAGTAATTCAGTAAGAGCGGCACAGGCAGTATATTTCATAGGTAACTGCAGGATTCCCTGTAGCATGGAAAGCAAATTGGAAAATATAACTCAGTGAGAGGCAATTACTACAAATATCTGCTTTCTAAAACAGAATTGTCTGTTCCACTTAACTAAACAGTTATCCATGCCTCATCTCCTGATAGACTTTTACTACTAATGGGCCCAAACCAAAATCCTACATATAAAAACTAGTCAGCTTTGGAATGTGCAGAACTGGAGCTGGGCAAAGAATGGAACGAGTCATTAACTGAATATTTTATTAGGAATATGTTGTGAAATTTCAGTGATTTGTGTGTGTGTGGGTGTGTGTGTGTGTGTGTGTGTGTGTGAATTGACCATTTAAATAAGGTAAGTGAAAAGTGAGGGGAAAATGTGTCAAATCGTTTACTTGACAAATATCACAAAATAGTTTCCATAAATCATTCAACAAATATTATTCAGCCAGTTGTATTCAACATCAAAACGCAAAGATCTAAAAACGAATGTTGCAATACACACAATCCCTAGCAATCTGGTCAAAATCAGGATTAAAATTTTACAGGATGAGCATGCCTTTTTTAATCAGGAATAAAATAAAAAATCACAGGGTTTCCTCCACACCAAATAATTTCAGGGGAAAATATGCAGGTGGTTTAAAAATGGAACTCAGTTCTCATTCTTGTCCCCTGTGTAAATTCTGTAATGAGAAATGCCTAGTCTTTAATAGTCCTGTTGCAGCTTGCCTGTCTTTCTCAGGGTTTTTGGTTTTTTTCACCATTAACTTGCTCAAACTTTGTAATGCCCTGTAACATGCGTGATGTATGTTAAATGGGTTAAAAACAAACTATCCTTTTATTTTTGGTAACAGGCATCCCCTGCTGTAACTTTGATGCTAGTCCAAAAACAATATTCTGTTCCTCTCCTGCCGGAGAGAATTTTTTTTTGTATCTGTGTTCCATAATGTAATGTATTGCATATAGGTTTATTACATCTGTGCAGGGATAAGTCATTCATCTCAGCCTGACATTCTCTCTTTTTCAAAGTGACCCCAGCAATAGAAAAATATGTTTGCTCAGTTTTAAATTTGAGTGTAATAGGTCTTGGCAAATAGAGATGAATTTATTTGTACAGTATGTAACTTGCAGTCCTTTACTTTCTTTACATTTCCAAGGGTAGTGCCCCACTAATATAAGCCAGAATGTTATTTTCCTAAAATTATTGTACCAATCAACTGTAAAAATGGGGTCCTGCATGGGAACTTATGAGTTATTTTATGGCATCAAGAGTAAAAATAGCAGTACTTTCTTCAGAAAAATTATAGCTGCCAGTTCCAGATTTTCTGTGGTAATTAACCTAGATGCACTCAAGTGATGAGTACTCTCCCTAATGACTCTATTGGTTCAAAAAGGGAACATTTTCCTGTGATCTCCTCTGACAGTATCATCAGGATGTTGTCAGTGCAAACAATACCCTTATCTAGCTTCTTTTCAAGTCACCTGATTAACTGGAGAAAATAGAAACAGAAAGAAAAGAGCATGTCCTTGCACAGAGGCTGTAAATGTCACTGAAAGGCCAAGGGACCAGTTCCACCTTTACTTGGTTCGTTAGCTCAGCTTCTTCTGCTGAAGTGGTAGCTTAGTGGGGTGCTTTATTTCCCAATCATACTGCCAGAAAGTGGATCTTTACTGTTACAAACCCCGTTTATGTATCCTTATCACAATGGCGTCTTTATAACTGGAACAGTGGGTACAAGGTCTGAAAAACAGAACTTTTCTTCCCATTTAGAACCCTATAGGCTCATTATTGAATAGCACAGTAGTAACATAATGCATTTTCATTTACTTCACCCTAAATGTATGTAAATTAACGGGTGGGCTTTTTTATTAAAAATAACAACTGATGGTTTTTTTGTTATTCAAAAAAAAGAAATTGTATTAGTGGAAAGCAGCCCTAATGACATTTCACATTTAAATTTGCCTCTCACTGGAAAAAAGGCATACCTCACCCTGTGCTTAGAAAGAAAAGAAAAAGAAAAGCAGCTCCACTAATTGGTGCTGTCATCCATAAGTTTCAACCTTATATATATTTCAGTTGTTTTAAGTTATGATTGGCTGAGCTGATGCACAATTTCCTACAACATAAAGAAAGCAACAAATTACTGCACTCCTTATATGAGGAAGCAGATCTAAAATTAAATGGCAGGAGTGCAGCACGCTGTTGGGGGTGGGCCTTTGCGAAGACAGAGAGAGAACCTCATTAGTAAACAGAGAACATTTATTTCTAATACTTCCTTGTAATATAAAACCAAGTACATTGCAAGTCACCTTTAATGTACATATGTATTAAGTGGCTTGAATTTGTGTTTTATTTTTAATCAAATATTAACAATGATATTTAAATGATTGTATATTAAGGTCTTGTACTCTCATCCTGTGACACCTCTACTGCACATGCATGCATGGTATTTGATTTCCTGATCAATTAAATATCTATAAGGTAAATCCGTTCCCATATTTGTGCTCTCTACTCCCAGAAGTCCCGTCACTAGCGTGATGTGTTCACAGTGCCCTGTAATGTTAAGCAGATAGGCTGCTACTTCATATATCAGGCAAAGCACTTTCCAAGGCATGTGACTTCTTTCCAAGATACACTGAGCTACAATAATTGAGCCTGGAGGTCATGAATTTGTGACTCATCATAACCTATTCTGAATTCACAGAATGGAGCACAATCTTCTGGCCTATTGCTGATGGAAATGGGGATTTTTGTTAATCGCCTCATGTATTTGGGTATCTAGTAACACCAAGGAGTCCAAAAGCATCCTTCCTTTGTAAACCAATTTACTGATATAGAGGCAGATGTCCTCAAGAGTAGAGGGTGTTATAAAAGAAGCAGGTTTTTCCTACCAACATTACTTTAGCTCCATGTAGTGCAGTTTTTGCTAGCTGTTTGTCATCTTAGAGTGAATTCTGGTGAGGCACAAAGAAAGGTGAATAGATTTCTGCTTATGTTAGAGAAAGAGATACAAAGTGGAAGGATTGGATGCCTACTGCCGACGCTTTAGCCTGTGTTGTTTCACCAGTTTGCTCAAAATCTTCAGACAGGTTTTGAAAGTAGGGCAGAGTAATGAATATTGTGGGACTCTGCCAGGGATTGTAGATGCACGGTTACCCATAACAGCCCTCTGGGTTTTGGCTGAGAAGAACAACCAAAACCACCTCAGAGCAGATCTGTTTAACCCTCCAGCCCTTTGGATGCAGCACTGGTGTAATTAAGGACCCACAGTGTTAGCTGACACAGAAAGGCCCAGCAGAATGAGTATGGGGGTACTTCTCTGTCTACTGACAGGAGGAGGCTATTCATTAGAGCAACAGTGATGCCTCTGTACCATACCCTGCTTAAAGTCTAGCTGCAGGGATCCATCTTTATGCCAGCTTCTCAGCTACATGACTAAGACAAGAGATGTGAGACACTGAGAAGCAATCTGAAAGCTCAGTAAGCATAGGATACTGCTCTCTTTAGTACAGAAGTACTGCATATTAGAGGTGGGTGGTAGATTCCCCTTAGCAAAGGAACTTTTGACAACTGCTCTATTAGGTGTGTCCCCAGTGTTGTCTGTTCTGTAATTATCTAGGTAGGACAGAGTCCAAGTCATGGGTGGTAATTGCTATCAGTGGTTCCATCACCACTGTCTGCAGAAGAGTGAAATTCCTGGAAGGAAGGGCATTATGTTTCTGATCCTCAGCTGGGCAGCTTGTCCATGGTGACCCATGAAGTTGTCCTTGATGCGGCAAGAATCCCTATGAAATTAGGTGATAACTTCCTGCAATAAGGGATGGGGTGTCAGGGGCTAAATGGGCACCGTCTGGGTTTAACTAAGCAACTTCTGTTCTTTGGGACATGATTTTGCTGTTGCTTTGACAGAAGAAAGTAGGATGTCTGCCTCAAACATAGAAGTGGTATTAAATGTATAAAATTCCTTACATCAGACTGTGATTGCGGCCACAGTAGTCCTGAACTATCTTCCTCCCTGCTTTTACACTCACAGGTGTTCTGAAAATCAAGTCATCTTACTGCTGTGAAAAAGGTACATCACTGCCAGAGTGTTTATAGCAGCAGCAAGGGAACAGTTGTAGTGCTTATATGTCCTGAAATTTGGTAGGGACCACAAGTTTTGAGGGCACAGTATGGTAGTGGTTTCTTTTTGCCTTGTTACAGGATAAGTTCTTATTTTGGTCTGGAAGAGGAAATGGTTTGACCAGGATGGGAAGCAAATAAAATCTTGCATGAGGACACAAAACCCTGCTGGTACATCATGAACTTACCACGTATTGCCCTGAACAATCAAGGTTACCATAGAAGATGTCATTTTGAAAAAGAGATGCAGCTCTGTTCCACATTTCAAAAGCTGTCAAATTCACTTTTTTCACATATACTTGATCATAAATAAAAATACATAATTTTCACCTCTGAACTTTTGAGGTCAGATTTTCTGATAAACACAACCTAAAAGATGTAACTGCACCTAATTTGTGCACACGATACCACAACTGCACCTGCAAAGTGCCAGTGAAAGGCCAAATTGAACATGTGGAGGCAAATTATGGATGTTAATTATGCACATACATTTCTTTGAAAATCAGGCCTCAAACATCTTCAAACACAGTCATAGTATGAGAGAGGTTTTTTTCCCCAAGATTACTCTCCTGTCCCACTAATATATAATGACTCAGGTTTAATCACTAATGAAAATACTACTGTGCAGAATAGACTCTGATTAAACATCAAAGTCATCTGTACAGTGTCACTCACATCTAATATAAAATGACCATCATTATTAATATCTTTTGCTATACTCATAAAATTATGGTTTGTAGAATGAATTTTTCACATGCAAACTCACTTCCATGACACAAAATAAAGATCTAAAAATTCCTTTGTGAATTACTGTTAGAATTTCAAATTAAATTCATACCACTGCCTAACGTGGCTTCTCAGTACCTAATATGCAGAGAAAGAAAAATTGTCAAACTAATTTACTACGTCTTACTGGTGTTATAATATGAAAAAAAAAGCTATTAGGTTTGTAAACTCATGTCTATGTAGAAATTCTGGCACTCTCAAATAGAAAAAAGTGTGGAGTTTAATAAACTTTGTATTTTTGAAATGGTATATAAGATCCTGGGGAGTTCAATCAGCATATAGAGTATGCAAGAAAGTGTGACAGACTAGAGAAAGACCCTGAAAACTTGAAATTAAAAAGCAGAGGGGGTCAAAAATTGTTGAGCCTGGTTGCTGGGCTTAGTGTATCTTGTTAACACTAAGTATGAAAAAAGAAGACCAGCTTGCCCCAGTGCACACTAGATAGCCTATGTGAGTTAAAATAGGCTATGAAACTTAGGTAAGATTATGTAAACCACAACAAAGTTGCACCCACATATAAAAGGGCTGAGCTGGAGAGTGAGTGTTCAATTATTGCGCAATAGTCAGAGCAGAGACACATTCTGAAGAGCTGACATTTGAATATAAAATCTGATTTTTGTATAAAACAAACAATGTAAGGAATCTGTTGTAACCAACTCCACTGCAGGGCTGCACTGTGAGTGTGACAGAACAATGACCCCCAGGGGCCTGGCTGTGTGCTGAGTGTACTCCATGCTCAAAAGCATGTGACACAGGTGCTCTAAGCACTTGGCCCTTTGGACTCCAGCTCCGGGTGGATTCCTGTAAACACTCATAGATTCTGGTGCAACAACAGAATGTGTTACCAGGGCTGCTAGAACCAAAAGTAGGTTTACCTTGGACACAATTGCTTTACATAAGAAGATAGACAGAAATAAACTAGTGTCAGGGATACTTGGTGTGGCAGGCAAACACACATTACTGGCTTGCAGATCCCCCACCAGAATTCATTGTCTTGTTTGAACCTGTCCACATGGCACCTTTTTGCATTCTGCAGCCAAGTTATCCACCTATCATGACTAACACTATTCTCCTGCTTCTTAGCCACAAATTGTTTCTCAGTTCCCAAATTACCTAGCCTCCTATCTATAGCTTGCACCCATGTGGCCTACTGTTTATCAGTAGATGCCTGTATGTGGGTTTAAATAACAGGTGGAGAGAACAGGAGAACATGGCTGTATCAAGCAAACATTCTACATTAGTACATAAGAATATGTAAATAAAGAAGACCCTCTCGTTTGCTTTTTCTTCTAAAATCCCCTTTCACCTCCAGTGGAATATATATCACATTCATTTAGATTCAAAGCAAGTTTACATACTGCTTAATCTGTTACTGGCGTAGTTTTACAGAAGTCAGTTGTGTTATAGCAGAGGTGTATTTGGCCTGTTATTTCTGCAGCTGTGTGGAGGATGTTGGCTTTTCACTGAGCATACACAGAAAAGATGAACAAATTAATGGTTTCATCAATATTTAGCAGCTACCATGTTTGTCAAAAGCACAAGATGTGTTTGTTTTTGGTTTTTTCCCCCAGTGAAAACTGTTTTTGCAAAGCCAGCACACATATCCAGGTCTAGGTATACCTAGACTTTAGTAAGGCATTTGATACAGTCTTGCATGACCTCCTTATCAATAAAGTAGGGAAATACAACCTAGACAGGGCTACCATAAGATGGGTGCTTAACTGGCTGGATAACCATTCTCAGAGAGTAGTTATTAATGTTTCATAGACATGCTGGAAGGTCATAACAAGTGGAGTTCCGCAGGGACTAGTTCTGTTCAATATCTTCATCAACAATTTAGATGATGGCATAGAGAGTATGCTTATTACGATTGTAGATGACACCAAGCTGGGAGGGGTGGCAAGTGCCTTGGAGGGTAGGGTCATAATTCAAAATGATCTGGACAAACTGGAGAAATGGTCTGAGGTAAATAGCATGAAGTTTAATGAGGACAAATGCAAAGTACTCCACTTAGGAACAAACAATCAGTTTCACACACACAGAATTGGAAGCAACTGTCTAGGAAGGAGTACTGCAGAAGGAATCTAGGACTCATAGTAGACCACAAGTTAAATATGAGTAAACCATGTGACACTGTTTCTAAAAAAAGAAAACATGACTCTGGGATGCATTAACAGGAGTGTTGTGAGCAAGACACGAGAAGTCATTCTTTCATTCCACTCTGCACTGATTAGGCCTCAGTTGGAGTACTGTGTCCAGATCTGGGCACCACATTTCAAGAAAGATGTGGAGAAATTGAAGAAGGTCCAGAGAAGAGCAACAAAAATGATTAAAGGTCTAGAAAACATGACCTATGAAGGAAGACTGAAAGAATTGGGTTTGTTTAGTTTGGAAAAGAAAGACTGAAAGGGGACATGATAGCAGTTTTCAAGCATCTAAAAGGGTATCACAAGAAGAAGGGAGAAAAATTGTTCTCATTGGCCTTTGATGGTAGGACAAGAAGCAATGGGCTTAAACTGCAGCAAGGGAGGTTTAGGATGGACATCAGGAAAAAATTCCTAACTGTCAGCGTGATTAAACACTGGAATAAATTGCCTAGGGAAGTTGTGGAATCTCCATCATTGGAGATATTTAAGGGCATGTTAGATAGACATCTGTCGGGGATGATCTAGATGGTTCTTGGTCCTGCCATGAGGGCAGAGGACTAGACTTGATCTCTCGAAGTCCCCTCCAGTTCTAGTATTCTATGATTCTATGAAAGCAAAAATGGAATATATTGCTGAAAATGTCTGTACATTTAACACAAATTAAGTTTGCAAATATCATACTGAAATTGGATACCTCACAATTATTTATGCAATTTACACAATCACTGGAATGTCAATAATATAAAATCATCACTGATAAATTTTGCAGATGATACAAAAAACTGGGGGAGTGCAATATAATGAAGAGGTCAGGTCATTAATATACAACTTGGATTGCGTGGTAAACTGGGCATAAATAAACAATATGCATTTTAATATGCCTAATTATAAATGTATGCATCTAGGAACAAAGATGTAGGGGCCATACTTACAGGTTGGAGGGCTCCATTCTGAGAAGTAGTGACTCTGAAAAGATTTGGGGGGTCTTGGTAGATAACCAACTCAACATGAGCTCCCATAGTGCCACTGCTGGCAAAAGGGTTTAATTCTACCCTGGGATATATTTAAATAGAAGAATCTCCAGCAAGAGAAGAGAGATGCGTATTGCATTGCATTTGTATTGTAGGTGGCACTGGTGCTTGAATACTGTGTACAGTTCTGTGTCCACAATTCAAAAAGGAGGTTGATAAACTGAAGAGGGTACAGAGAAGAGCCCCAGGAATGATTAAAGGATTAGAAAACATGCCTTCTAATGACAGACTCATGGAGCTCTCTCTATTTAGCTTGTCAAATAGGAGTTTCATATTTAGCTAGAAGCCATTATGTATAACAGAATCCATTTCAGTTTCTTGCTTTTGCACGTACGCCAGTGAGTGAACTGATCTTCACATAAGTGAGAAAAAGCCAGAAATATGAGCTGTTGGAATGTGTTAATGAACCATTTTGAGTCGAGACTCTCACTCCCTATAACCTGTTTCTTTCTTTGCTGATAACCATTTCTCTTTGAAGTTTGCTTTGATGGTATGCCCTGGCATCAAACTTGTTTGGTTAAGGGTATAAAATATTTGGATTGATTGTGTTGAGCAGCCTTACTGGGCCCGGCTCTGCTGGGACCACGTTTGGCTCACTTTGTGCCTTATTGATCAATAAAGCTGTTTATTAGCCGCCAAACCAGAGAGGAGCGTTTGCTTCAACAGGAGAGATGACTTGATTACAGTCTATAAGTACCTACATGGACAAAATGAAAAACTCATAATGGGCTCTTCAGTCTAGCAGAGAAAGTTAGCCAATGGCTGGAAGTTGAAACTAGACAGATTTAAATTGGAAATAAGGCATACATTTTTGACAGTGAGGATAATAAATCACTGGAACAAATTTACTAAGGAAGTGGTGAATTCTCCATCACTGACTATTTTAAAATCAAGATCAGATTTTTTTCTAAAATATATGATCTAGGAATTATTTTGGGGAATTTCTATGCCTGTGTTATACAGGATATTAGAGTATATGCTCATAGTCATCCCACAGCCTTGGAGTCTATGAACCATTGCAAAATGTTCTCCAGCCTCAAGAGATTTATGGTGCTCTAAAAAACCCCATGCCATTTATTTCTTGGTGCATTCCTCATATACATGGACCATTTCAGCAACCCTCCCTCATGTTGGTAAGCATTTATGCCAGCACCCTGCAAGATGATGCCCTGAAAAGTCAAATTTAATTTTGAAATCCTACCATGGAGATGCCCATACAGAAATAATGATTGACAGAAAGAGTGACTGAGATGTAATCAGTTCAGTCATCAGAAGTCAGCTGGAACTCCATGATCTGACAGTGTGCTATTTTTTAAGTATCCATAATCTGAAAATACTGTACAGAAATTGCAATTGCCTAAAACAGTCACTGATAGCCAATAGTTAGGACCAAAATGTGTTCATTTAGACTGAGAATTAAAAAAGACAAAGAATAAAGGCAGAATTCCTTTATCATAAGAAACTGTTAATCATCAATACTGAAAAGGGAAAAGTTAGCAAAAACATTCTTCATGCAGCACACAGTCATCCTGTGGAACTCCTTGCCAGAAGATGTTATGAAGACCAGGACTTTAACAGGGTTAAAAAAAGAACCAGATAAATTTATGGAGGTTAGGGTCCATCAGTGGCTATAGCCAGTATAGGTAAGAATGGTGTCTCTAGCCTCTGTGTGTCAGAGGCTGGAAATGTATGACAGGAGAGGGATCATTTGATGATTTTCTGTTCTATTCACTCCCTCTGGGGCATATGGCATTGACCACTGTTGGAAGACAGGATACTGGGCTAGATGGACCTTTGGGAAGACCCAGTATGGCCGTTCTTATGTTCTTAACATTGAAAGAATATGCTCTTTTCATTAAGGTTCAATTAATGTATATGTTGCATGCTAGAAGCTAGACTATCAATGACCAGTCCAATATTTACTCAATATTCACCTGCAAAGTTTTGTTCATGTAGCATGAGAGGGCAAATGACTATCCCCAGCCATCCATGCTGGCACAGGAAGGAAAAACACAGCTTCCCATACCATGACCTGTGTGAACCAGACTGCTGCATGTGTAGCCACAATGGACTACATGTATTTATTCGAATGGACACCAAAGTGTATTTCCTTTCTCATTTTAAATGTTTACTCTGTTAAGTTATATGTAAAGTTTTTATAACTTTGCCTGTGGTCTTTTCACACTAATTTTCTGCCCTGTGTTCTTTCCCAGTCAATGAAGTTATATTTTTGTAGCATCATGTCGCATTTATTAGCTCACAACCAATATTGTAGAATGTATAGTGACAGTCAAAGCAAATAGCCTTTATAAATGCACACCAAGCTCCACATAATTTATAGCTTCAGGAAAATACCTAGTACAGCAAGGTACTTGCTATAAATGTACAGCAAGCACGGCACAGTTCTTAGACGCACCCAAAGCTCCAGTGCCAGAGAACACTTCAGCACAGAACAGCATATGGCTGACCATTAAAGTGCTCTTTCAAAGCCTCTTCAAGCACATAGCCTCATGTTAGAATCTTATAACAGCCCTTGTGTCTGGCTGTTCAAAGTCAGACAGCTACTCCATATATGCCCCTCATCCTGGCAGTAGCTTTTCCTTTTTACCTCTCAGACATTACACAGAACACAACAGACAGCAATAACCATTGGGATATTCAACAGGCATTCATGTGCCTTCCCTGGCTAGCCAACAGTGATGGTGGTGAAGCATCCTGGATGATCCACCAAAGCTCTTTCTACTGACGCATTCTGTGGCAAGTAGCCTGGTGCCAAAGTAGGGTTGTGTGTGCCGTCTACTGGTCCACAGCAGTTTGGGAGCCTCATTGCTGCAAATCCATCTACTATGTCCTGCACATTGCTGAGAGTCATAGTCCTTTGTAGCAGGAGGTGATTGATGGCCCTATATATTTTCATGACAATGCCATCCTCACCCTAGTAGTTTTTTTGACTGAATGTAAGCACTTTGGGTTTGTTAGCTTTCACAGGGCAATGGCCACTCACCTCTCCATTGTCAGTGCAGCTCTCGCTCCTGGTGTCCCTGTGCTGGAGGACTGGGGTGAGATTGGCACACCAACCCAGGAATGTGGCCTTTCACATCCAAAAGTTCTGTGGCTCATGGTGGCATAAATTGTAACACAGGCCCCAAACCTGTATTGCAATTTGATCCCACCAGTCAGTGCTCATTTCTTGGGCCAGAAGTGGCACTCCACTCTGTGCAGTTACTCTATGAATGCCACCAACAACTCTTAGGTGGGTTGGGTTTGGATTTTTTTTGTGGGGGGGCAGGCTTGCAATATCCTGCTTCATGCCATTAGCTTCATGCCATTAGCTTGTCAATGTTGCCAGTCGAACCCATCACAGAGGCATGGGAAAGTGTCCTGCCACAGGGGAAGAAATAAGGCAGCCACCCCTAGAAATCTTTGGGAGAGGTTTAAAGAGAATCCTCATGAAATTTTCATTGAGATCTCTCAAGTAGACACAAGGGACATCCCTGTGGACACAAACAAAATGTTCCATATGCCTCTGGCCTTAGCCCAACAGGGGAATGAAAAGCAGATGCTACCTCCATTTGGTGTACTGCAAACTTATCTTAAATTGTGTATCTTATCTCGAATCTATTTTGAAATAGCTTATTTTGAACTTTGGCATGTGAACACAGCACCAAATTTTGAAATAACACACTATTTCGAGCCATCCCTTATCCCTCATGCAACGAGGTTTACCAGGATGGCAAAATAGCATGCCCATTATTTTGAAAAATATTTCACAATAAGAGGCGGCTTTTGTAGATGTGGGGTAGCTATTTCGGGATATCGGAGGTATCCAGAAATAGCCGTGCAGTGTGAATGTACCCTTAGTGTCTGCCTCCTGCCTCCTGTTCACTTTTCATTTTACATACTCACCTATTTTAGTATGGGGAGGGGGGACATTCCTGCTTAGGGACTCTAATGGGCTAGCACCAGAACTGTGTACTGCAAGCTCTTTTTGTGCAAATAAAGCAATAAAAATATGTTTGTCTTGTTCACTTGGAGATGGGTAGGGCACCATCTTTAAATGTAAATAATGCCTAGCAAAATGCAGACACATGCTTACCTGAGTTCTCTTCACTTCATCAGGCTCATCCACACTTGCCTGGCAGAACTGGCTAGACTGTGGTGGAGTCTCAGCTGGGTCCTGTCTCATAACAGGGCTAGACTTCCCTGCTGTGTGTCTCCTCTCCTCTTCCCTTTTCTCTGCCTCCTCCTCCTCAGTGTTCACAGCCGAAGATCCAGAGGTTTCCAGAGTGGTCTATAGGTGGGGTTGCCACCACGTGTGGCACACAGTTCCTCATAGAAGCAGCAGGTCTGTGACACAGCATCCTAGCTTTGGAGTATCTCTGTCAAAGTTCCTTTGCTTTCACAAGGCACTGCTGCTGATTCCTGTTGTAATCCTTTGCCTGCATTCTTCATGCAATCTCCTCATAGATATCCAGGTTTTTAAAAGTAAGCTCCCCTGTCTACTCCAGGCTGGAGTGCATCTAGTACCTACCTGTCTGTGTGTGCAGAGCTGGTATGGTCCTTTGGGCAACTGCACATGACAAAGGTGGGGATTTTAAAGGTGGGTGTGTGACTTCTGGTATCTTTGGTCATTGGACACTGGAGAATAAAATGGTGAGCAGAGCAGTCACTGAGATGCAATGAATGAGGCACTGTGGGACAGCTGGACTCTCAGGATCAATACAGTGACTACATTTACATGGTGTCAACCACAGTAGGTCAACCATGGCTCGTTGCCAATGGGGAGGTGTTTTTAGTGCAATACTCTGATGGGCCGGAGAGAAACCCTCAATTCCCATTGGCTTCAGGGGGAGCAGAGGGTGTTGAGGACCTCTTAGGGTCATATCATTTGTTATGAATGATCCATCACCCATGAATAGTCCACCCCATTGCCGACAATGTCCAACACTGCTTCCTAAATAATTCTTCAGTCTCCCATAGCAGTAAATCCATTCTTTCCCACTGGTCTCTAAGCTAAGTAGAGCATGTTCGTGTTTATTTTTTGCTGCTGGGACAGTGTCTGTCACCCACACCCTTGCTGTATATTCATACATGCCATGATTTCCACAGCAATACTCATTATGTAATGTATCACTCCCCAGGAATAAGGGAGGCAAACCCAGTTTCTTACTGTTTAGTGGTGAATATGTTTTGTCAAGCAAGCATATCACAGCATTTCACTGAGTAACCCCGCAGAAAGACGCTTTGAGGAGTTAAGTAGCCTTATCTTCCACTGAAGGGAAGTGAGGCACACCCTTGTATTCTACTGACTTCAAAACATACCAGGATGTGCTCAATCATCACAAAATAAAGCCCACCAAACACTGAGAATTACCATTTCCAAGTGAAAAATTAAAGTGATAGGCTCCCATAGGCCTTTGTGCTTCAGCTTTCCCACCTGAAAAGTGACAGCCTCATGGGGCAAGCTGTATTTTTGTGGAGCAGGAATACCCTTCAACGTCATTTGGCTTACAACAGAGAGAGAAAAATCAGATCCTCATAAAAATGTACAATTCTGATGCAGACACTGCAACTTCTCATGCAGACAAGTGAAAGAAGCAGAAAACCTGGCATGAACTAAGGGCAGTCTCAGAATGTAAGAGCATGTCCAACCAGAACTTTACAGCTCTTCAGGATCCCATTGACTCCAGGACTGGGGCTTAAACTTGGGAAGGTGACTTGGATGCGTAGTTTGCAGTGGTCATGATGGAAATTAATTCATCATGTAGCTGGTGAGTTTCATTAAATTACCAGAAACTTTTTAATGGCAAATTCACCACTCCAGCCATGCTGGCTATTCATAAACAAACACAAATAGTATAGTTTGACAACTATTCAGAATAATGTCTCACTATTTGACTTGTCTCGTATGCCAAGATGTACAGACCTCACATCACATCTACAGACTTAAGAGGACACAGAGAGAAAGAACTATACAGTGTAAGCAATGACCGTAATAAAAGGTTAATAAGAATATTTATAACTAAAAATATTGATAAGATACAAGTATTGGGAGCACCAGTGGGAGAGTAATGATTAAATTATCTGATGCAGGGAAGATATTTTATTGTGTAATAAACACTAGCATTAAAGCCTGACATAGTAATAATATCCAGTAACTGCTTATAAGCACTTTGCCTTCACTGTTTATTTGTCTGCACCTGGATATTGCTGCCTGGCAATAATTGGATTGTAATCACTCAAGCAAGCTTTACATTTACCAAGTGTGAGCAAAACACACCATGTCTATTTACTCCAGAAAAAGCTGATCTCATTCAGAGACTGATTCCTGGTTAGCTAGTGTGACTGAGGAAAAAATATCACCACAGTAAAGGAAAATCATTACAGTTGTGCCTGATCTTTTATTGTTCACACTGTATTTGTCTTAATTATGGTGTAAACTCCTTGTGGCAGGGGCCTGTGCTTTTACAAACCTCTTTTAGTTTGTAAAGCACTGTGGCTCTCTGTAGCGTGAGTTCTCCCAGTGTGCCTTAACCTATGCAAGCCTTTTAGAAAAAATACTTCTCTTTTGGTCGGTTTGGTCATAAGTAGTGATAGTTGCCTGTTAGTTTTCTGCATGTCCAGGCAGCTAATGAATGCATCCTACCTCCTCAGAGGATGTGTTTTCCTGATATTGGTTTAGGAGGAGCTAGGAGCTTGGATCAGGATTTTGGGCATGACTCATTAGCACTCCTAGTGTTCACAAAGGTTTGCTGTGAAGCAAAAGCAACACTTATACTATCATCATAATAATGTATAAAAGCAAAATTTAGAAAAAAATATTTGCACTTTCAAAAGGGGGAAAGACCCCTCTGTAAAGATGATATCTATAGCTATGTCTATAAATACACTTCTTCATTTATTTATTAACCAGGCAGGCATTATTCAGCCTGGTAAAAATGTGTCCTATGGACTTTACTATGATGGATGTTGGAGAAATGCATAATTAAAAATAAAAAAGGCTTTTAAAGCCTGTTTACTTCGGTGACTACTGTGAAACAAATGTTTCTTTCTCCTTGCATCGCCCACCCACAGAACAAGAGCAGAACAAAGATGGCTCTGTCAGGCCTCTCTCCACTAGAGAATGCCTTGAGAGGCCAGAATGTATTAGAGCCCTGCCGAGCCCATTCAACTTCACATAACACTCATACGCACCGTACAACTAATTACATGTCAGATTAGCGATTTCATTACCACACTACCACTAATTAAAAACTGCATTGATATTTCTCAAGTAGTTTTAGGTGTTTACATAGTTTTCATGGTCTTTTTTAACTTGCAAAAATATATTAAATTACTAATATCTAAGGAAAAAGAAATATGCTAATGGAGGGAAATCAACCTGCTTAACATTTATCCATATTCATGATGACACATTGGTATCCTTTTCTCCCACAAACTAACTTCTTCAGCATGAACTCTCAGTGCAAAGTCGTGACTGCATCTTAATCTGAAAATTGATGGATACATGTCAGTTTTCCATTCTTAAGATTATCGCAAGTTTAAGTTACCCAAGTATGTAAATAACAAAAGTTACATCATTTTAATCTACATTCATCATCTTAATTGCCTGAATCTCCACTAGAACAAAGTAACATTATAGTTTTATGGTATTTGATTAATGAGGGCAGGAAAATGGAAGTTTTTGCAATAAAACTAAAAGAAAAAGCCCCAGACTTTTATAGTTTTTCCCCTTATGATTTTAATTTAATGGCTCGTGTTTTCATTACTGCAGAGGCTGTACACTTTAGCTTGCAATTATGTCCCATCTGTGAAGCACTGTGTTATTACAGTTTATTCTAGTAGCTTTTCAATCACTTTTGAGTTGTGCTTTACAAGTATTCTTGCAGCAGGTGGGCTTACTGGCATGGGACCAGAAATACACAAAGCGCAAAGCTGGAGTTTAATGGCAGCCATATGCATGTGGCACAGAGCGCCAGCCTTCCCCCATATGCTGCTAAGCAGCCCCTTCAGCCTGCCAGTCACTCTTCTTAGTGACTACAGTCTCTAAGTAGTTTTCTGCCAGGGAAAAATATACCAAGGCAGCAAATTTCTCCAGTGCACCATCCTTATTACTGAGACAACCCTGTCATTAGCAAAAGCACAATGAACCTGATCTGGAGATGCATACCAATTAGGTTGCATGGAGCACTTTTCCTTCTTATCTCTATGGAAACTCGGCCTCCCTGGCTGCAGTGGACAATCACTAATGTTTCATCCACCCATATGTCACCTAGTTAACACTGTACACTTTTATGTGAACCAAAAATCTGCTATAACCCTCTCCACAACGCAAACTAAAGAAATTAAAGAAAGGGAACGAGTGAAGTCCCAGCACGTTTGTGAGAGTGCCTTTACAATATTTGATCTTGCACAGTCCTATTCGCTAGCCATACGTAAAGCAGGAGGAATTGTACTAGCAGATATAACAACGCAAAACGTACATTTAATTTTTCAGCACTAAATCTGGCAGAACTTGTGTAAGTAATTTATCCTGTGATAACCTATGTATTTTTAAAAATAGCACAAAGTACTGTGCTACTAAGTACATACTTTTTTGGGGATAATGCCCAATAAAACTTTTTTTCCCCATCCATTATCCTACTGGATGTTTTCCTCAAACTATATATATAAACTCACACCTTAAGATTCACAAACATTGGTGCTCATGCTGCATTATCTTACTAGACTGTAAGGACTTTGGAAAATAGAACAAACAAAGAATATTTTTTTCTATTTTTGATTGTTATACTGTTTAAAGCTTTGCTTTCATTTTTTTTTCACCTCTCTTTGGAAAAACTACAACAAGAAAAGGATTGGGATAAGATTGCCATGGTATTGATTTTTGCCTGTATAGATTTTGTCTGCAGTTTAATTGAAGAGAATGGGTACCACTAGACATGTCATAGTTTGATCATGAATGATATGCAGTGGCATCTCATGCCATGTATACCATATAAATAAATAAAATTCAGGCTTTTCAGGAGAAAAGACACTTTTACCCCCATTATATTCTGTGCTAAAATCGGAGTCATACTTCTTGACACACTAGATAGCTTTTCATGTGCTCCAGCTCACACTCCAATATTCTTCCTGTATGTTCTGATTTTGTATAAAGAATAACAGAAGATAAATATTTGAAAACTGCTGGACTCTATTTCTTGTTGGGCAGCAACATTTTTCTGGGAAAGAATATGGTCTGTAAGTTTTTGCTTAATTTATACTTAACAAAGAAACATCGAATAGGCTTAGCACAGGTTTATAGATAAACAGAAGTAGGTAAAGAAGTTAGAACAGATGAAAAAGGGCTGTCCGAGTCTGGAATCATAGAGTTGGCTTCCTTTTTTGTGGTACAGTCTGAAAAAAATACAATCAATGTTCTTTCCTATGGACATGGCACATTAGAAGGGAGCAAAGTAAGATTCCAGCCGAACTACTATTTAAAGAAACAAAGTACAATTAAAACAATACCAAAACAATGAATGATGTGAAATAATGTCAAGCAGCTAAGTGACAGTGACTCAGGAAGATGAACAAAAAAGGAATACTGACTTCATCACAAAATTGACTAGACTTGTGTCAGTGCTGGTGATATTCCCTTGAGACTGTCACTTATAGAACATTTATTTTTTATTATAAAAGCAATTCTGGATATGTGTAAAATTCAAAGACTTCTAGTGGGAGCAATTTAAAACTGAATAATGCTGTCCTGTGGGAATTGCACCACTCTTTGGGTTTTGTTTTTAAGTTTAACTCATCCTAGGAAAAACTTCTTCAGAAAAAGTAATTATTATTAGCTGGGGCCCTATGGAACAATGGGGGAGGGGAGAACAATCATGGAGCTTTTTATTCAGATGTTAGGCCTGTGGTACACCTTCCTGAAAACACAGAGGAATAGAAATCAAACAAAATGAGGCTAGCAGAATTTTGGCCAAGCTAATCAGATTTGCTACAATCCTGCAGTCCAGCTACATTCAGGTGACTGCAGCTGGAGACTTGGATCATTATTAAGAGTTTTACCCCTATCACTACAACGGTATATTTCATTTTGCTATCAAAGTTGCCCAAAAAAGGAATTAACTGTGTTTTTCTTTTCAAGCTACAAATGGAATGGAAGACACAGAACAAATTTTTCCCCTCTAGACACTGTATCTGTTTCAGTTTCACTGGTCAGATTCTAAAGTGAACTTTGACATACATTGATAAAATTAAAATTCATAGTCCTGATGAGGATAAATGCACTGTAGGGGCCCAACTCTGCATAAAGTTTGAAGGATCTGACCTGCCTCTTTCTTAATATATAGTCTTTATATATTCGTGGTTCTTTGAAAACAATCAACAAAAATACTAGCACAAATGAACTATGATCTCAAAGAAACTGAAAAGAAGAAAGGGAAAAAATGAGGATCTGAGATTTGTTTTGACTCCACTAGGACTTGGGCAAGTGCTTAAAGTTAAGATTGTAGAGAAATGCTTTTCTAAACTGGGGATTTACAACAGAAATGGGATTAAAGACCAACAACTGCGTTGTGATGCTGCTAAAGGCATGCCATTTATACTATACCAACGCTGAATTTATATAGCACAAATTAAAGACTGCACTGCCCAGAGTCCCTGGAGCTTTCATATTCAGACACATATCTAATCAAATCAGGAATACCTAAAAGGTGCCCATCACTGTCATACTTTGGCAACAGTCAATCACCACATACAATTTATATTTTGTGCTGCATGGAAGGGCTCCCAATAACCCCTTTCAAATGCCCACAATGATGCCTATATCCCTAGAACACATAAAAATACAGTACTCATTTTTCCTGAGATAGTACATATCTTAGTTTCTCCTGGCTAAGGACAAGTGTATGACTCCCATTTTTATTTTTCATTCAAAGAATTTCTTGTCACATTTCATGAATCATGTGGTAAAACAATGCTTTGCCTCGCTCTTTATGAAACGTATAAAGACACTCTTTGAATTCAAAGACAGGTCAATTTTGGATCAGAGACATCTCAGTAAAGAAAGAATGTTAATAGCATATCCAGCCCCTGAATTCACAAGGCAAGGATAAAACAATAGATCTTAGTCAGCAGAGCTGAAATAAAGATGAGAAGATCAGTTTAAAATAGCATTGAGTGCATGTATTTTTCCTTGTTGATGTTATACAACAAGGAAAAATACAAGCACTCAGTGCTGGCACTGTCAAATTCAGTTCAGTTTACTTTATTGCATGGCAGTGAAATACAACAGGATATTCACAAAACAAAATTATTGGTCCAGGACCCAGTGCAGGACCTGAGGAGCAGGGAAAGGCTGCTCTAAGCTATTTTTCCGTTCCTCAGATCTTGGAGCCAATCTGGCCCCCAGTGTCATTGGTGGCAACCTAAAGTCTGTTGTTATACAAATAGCCACCTTTCGGTGTCACCAGCTGGATTGCAAATGGAGTCTCTGAGTCACTGTGCCTTCCCAGAGCTCCTGCTCCTGTGATCCAGGTATGCAACACTCCTTCCATGGGGTTGAGAGGAAAGCCTCAATCTAACCCTAAATGTGTAGTTTATATGTTGAAAGTCCCAGCGTATATTAAATTAAGGTGAATCTAATGCTCATGAAAGATGCCAGACTGACAGCCTTGCAAAATGAAGTTAACTGTTTACCCCTAAAACAGATACAGCCTCATTAACCTAGAAGGATCATCTTTCAAGGGTCAGAAGACATTTCAATTTCCTGCCTTTTGGAGGTATAGTCACTATTCTGCGAATTCCACTACTGCTCATTATTGACAGTGATTTTTTTTTTTCTGCAGTGCAGGCATCTGTTAACTACAAACCAACCTGGCAGAACCAACACGATTTACCAGTTCTGGTGACATTAACAGCCGAGGGAAGCTGAATTTGAACTGCTGATTCAGAAGTGAATTGATACAACATGGTGAAATTGCAACACAATGGAATACCTGTGCTATGATTCTGCACATTAAAATAAGCATAGGCTGAGATTAGAGTTCATAATATGCACCAACAACTGTAAGTGAAAATCCAAAATATTCAGAGGGGTAGCCGAATTAGTCTGTAACAGGAAAAACTTAAAAAACAACAAATAGTCTAGTAGCACCTTAAAGACTAACAAAACACGTAGGTGGTATCATGAGCTTTTGTGGGCAAAACCCACTGCTTCAGATGACAAGAGTATTAGAAGTCCAGATCCATGTCATCTGAAGCAGTGGGTTTTGCCCACAAAAGCTCATGATACCACCTACGTGTTTTGTTAGTCTTTAAGGTGCTACTAGACAATCCAAAATATGTTATGGTAAAATTTAATTAAATCCCACAATTGTTGGAAAGCTTTGAAATTAACAGCAAAGGTGACTGCAAAGCCTTAAGTCTATCTGTGCCGCGTGGCCCTTGAAATAACCAAATTGTTGAGAGAACTTTCCCATCCATTAAACACTAATCTAGATGATTAATAGACATTCCCCTTCCCCCAAAAAAAGAGATTTGTTTTCTTAGGGAATGTCTTAGCATGGCACCAGAGTTCTCCCCAGGCTGTAAAAAACTAATCGCACTCTCCACACTGGCACTGAAACTTGCTGGGCTGAGGGAGGAGGAGGGTATTTACACCCCGAGTGAGAAAGTTTCAGCAGAGTATAGCGGCAGTGTAGACATAGCCTAAATCACATTATAGTTTTGAAGACTTCTACAGTCTTGATAAGCAAGATGAAACGTTGCAGACATTCTTTAACAGTGAATGAACTGAAGTAACAAAAGCAATTATTTCTCACAATTCACAAAGAGCCCAATTCTCATTTATACTAAGGTCCATTTACACCATGCTAGCAGTGTAAAGAGACCCTTGAGTGGTCATGAATGAACTTACACTTTAAGGCCCCCCATACACTGCCTGAGATTTATGAAAAGTAAATGAGAATCAGTCCCAAAGGCTACCTAATCGACTAAGAAAAAAGGCGACATTAGGCAGTGGGCCAGTTTGTTCCTGGCATTAGGGTAGATATGCAAATGGGGTGGGTATGAAAGAACCTTTCCCTTGTCTTTTCTCATCCTGTGCAGAGACAGAAACAATCAAAACCCTGATATTTAGGGAAATTGAAGGATATGCCTCCCAGTGTATACCCCAGGAGTTGTCTCACAAAATGGGGTGTAAAAGTTGCGAGATGTCCAGAAGACTAGGGTCTTTTTTCCCCTCTATGCTGTTCAGAGAGTTGGCTGGGCACAAAGGGATCCTAAAGATCCGTGTGCAGTCTGCTTGCACACTGAGAAAATCAGGGAAGGATTGTCCTTCAAGCAACTCCCTCCCTGGGTCTTCTTGAGGTGGTTCAAGTTGGATGAATCAATGTAGGCCAGAGCAAGTATAGTTGTGTATACGCACTACCTTGGCTGAATTTATAAAACTGTATCCCAAGTATGGAAAGGGCCAGAGTTAGTGTTGTGATGAAGTATCGCACTAGCTGTTGGAGAGTATTTATTAATACCATGTGCTGGGTAATATGAAAGGACTCTAAGCTTGTAAATCTAAACTGGATCTTTAATAAGAGAACCATCTACAGAGATGCTGCAACTGCAACTAGCTTCCTTATCCATATGCACATAAATTAACTTCTTGGGCTCTCCTTCAAATTCTACCCTCTTGCAGCCTCTTTCCAAGTTCTACACTGGTTGCCACAATATTAATCTTGAAGGTCATACAAAATGTCTTTGATCCAAAAAATATTCTACAGTCAAGACAGAATTCGGAAGCTCAATGGTTCCTGGTCACTCAGGAATATAAAAATTAAGGCTACTTGAATAGAACTAAATGTGCAATTTCATATTTTCAATTTTTAAATATGTTTTTTAGAACATAAGAATGGCCGTACTGGGTCAGAACAAAGGTCCATCTAGCCCAGTATCCTGTCTGCCGACAGTGGCCAGCACCAGGTGCCCCAGAGAGGGTGGACCAAAGACAATGATCAAGTGATTTGTCTCCTGCCATCCCTCTCCAGCCTCTGACAAACAGAGGCCAAGGACACCATTTTATCCCCTGGCTAATAGCCTTTTATGGACCTAACCTTTTTCCTTAAATTTAATCTTTCTGTGTTTCCAATGTTGGAATTTTTTATATTTTACATTTTTTAGGGTCTTCTTCAAAGCCATTTGGATCAAACCCTTGATTTCCCCCCCCCCCTTATAACTTTACAATATATATTAACAACCTACACCACCACTTTACAATGTTTATTGTTAAATTATTAAAAATTCTGACACCCCTGCCATGTGGAAATATTTATTCTCCAATAATTTATGTGAATTAGATTACCTCTGTTAATTAGCATATACCAGTTGCTAGACCTTCACCAGCCTTTTGTTGGAGCTACATCTATCTGAATTGTGTGACTGTTCACCTTAGTCACTTTGAATTATTTCTGTTACTTTATTAGGTGAAGTAACGTAAATATAAACCATTTTCTCTTCTAATAAATGCAATTTTGATTTGGTACAAAA
The DNA here is from genome assembly GCA_032595735.1 of Pelochelys cantorii. Lineage (NCBI taxonomy): Eukaryota > Metazoa > Chordata > Testudines > Trionychidae > Pelochelys > Pelochelys cantorii. The sequence goes on along the minus strand of CM064326.1, from coordinate 111,008,728 downwards.
CAAATTTTGTTTCTCGGTTAAACTCATCTTTCGTAGAGGTCCTTACTGCAATTTCCATTAAAACACCAATGGAATTTGGTTCTCCTGAATAGACATGTATGAAAAAAAAAATTCATGTGAATGTAGTCAAATCAAAATGAATTTAGAATTTGCAAAAATGACCAAGAATACTTTTTCCAAGTTATTTGCTGATCTCTGTTTCCATATCATTAAAATAATATGCTAATCCAAATCAGAGTTGGCCAAAATATTCTAATTTGACAGTGAAGAACATGTGCTTGGGAAACTTCACATGAATTGGCTTAGTTCTGGCAAAGTTACAAAGTGTGTTTATTGTACAAAAGAAAATTATTTACTTTGCTGCTTCTCTGAAAATACCTTACATGAATATCTGTCTCCTAGCTCTTGAAGCTCTAAATTTTATGCTAAAAGGCATAAAAGGCAGCATTATTGAATAGGAACATGAATCCAACGGCTCTGCTGGTAAATGCACACTTCCTTGGATTACCAATTCTGGACCATCAAACATTCCACTGACTTAATAGAAAGCAAACACCACCACCACCGTCCTTTCCTCCCCCCGCCTCCAAAATTAATCCAATCACCAAACGTCGACACACACAAAATTAATTAGAAATTAATCCAACCACAAATATTGCCTTAAAAGAAAAATCAATGAACTTAGAATGCAGACATAGGCACCACCTAACACAGGAAGAAACTCCTTCAAACTCAAGAGTTGGGTATGTAGGAATCCTGCACCATCATACCTTAACAGACCCAGAATTACAAGGTATGTGGATGTCCCTTTTCTAATGGTATTATCTATGCAGAATTCTCATGCCTGGGGTCAGATTCTGCCCAGTTCTTACACAGACATGCAATGCAGGTTATAATGGACTCTGCATAAGGACTGGGAAGAATTGCAGCCCCTGCACTTATAAGAGGATAGTAACTAAAGCTCCATTTCTACTGTCTTGGCACCACAGATCCCTTGCTCCACTCAAACACACATGCCAACAGAGCTATGATGTGGGGCTTAATTTGGCGAAGATTGAAGACAATGGCAAAATTGATGTTTTTGGGTACTAGACTGGGGCCTTTCTTGACCAGGTTCTGATATTCAGACCCCATTCAAATGAGCAGGGGATTGGTACGATGAATTGGAATCCCAGTTCAGCAGAGTCGTCAACATTCTGAGGAACAGTCTCTGTTACAGCGAAATTCAGATTTCCTTTTGGTTTGTTTGGAAACTGTTGGGCAATTGCTTGTCCATCTTGCTCTTGGCCCCAGCTTTGGTATTACCCTGCCTATTCCCTACCACTGTCAGGTCCAGATGTGCCTGGGCATGCCCCTCTCACTTTCTGCTAGCTGTTACCTTTATAAAGGAGATGCTGGGATGCTCCACTGTATTTTGGGCAGTAACTTGACTCATTTATTCAATGAGGAGCAATGAAAAGGAAGTTTAATAGGCAGCAGGTTTAAAACAAGCCAAAGGAAGTATTTCTTCACACCACACACAGTCAACCTGTGGAACTCTTTGCCAGAAGCTGTTGCGAAGGCCAAGATTATAACAGGGTTCAAAAAGAATTAGATACATTCATGGAGGATAGATCCATCAATGGCTATTAGCCATAGATGAGGTGCAGGAATGGTGTCCCTAGATTCTGTTTGCCAGAAGCTGAGAATACGTTCATTGTCTCTGAAGAACCTGGCATTAGACCAGGGGTGGCCAATAATTTTTGATGAGGGGCCACGCCAAGATTTTGGCAAGTGGTCAAGGGCTGCACATTTCTGTGGCGAGAGTGCAGGGTCTGGAGGCTGGGTGCAGGAAGGAGCTTGGAGAAGATGACTGAGGTACAGAAGAGGGTGTTGGGGTCTGAGAGGCAGTTAGGGTGAAGCAGAGGGTTGTGACCTGGAGAGGGGATTGGGGTGCAGGATTGGAGTATGGGTGCAGGAGAGGACTCAGTCCTGGGGGAGGGATGTAGGAGCAGGTAGGGTCTGGGAGGGAGTTGTGATTTGGGGTGGGAGAGGAGGGTGCAGAGGGTTTGGGTGGTGACCTGGGGGAGATGATTGGGGAGCAGGGTCCAGGAGCGGGTATGGATGCAGGAGAGGATTCTGGCCTGGGGAAGGGATATAGGAGGGGGTACAGGGTCTGGGAGGAAGGCACTTAAGCAGCTCCCAACCAGCAGCACTCTCAGGGAAGCCTGCCAGCAGTCTCAGATCACTCAAAGCAGCTGGCTGTCCCATGTGGTTCTCTGTGCTGCGAACGGAGGCTTCATGCACTACCTCCAACCCCAGCAAAATCTCTCAGCTCCTATTGGCTAGAAAACAGCTCCAATGGGAGCTGAGTGATTTTGCTGGGGGCGGGGGCAGCACATGAAGCATCCCACCAACTCTGCAGGGCAGAGCGCCACAGGGAGCAGCCGGTCACTTTGGGCAGCGCTGCTCCATGACACAGAGGCAGGCTGCAGACCAAATTAAAAGGTTGGCAGGCCAAGTCTGGCCTGTGGGCTGTATTTTGCCCACCTGTGTATTAGACACTGTCGGAAGACAGGACATCAGGCTAGATGGTCCTTTGATCTGATCCAGGGTGGGCCCTTCTTATGTACCAACAGCTAGGGAATAAAAACGAAGCATGTTCGAGGTTGCAGTGGTTGTGAAAAGCAGGAACAGGGCCCAACATAGCTATTGGGTCCTGACTCTGGAGTCCTTTATGAAAAAGAGTGGGAACCAGCCAGGTGCTGTGCGTGGGGGGAGGGACTGACTTCCTGAAGGAAGGTTAGAAAGAGGAAGGCAAAGAGAGGAAAAGAAATGGACAGCTGTCCTTCCTTTCCCCCTCTCAGCTGTTAACCCACGTTCTCTTGCACATTTCAAATGGCAAACAGGTGTCCTGATTTTCCTTTTCAGATATGTAGATTACTTAATCCCCATCAAGGAAAGATCAAAGGTCACTAGTGACTGAGGTGGGTTCACACCAAAGTTGTCTTGTTGTAACAGTTTGACAAGAGACTTTTTTCATTTTGCAGGGGTGAGATTATGTAGCAGGAGTATGTCTGACAAAGCAACAGAAAAATGTAGAAAGGTAATTTGTATCTCATGGAGTATTCTTTTGCATGTGTTTTTCAATGAAAGATTTATAATCTCCTTTCTCTTAATAGCCATGTTGCCAGCTTTCATGATTGTATTCTGGTTCTTCAGATAGTTGATGGGTTTTTTTACAGCCACAGCCCCTGGAGTCAAGGGATTATGTGAGAGTCTCAGCTTTCATTTAAAACAAAGAGCAAGAATTTAGCTCTCACGGATGAGGGGGGAAATAACCAAGCGGACCCTAAAGGCTCAGAAATTAGAAAGCAAACAAAATTATATACGTTGGGTTCTTCACTGTTATTTTTAATTTCTTGATATCAAAGACAATTTCATGATTTTTGAAGATTTGGGGGGTTAGCAATACTGAAATCATCCCAGCAGCTAGCTCTGGGTGAGAAGCTAGGGTCTGTTGCTTTGACAAAATTTCAGAGCAGTCTGGGCTAGCATGGATTGTGATGTCATGAACAGGAACAGCCTTCACCATTTCGCCATCTGGGGCAGTAAATATTTTCAGCACTCTTGCCCCCTCATTGAGCATTCAAGTGCTAGTCCCCCCAAAAAACCAACTTGCCTAGGAGTTTGGAACCCCTTGGCAGTTGCCACCCCATTTGTCTGCCCCAAGAACCAGCCTTACCACAAAGAACACTCAGCTTCATTAGGTTCAACTAAAGCCATAGCAGATGCCACTCAACATTCCCTGAAGTAATTCTTCAATTGCTTGTGCATTTTTAAAATTTTTTAATCATACTCTCCACATCAAGCAAAGGGACTACTCCTTAATAAGGCCTATTGGCATGCAAAATTTGACGTGATTGTTGTGGTGATTTGTTTTTTGACTTACTGGTAAGTAAAAAGCAATTCTTAAAATTCTTCTGAGTATATCTTTTCACTCCCCCATAATTCACAAGTGGCATGACTTTTCCTCAAACTTACACATTTTAAATGGTCTTAGTTAAAACCAAACATGAAAAGTTGCAATCTCAAAGGTGAAACTTTCAAAAAACTATCAATATAGGTTATAATTAAACCTGCACAAATAACATTATCCAGTTCGATGACCAAACCCAAATAATCTGAATGAAAAAAATAGTTTTGAGCTGATCCAAAACAGATTGATTTTTGTTTTTCTCATTAAAAGAAAACACTGAAATAAACTTGCTTTTATTTCATTGTGGGGTGTTTTTTTACCCTTCTTTAAAGAAAGGAAATCTAGATTCAAAGCTTTCAACAAAATGTTGCTTCCAAACAAAAAATTTAAACGTTTTGTTTGAAAACATCAAAACAAAATATTTAGATCCAGATTTGTAAACGTATTTAGGCATTGCTGCATTCAGCATTGCAGAGCCTGACTGATTCAAGAGCCCAAATCTCATTTTCGAAAGGGATTTAGCCACTTACGAGCCAAAATCCCATTGATAATTGATGGAGTTTTAGGATACGTTTTTTCTGTTGCTGCTGCCCTCATTTGTTTCTTTTTCAGGTGTAATCCTGCCATATTATCCCAGCTTTGGAAAAAAATAAAATAAAGTGAGATTCAGGTTCCTAAATCAGTTAGGCACTGCAACGCTGACCACAACAATGCTAAATACCTTTAAAAACCTGAGTTATTGGCTCTTTTTTTAAAAAAATCAGCCACAGCTTTTTGCCAGATTCAATCCAAATTTGCAGATATTTGGATTGATCCAAAATTGCATTTTTGTAACTAAACTATTCATCTGAAAAACTTCAGGCAGCTCTGATGATAATGAAGGTACTGTTGAGAGTAATTACTATAGCTAATGTTACATCAGGCAAGTGCTGCAATAGTTATATGCAATGTTTATTATCTAAATAACAAGGAAAACAAATACTGCACATAGAAAGTTGTTGACTTTCAAATTGATGTAATTGCTCTGCCTTTTAAAATAAATAAATAAATAAAAATCCTGGTTGCTATAATGGATTAATGGCCTGCAAAGTCTTGCGTTGTTTAATAGTAAAGAATGTTGTCACTGGGCTTTGAGGTAAACAACTACAAGAAAGCAAGATATTCTCTAAACAAGTTAAAGCATTACCATATATTTGTATGGCTATCTATTTACTCAATGGCCAGCATGCTGCATGACAGTCTGCTTTTAAAAAAAATCACATCTATACTAAGACCATGAATAGCAAGTGACAGGCCAATGTGAATGAAACCACACAATTATACACGCTTCAAAAACGAAGTTCATAATGGAAATGCATTCTTGACAGAGGTTAAGCCATACAATATTGTAAGTCCCATGACTATTTTACTAAGGCTTGATGGAAAGCCCACCGAAGTCAGTGAAAAGACCCCTATTGGCTTCAATGAGATTTGGATGAGGTTTATGGTGTGCTGCTATTAAACCATTGACAATGAACCATGTCTCGCACTGCAATGCATGTTGTAGCATATAGTGCACTTTTTTTCTATCCTGTATATTCTGCTCAGGTTTTGCACAGATCACTCCTTTGTGTCTGTAATCTTAAGAATTTTATGTTTTCAAAGGATATCTATATTCCTTATAGAGCATAAAGAAACACTTCTAAATCATCATATATCTTTATCCTTTTTGTATCTATGCACTCTATCACCAGATGCACAATTTTTCTTCTATTTTTTCCCCTCTCTGAGGTATTGTCCCAGGTTAGCTGGTTCCGGTGCATAAATTAAGTCCAATGCAGGGTTGGAACAGAACAGCTGAGTCCCATCCAGCCAGTCAAAGAGGGCCAGACTGCATCTGGGCCTATAAAGAGTTGCTAATAGATAGCTGGGGGAAGGAAAGCCATACTGGAGTGGACTAGCTCCTGTGGGGAATCAGAGCAAAAGGCTAAAGGTTCAGGGAAGTAGGCATGGGGATGTTACTCCAAGATGTGAGAAGAACTGACAGACTTGGAAACTGCCAGGAGCAGGAGTGCCAGAGATCCCTGGGAGTAGACTTCCTGAAGCCCGAGTTAAGAAACAAGACAGCTTTTTCTGTTTGTTGGCTAATCTCTGTACCAAATGACTGGAAGGTAGCTACTGTGACACCAATTTTCAAAAAGGACTCTAAGAGTGATCTGGGAAATTTCAGATCAGTAAGTCTGACTTCAATAGCGGGCACATCGGTTGAAACTATAGTAAAGAGCAGAACTGTCAGACATATAGATGAACATAATTTGTTGGGGGAAGTCAACATGGTTTCTGTAAAGGGAAAACATGTTTCACCAATCTACTAGAATTCTCTGAAGAGGTCAATAAGCATGTGGACAAGGGGAAATTAGTGCATATAGCGCACTTAGATTTTCAGAAAGCCTTTGACAAGGTCCCCCACCAAAAGCTCTTAAGCAAAGTAAGATGTCAAGGGATAAGAGGGAAAGTCCTCTCATGAATTGATAATTGGTTAAAAGATAGGAAACAAAGGGTAGGAATAAATGGTCAGAATGGAGAGAGGTAACTAATGCTGTCCTGCAGGGGTCAGCACTAGGACCAATCCTAATCAACATATTCGTAAATGATCTGTAGAGTAGGCAAACAGTGAGATGGCAAAATTTGCAGATGATACTAATCTGCTCAAGGTAGTTAAGTCCAAAGCAATCTGTGAAGAGTTTCAAAAGGATGTCACAAAATTAGGTGATGGGGCAACAAAATGGCAGATGAATTCTAATGTTGATAAACGCAAAGTAATGCATATTGGAAAATGTAATACCAATTATACATATAAAATGATGAGGACTAAATTAGCTGTTACCATTGATGAGGTCTTGGAATCATTGTGGATAGTTCTCTGAAAACATCCACTCAATGTGCAGCATCAGTCAAAAAAGCAAATAGAATGTTAGGAATCATTAAGAAAGGAATAAAGAATAAGACAGAATAGCTTAATGCCTCTATATAAAGCCATGGTATGCCCGCATCTGGAATAATGCATGCAGGCATGGTCACCTCATCTCAGAAAGATATATTGGCATTGGAAAAAGTTCAGAAAAGGGCAACAAAAATGATTAGAGGGTTTGGAATGGCTCCCATATGATAAAAGTCCCAGACTTTTCAGCTTAGAAAAGAGGAAACTAAGGAATATGATAGAGGTCTATAAAATCATGACAGGTGTGGAGAAAGTAAATAAGGAAAAGTTATTTACTTGCTCCCATAACACAAGAAGTAGGGGTCACCAAATGAAATTAATAGGTAGCAGGTTTAAAACAAACAAGAGGAAGTATTTCTTCATGCAGTGCACAGTCAACCTGTAGAACTCCTTGCCAGAGGATGTTGTGAAGACTTTAACAGGGTTCAAAAAAGAGCTAGATTCATGGAGGATAGGTCCTACAATGGTTATTAGCCAGGATGAATAGAAATGGTGCCCGTAGGATCTGCTTGTCAGGAGCTGGGAATGGGCAACAGGGAATGGATCACTTCATAATTAGCTGTTCTGTTCATTCCCTCTGCAGCATCTGGCACTGGCCAATGTTGGAAGACACGATACTGGGCTAGGTGGACTTTTTGTCTGATCCAGTATGGCAGTTCTTATGTTTTATGTTCTCTGTTAAGGAAATAAACCACCTGATGAGAGACTGGGCATGTAAGCACGTGCTTTAGAGCTGAGGAAGAAATCTGGCTTGGTGACAGGAACACAGTTAAGATAAAAGTTGAGTTTTAAATAACAATTCCAGTATAAAATGTATGCTTCTTCCTCCCAGATTCATACACAAGAACTGTATCAGTTGTACTAAATATTCAGTGTCTAAAATAGCTACAATCAAGTTTATATTGAAGGTGGACCTCAACCAAAACACTCGATCAGGACTGCACAAAATACAGCCCATGGGCTGGATCCAGCCTGCCAAGCCACCAGATCCGGCCCGCAGATGCTGCAGGGAGCCCCAGGCAGGCTCCCCACTTGCTTTGCCTCACCTACAGACCACTCAGAAACACAGTTGTGGGATGTTATTTCTTTAAAAACTGTGAGTCTGGAGGGGCAGGGAAAGCTTTAGGAGCTGCTCTTGCCCCCAGCACAATCCCATTGGGCAGTTTCTGGCTAGAAACTGGCCAATGGGAGCTGCCTGTTTCAATAACAGGCAGCCACGAAGCACAAGGGGCTCCAGAGCACATGGCTGCAGCTGTGCAGGGGCAGGACAGGCAACAGTGTTTCTTCTAAGCTGCGTGGCAGCACAGCTTCACAGATGATTAATCAGCTCCTTCCAGTCAGAGGCTCAGGACTCCATGAATGGAGCTTACTCACTGAGGGGCGGGGCTGATTAATCACCTCTGAAGATGTGCTGCCCCACAGCTTAGAGGGAACACTGGCTGGCAGGGAGGCTGATTCATAAACAGGCTGTTGGCTGGTAAGTCTTCTGGCCAGATCCTGCCTCGGCATCCCAGTCCCTCCCTTCCCCAACCTTCTGCCCCCACTCCTGCCCCCTATTCCACATACCAAATCTTCTTCCCTGCTCCTGCACCCAAATCCTCTCCCAGATCTGGCACCCCAATCTCTTGCCCCAGATCACAGTCCCCTCTTGCCCTAGCTCACAACTCAAATCCCTGTACCCTCCTGTTCCCCAATTCCCTGCCGTAGGTCACAATCCAACCCCCTGAAGCCCAGTCCAGTGCCCCAGGTCACAAGTGCCTCCTTCACCCAAATGCCCTCTCTTACCCCAAGTTCCCTTCTGCACCCAGCATCCATCCCAGAACCCTGCACCTCCTTCATTAATATCATGGAAGTGTGTGGACCTCGACCACTTTCCAAATTCTTGGAGTAACCCTCTCCCCCATCAAAAATTATTGCCCACCCCTGCACTAGATCAAAGCAGCCTTAAAATTCTGGAACTGAATGCAATGGCCTCCTTCTGCATCTATAATCAGTTGCATCAATCAGGATGTAAACACATCTGAATTTCAAATTGTTTTAAAATCTGTATTTAAGTCCAAATTTCTTTTGCACCTCCATTCTATCTCTATTCCATATATAGTAGCACATTTTATCCTAAAAGTTACTAAAATGTCTGATAAACTATGACCCCAATGTTACAATGGGATCCATACTTATGCCAGAACAGTTATGTTGAACCCAATTTACCTCAGTGGGTCTCCTCATGGGTGCAGAAGCTGTGTCCACACAGAGGGCTTATATCCACACACAGCCACTGACATGCCGCCACCTAAAGGGTAGCAACAAAACATTATGCAACAGTTCAAGAAGGGGGTCTATTTAACATGACTACATTTTGAGAAGCCAAAGCATGAAGTTTTTCCCTAAAGTCAGAGAAAGTTTGACCTTGGTAAGCAATGAGTGAGGATTATAGGATTTGCTTTTAAGTTATTTATCAGTGGTTTTTACCTTTCCTCACAGTGTTTTATTTCAAAGTCTATGGGGGAGCGGAACGGACAAAGAAAAAGTAAACACACTACACATGTATATCTCCCGCCTACCCCCCTCTCACACACGCACCTTCTTTGTCCATTAAACTACTGATTCCAATTTAACCAAATGATGCTGAAGGTCTTTGAAACTCAAAGATACATTTCTCTTCCCATCCCTAACGGGATAATAGCACATACTAATGCACATAGGTTTGTTCTCTAAGTCGCCATTTCATAATAATGGCAAGTTGCAAACACTATCACTTAATGATTCTTGTGCAATTAGGCAAAAGAAGAGATACCTTTAGAGCCAGGGACAGCTGGGGAGTACAGAGGCAGAAGTAGACATCCAATAATTTACACTTTTTAGTCTACATTTCAGTGAATTACAATTTCAATAGGAGGGTTTATAGTTTGTGTATTGTACATAGCCTTTTTAATGTAGGCTGTAAAAAAAATTCTGCAATTCTTCTATTTCTCCTTTTTATCTCTCTCATACCACCTCTCCTTAAATGTTTACTGAAAACCATGATTTGCAAGAATAAAATGCACAATAAATTCTGTTTCAAAGGAAGTGCTTTAATGCAAACTGAAGCCCCATGCCTAGTGCATCCCGACACACGTGGCTAGGCTCCATCTAGACATGCAGGGAGAACATCTACCCCTCCCCAAGTTATGAGTCAGCTCCAGGTATCTGCTAGGGCTCCCACAATGAGCCCCTTGAGTGACAGAACTCCTTTTAGAGGGTGATGTGGGAAGCAACTGACACCCTGAGTTGTGTGTCAGTTCAGGGCACCAGTTCCCCCAAAGTCTGCCAGTATATGGCCATTTCCTCCTCTACCTGCACTTACTGCTCCTTCCTCAGAAACTGCACATGGCCCTTCAGAGGGTATGTCTACACTACAGAGTTTTGCCAGAAAAATGGCCATTTTTCTGACAAAACTTGTGAAATGTCCACACTGCAATTGTATTCTTTTGAAAGTAAATAGAAAGAACCGAGGGTTTTTTCCGAGCTCTTTCGGAAAAAGGCGTGTGTGGGTGGGGAGGAGGGTTTTTTTTTTTTGAAAGAAGAGGCTTCCAGGAAATAGCACAGGTGCCCTGGTGGCCCCTCTTAAAGTTGCAGGCACCCTGGACAAGCCTGGTGGCAGGAAGCTGGACTCAGAGCAGCACCTCACCACACGGTTCTCCCTGCCACAGGCCTTGCCAGCCACACTGTACATTTATTTTGGAATAAGCTATTTGAGAAGAAATACCCTGAAATAGCTTATTTCAAAATAGCGCGTCTACACTACAGGGAAGCCTCAAAATTAGGCCGAGGAGGTTCCCCTAATGTGGACATGCTACCTTGATTTAGAGCCCTAGGAAGTACTGGGGAGTAATTACTCTGAATGGACATAGGGAGGAGCTATTTTGAAATAGCAGCAGTGGAGCGTCCACACTACTGCTATTCCTAAATAGCTATTTCAGAAGAGGCGCTACTCCTCATGGAATGAGGTTTACAGAATCCAGAACAAAGCAGCCCGTTAATTCGGTGTTATTTTGAAATAACAGAATTGCTGTGTAGATGCTTGCAAAGTTATTTTGGAATAATGTCTGTTATTCTGAAATAACATTGCTGTGTAGATGCACCCTTGCAGATCACAACTGCAGCCCCAGCCCAGCCCCTCCCATGGACTGAAGCCCTGAGCCTTGGCACATCCCAGCATGCCTGACAGGATTCCATTTAGGGAAGGTATAAAATATGCTGACCCTCTCCCCCAATTATGAGTCAGCCCTGGGCACCAGCTCCCCCAAGCATGCCAGCATTAAGCCCTAGGCCCTCTAGGGATGTTAATAAATGAGAATTGGTGTAAACATGTAACTGCTGACATTTTTAGTGGTTACATGTTTACACATAAGGGGCAGGTGGGACCCTGTGCTCCCTCCTGCCCGCTCCCCCATCACTGCTGCCTCTGATACAGGCAGCAGTGCAGGGGGGCGGGGGGCTCTGGGAGCTGGTACGCACAGGGAGCCAGCTTGAAAGCTGGCTTCCCCCATGCCCTCCCCCCGCCCACTCTGCTGACTCTTTATCAGAGGTAGTTGCATGGGGGTGGGAGCAGGCAGCTCCATGGGAGCGGGTGCTCGTGGGGAGCCAGATTTTAAGCAGGCTCCCCCTGAGCACCAGCTCCCACCTGCCCCCTTCCTCCCCATGCTGCTGCCCCTGATACAGAGGCAGCAAGGTGGGGAGGGGAGGTGCATGTAACCATTAAGATTAACCAATGAGCCCAGGCTTATCCGTTAATCATGTCAACAAGTACACACTAATATCCCTAACTCACACTAGGCCCCCCACACTAACGTCCCATGGCCCCCCAGATTCGCTGTCCAGTCATAAGCCTCTGGCAGTCCAGATTTGGCCCATGTCTGCTTTAGACTTTAGAATGCATCATTAGACAGTCATTGTAAATGGCTCTGTAAAATTCCACGGATCATTACTGGCATTTAATCATTTTCTTTCATGTACATGAAATGAGTATTTTCACTCTCTCAGAACAAAAATGGTATAACTCAAATTGATAAAATATGGTTAAACTTTCTACTTTTTTTTTTTAAAAAGGGAAGCATTGTTTTGATCTGCTATAACACTGCAGCTATGTATAACCACAGTATCTATGCTTTTCTTTTAGTGGATTCATTTGTGAGGCTCACTCCAAATTAAAAAATTGATTTATTTTCTTCACTGCGCAAAAGTCTTCACTTGCTACTGGATTTATGGGGTATTTGTCATTTGAGAATATAATGCAACACACTAGATTCTGTCTCCCTCCCTAACTCCTGCATTCACACACAGCACGGACTTCTTGTCAAACTCATTTAAACTACTTAGTCATATTGATGCAACTCCTCATGAAATTTGATGAAATAAAGTGCATTAATAATGTGGATTTTCTTTATGCTGACTGTCAGCATTTGTGATAAGCAAATGTGTGTATGCCTAAAGTGTGTATTGGATGTGTGTCTACTCATGTGCCTATACATACATACATATATATACATATGCAGCTGAGTAGGTTGGTATGCAAATAGGTGTGCATCCACGCATTAGTATACGTAGTTGAGAGTTGTACGGACAGCTACTCTCTTTACTTTTTTTGTTGGCAGAGTTCATGTAGGAGAAAAATCGAATATATAATCTTAATGAGTGAAATTCCAGTCCCACTGAATGCAGTGGTAACATTCCCATTGACTTTAATCAGGTTGGGATTTTACCCAGTGCAGCTTCTTGCATATTTTCTAGCCAATGATCCACATTAACATTACACAAGTCACTTAAATAAAAATGACTCTGGCATTTCTTCTCCCCCCCCCCTCCAATTAACTTCTGTTGTTCTCATTGCCCCATATAGGGGCAGGAACTCCAAAGAGTTCATTGGTATTGGCATTATTCAGAATGGAAACGTTACCGCTGCTGCAATTGTGAATAGCGTCTATCAGAAGGAAGCGCAGCAGATTAATCAAGTTGATATTACCCGAACTGATTAAACAATGAGACATCCTGGGGTTTTGCTGTCTGTCCTGATGAGTGCTCATCATAACTAATAATGCAGAACCTTGGCAAATCTCCCTTGGGAGTAAACTACCTTCTAATATTTTTCCTCTAAAGATTAATTCCATTGTTATGGAACCTGTATATTATAAGAACTGTAAACTAATCATTAGTCATTTTCAAACAATTTGACCTTTCCTGCCTCGATTGCTGGAGTGTTTTGGGAAGAGGTCTTGTTGGGTTTCAGTTATTCACATAAGCAGGTTTATTTAGACAAATAGAGGAATAACTGATATGCTAGCAGCACTGTGTTAATCTCCAAACCAGAAAAAGGTGGACTTTTTACAAGATTTTTTGTTCTAAGTCAATATTTAAAGAATCAGCAACTTGAAACCATGCCAGACTCTCTTGTTTGCCCTCCAGTGATCACTATTTTCTCTAAAACCTATTAAAATAGAGTGTTGGCTGTGATAGGAAATAGCCTTTAAACACAAATTGAATAGTTTACATGATCTGTCTGTCTTTATAATATTAGAAAACTCTTGTCGGCACTAGGGGGAATCTAAAGATACTGTTCAAAAACTATTTTTAAACACCTCTAAAATGGTTGATTTAGTTGGGATTGGTCCTGCAGGGAGCTGGACTTGATGACCTCCTGAGGTCTCTTCCAGCTCTATGATTCTATGTTTCTATGAGTGTTTTACATTCATTGAGTCATTTAGGCCCAAACCCTCAAAGGGACTTAGGCACTGCAGCACCTTTTAGGGACCTAGAAAATCACAAAGAAAACTCTATCATCCACAAAGTCTGACTTAGGAACTTAAAGGGAGAGAGAGGCACTTTAGAATGCAATCCACTAAAGCAAGCCTTCTAGGCAGGAAGCTGCCTGGTGGTGATGTTGACAAGGATCATGTGCCAAATTCAGCCCCTCTCACAGAGACAGGCATCTTAGTCAAGGTTTTAAGGAAGCAACTATCTCTGTGTAGCGTAACCCACACACCTAGTGTGGTTCACTGTCCCATGTAGTGGCACTTAGACCACTTACAGTGAGAGATAAGAACAAGGGAGCTCTACGTGTAAGCTGAAAGCCAGCTGTAGAGGCTCCACAGGTCCCAGATTCAAATCTGTTCAGTGGTGGTTACATTAGCAACCCACAATTTTTTCTGGATGATCAGGTAGTTTAGGCACCAGCACCTCTCTACATGAAATAGTCAGCTGTGAAGGTAGTGGTGGTACCCACCTTATGAACTGTTAGCCCAGCAATCAGAGCTTGTGCTGTAGAAGGGAGACCCAGGTTCAATTCTCTGCTTTACCTGATGGGGCGAACAGATTTCATCAGGGGTCCTCCTCCTGCTTGAGAAAGCGTACTGAGCTATGAACTAGCCTGAGGTTGTGCTCCTGCAGTCTTTGCTGTTGTCTTCCTATTCAGCAAGACTTTGACAAACCCCGGCCCCTGCAATGTCTTAAGTCCCACAAGCATTTCTGAGAATATTTGTTTAGCCTCATACAATCAGGCTATGATCAGAAGGAAGCTTGGAAAACAGATTGGGCTAAACAGAACTTTAAAAATAAGTGCCTGGTGCCAGATTCCATGCAGAAGGTTTCTGGGTTTGACCTTCTGTGTGCATATTGGTTAAATCTGAACTGAAGTCCAATCAGCCATGGTAAATCCAGATCTCTAATGCACAAATGGAAAAACAAGGACTCCACGGTGTGCGAGCATGGTTCCCATTGAACATATCACTACCTACTGCCCAATTTATAATATGAAGGAGTCATTGCTGCAATAAATTCTGCTACTCCTGATGCAGACATGTGGCTCAATCAACTTCAGGTAAAATTTTAGTTGCTGCTCAACACCAGCCATAGGAAAGAAACAGGAGTGCCTGCATCAGGGGTTTAGGTATGCATGTATTTTTGTGGATCTGAGCTCTAGCTTCCAGAAAAATGCTATTTAAATACAATTCACAGCTGGCTACATGAAGAACTGTAAAAGCATCTCATTCGTAAGCAACTCTGACTGGCTTTATCTATCTGGCTTCCTAATGTGCACTTTCACCAAGCTAATGCTAAAAAGCTTATACTCTTGTTACAGGCATGGGTGGTGGGTATCATAGGCAGAGGAAGGTGTTGTTTTCCCAAACTGCCTGATGAGGCCCTTCCCAGGCTTTACTTCTAGTAGGTCCCCTCCTGCCTGCTTCCGGAGACTGGGGCAGGCAGAATAGGAGCCATGGTACACCCCGGGGGCCACTAGCACAGCTCAGTGGGGGGAAGAGAGATTCAGTGGGTACTGGGGTGGCTGGAGCTGCACCACTTGCTCAGCTCTTGGATGGTCCGGGTCAGCTGGGGCCACACTGCCCACCTGGCTCTTGGATGCTCTGGGGCCAGGTGGGGCCATGATACCTGCCCAGCTCTTGAGTGCTCTGGCAACCACTGGCCATGCTACCTGGCAACTCTGGGTTCCAGGGCCAGAAAGCAGAGGCCAATAGCCAAAATGTGGGGGGGAGCTGGTATACACAGAAGGGTGGGGTCTCAGGCATAAGGGGCAAGGCTGTGGGACTAGCCATATCCTGTTTCCCCAAGCCAAGAGTTCACCCACTGCCCATGGTTATAAGTCCCTGATATTTTGGGGGGATTTATGTAGAATGGATAGGCAAACTTAATTGATAGGCAAACTTAATTGCAAGAGTGATCAGCCACAACATAAGAACAGCCATACTGGTCAGACCAGTGGTCTATCTAGCTTAGTGTCCCGTCTTCTGACAATGGCTATTGCCAGATGTTCAAACGGAATGAACAGAGCAGGGTAATTTTGAATGATCCATCCCTATCATCCAGTTCCAGCTGCAAATACAGATTGACTGGGCCAGGGGATTCACCATGAGAGTTTCACATCCCCAAACATTTAAATTTTAAAAATATTTGTAAACTAGCTTGAGGTGGTTCAGTAGGCTAACTCATGTTCACAACTGCCCATTACTGGCACATATATACATGCAAGAAATAAATCCAAGAGTAACTTCCAAAGGTTGTTCTGGGTTCAGGATAATGCTTGAAATGTTATTTATTTGCAGGGGGGCAGATAGATCAAAGACCAACATTGAAAATAAACAGGCCTGCTGATGTTGAGTCTATCTAATGCTATGTATCTGAACTTGCTCCTTAATGGAACTTAAAGGGAGTTTTGCTCATCACTTCAACAAGAAAAAAAAAAGGATTTATTTCTACATCATTTGCATGATGATAATGCTATAACTTTTCTTCAGAGCTGCAATGAAAACTTGGCTACCCTAGCTATATGAGTCAGAATCCCAATCCAAAACTCACTGTTAACGGAAAGATTTCTATTAACTTCACTGGCCTTTCAATCAAGCCCATGATCCACGAGAACCAATTACATACACTGGTAGGACCCAGTTCAGTACTTCTTATTTGGGCAAAACTCTCACTGGCATTAAAGACCCAAACAATAACTATAGGATTGGTCTGATAATACTTAGGAAAATCTGACTAGAGGTATTAAACATAATTAAGATCCCTTTTATGTGACTTTAAAATCAATGAATGCACTTTTTTCTCCATAAAAATATTTTCTTAAGTAGAACCTTCTTTTCAAATTTATTCCTCTCAGAACAATTTTGAAGGATCCACAATGGCTGTATTTAAAATACTATTTCTGACTGATCATTTACTGTGTTATTAAAATTCACATCGCTTGCAAAAGCAGATTTTTAAAGCATTGCAGAATACCAAAGTGAAATCGGGTAGCACATATGTTGTCTTTTTAAAAATAATAAATTCAGGTTCTTATGAAATCACTTGCTCACAGAGAGTTTACAAAAATCAGGCACAAAAACAAAAGCCAGTTGCATGACTCTTGGCTAGATTTTTTTTTCTCCCAGTCAATAATGTCTATCAGTGACAAGATACAGCAATGCTCAGAACATCAATAGAACTGGTTTGACTTTAGATGCTAGTTTACTTGGGATGTCAAAGTTGTTAGGAGTCAGGCATTAAGCGAGCAGATACAATCCTAAGCCTAAATGTTAACAAAGCCTTTTGGCATACTGGAGATTAGGTTGCTCATCTTGTAAGGATCAGCTACTTACTTAGGGATGTTTACACTGACATTGATGTAGTGACATCCTGATCTAATTACATGTCAATAAATCACAGGCCTGATACACTGAGGTCAGAAGCGGATTAGGGGAACTCCAACCTTGTGATTTAATTACCATAAATTTGGCAGTTGTACATATATTGTTTTATAATTAAGCCTATGCATGTTTCATAATTATATTGCATCACCTCCTTTAACTCTGTAACTGTTGACTCTTTGCAAGCAGCTGTGAACTGAGTCTGAGTAAAGTTCCCTGATGGGCCAAACACTTTGTAACTGTTGCCAGGGTTCTGATTTTCCTCAGAGCCTAGGCAGCTTTTGAGAGTCACAATGAATTTTTTTATGACCTTCAGATATTGAGTTTCCTTCCACAGTTATTGATGGCATTTTAGACCCACCTTGGCTAGCTTTTGGTATAAATCAATAATATTCCTGCCACAAGACATGGGATCACAGGACATAGGATCAAAGGTGTAATGGCACCAGGGAAATAGCATAGGTGGAATGTCTATTCTGGCAGATGAGAGTATATATTTGCTTAATAACATCAGCTGACGAAGTTGTTGGCTTTAGTAAGCACCCATTCAGAGTCTGACACTCACTTTCCAGACAAGGCTAAAACATTTTGGAAACAATGCTTTCAGTTATAAATTCAGATTGATGATTAGCTTGTCCCAGAAACTCCATGTTCCATAAAAGAAAAGAAAGAGGCAGACATTTACTCCTATGCTCACTATTTTGTCCTTGTGGATAAATCAACATGTCCTGCCCTCTTCAGCTATGTCTACACTGCATTCCTCTTTCAAGAGAGGAATGCAAATGCAGCCGAGCGAAATTGCAAATGAAGCACAGATTTGAATTTCCCATGCTTCATTTGCATAATCGCGTCCGGCCGCTATTTCGAAATACCCTATTTCGAGATAAAAAATGCCATGTAGACGCGGTTATTGTGAAAAAAACCCCTTCTTTCGAAATAACCCTTACTCCTTAAAAAATGAGGTTTAACGTTATTTTGAAAGAAGGGGTTTCTTTCAAAATAACCACGTCTACACGGCATTTTTTATCTCGAAATAAGGTATTTCGAAATAGCAGCCGGACTAAATCATTTTGCCCAATGTAGCAAATTAGATATAATTACCATCATTCAGAATCAGAAGCAAAGCAGTTTTAATATATATGAAAAAGCTTTAAAACTGTTTAGCTTCTGGTTCGGAATGGTGGGGATACAAGGAAGATATGGATGTTTCTGAAAAACTGCTTTTTAGGGGTTTCAGTGGCATTGAACATAAGACAGATACATTTTTATTTAAATGAGTCCTAATGTGGTCTAAACTCTATTTGGTACAAGCTGTATTATGGATAAAAGACAAAACAAGGACCAAATTCAGCCCCAACGTAACTCACTGGGATTACACTGGGAATGAATTTGGCCCAAAGCATTTAACTGTGAGTACGCGAAATAACTACTTTCCATGAGGACCTTCATTCTGCATACCTACAGCATGCTCTATAATAGAAATAATAACAATACTTAGCACTTAGTGCTTTTCATCTTTAAAGCACTTTACAAACATTAACCAATAGGAGTAACTCTCCTGAAAGGATATCTGATGAAGAATAAAAATTTCTTAGTGGAACAGATAGATTGATTCAGTTATACATCAAATGAGCTGGCAAAGACTCAGTGTTTTTCAATTCATAAAAGGCTAAGGAAATGGAATATTGTTTTACACAATAGTAACTGCAGTATTGTTTGTATTGGCCAGGTACCTCAGCAGCTAGAAGGGGGGCGTGGGTCAATTAGGCCACAAATGAGTCTGGGATTTAGGGACTGATCCTGCAAGAAGCTGGACACAATGGCATGGATTCAGCCAAGGATCAAAGCTCATATTACCTTTAAGAATGGTCACATAAACACCACCCTACACCAGAAACCTACAGACTGCTATTCTTTCCTACATGCCTCTAGCTTCCATCCAGGACACATCACATGAATCATTGTCTACACCCAAGCCCTAAGATATAATGGATTTACTCCAGTCCTGCAGACAGAGACACACACCTGTAAGATCGTTATCAGGCATTCTTAAAAGTTAAATACCCACCTGAGGAAGTGAGGAAACAGATTGACAGGACCAGACAAGTACCCAGAAGTCATCTACTTCAAGACAGGCCCAACTAGGAAAATAACAGAACACCACTGGTCATCACCTACAGCCCCCAGCTTACACCCCTCCACTGCATCATTGACAATCTACAACCTATCCTGGAAAATGACCCCTCACTCTCAAAGACCTTGGGAGACAAGTCAGTCCTAGCTAACAGATAGCCACCCAGCCTGAAGCAAATATTCACCCGCAGCCACATACCACACTTACCCAGGAACCTTCCCGTTTAACAAACCCCATTGTCAACTCTGTCCACACATCTATACAAACAACACCATCACAGGACTTATCCACATAAGCCACAATATCAGAGGCTGCACCTGCACATTCCCTAATGTGATCTATGCCATCGCAATGCCCTGTGCCATATACATTGGCTAAACTGGACAGTCTCTGTACCAAAGGATAAATGGGCACAAATCAGACATCAAGAATGGTAACATATCATAAAGCTATAGGGGGACATTTTTAACCTCCCTGGAAATTCAGTCATGGATTTAGAAGTAGCCATCCTGCTATAAAGGAATTTTATCACCTGATTACAAAAGGAGACAGCTGAACTGGCGTTCATTTACAAGTTCAATGCTATCAGCTTTGGCTTGAATAAAGATCTTAACTGGTTAACCCATTACAAAGGCAATTTCTGGTAATGTAGACATACTCTAAGTCACATGCTTATGCGCTTTGCTGGGTGCTCAGCACCTTACTAGCTGAAGCCACTACATCATGGAGATGAAAATCCACATATGCATTCTAAGCTCTGTAAACATCACAAAATAATTTACTGAAGTCATCCATGCCCGAGGATCAAATATCAACATGGCAACTGAGCCACCCGCAAGACCAGCGCCGGGAGCAGGAACACAGGTTGTTTTGGAGAAATCACCTCCCTGCATTTTCCACCATGACTTTGCTTCTGTGTTATCCAGCACATCAATCCCATCCAAGCTCTAATCAGCATGTGTCTGGGCCGTACGGTTAACTCAGGTTCTTATATCAGTTGTAGCTTTAACTCCGCTATTGTCCACACAAACCCCTCTGACCCAGGTGTGGAAATGCATTGAACCTAGGCTAGATTACCTGGCTGAGTGTTTAGGTTAGAGTTCAGGCCCCACCCACCTGGGCTGGAACCCACCCACTTTGCAACAAAGACACAGGCTAAATCTCTCATGTGCTGGGAGTTCTTCAGTGCCCTTCTGTCACATTATTGGATCTTAAAGTGAGCAGACAGATCACTGTTGCACCCACTGGTGGCATTTGCCCCAAATTCTGTACAAAGTGGGTGATGTGAGGTGTCAAATGAAAGCTTATGCTCTGCTGATTCTATGTATGATACTCATGTACTTGTAGGATGTTTGTATGTGAAGTTGTGAATATGGGCTCTGTTCTTGTATTGTAAATGTTCTCTGTCTGGGAGAGAGCAATGGGCCTGGACTGCCTATTGTGAGAAAGGATTGTTCAGTAAATGGCTGTGCTAACTAGCCCTGCTTCATGGACTCTCGGAGTGGCCAATACACACCTGAGGAATGCATCTGGAAACCTGCAGACTGGCCAGTGCATAATGGCTACTTGCATGTGAAACAGAGATGGGACACTTGATCATGTGACCAGCTCCAACTTGGGAGACGCCAGGATTATAAAAGTGCCATGATTGTCTTCAATCTTGCTACTGATTCCAGATGCAACCTTGCTAGGGACAGAGAGCCGGGAAGGATTGCTGACCCATCCTAATATAGGATGTACACAGGGGCCTTTAAGCTAGCAGTTTGTAACATCTCTGCTAAGAACCTGCATCAAGAACTTGGCGATTGATGTATGTAATGTATTCTCCTTAACAATCTTGTTCTCAACCTTTTCTTTCTTTTATTAATAAACCTTTAGATTTTAGATGCTAAAGGATTGGCCCAGTGTGCTCTTGTGGGTAAGATCCAAAGTGTATATTGACCTGGGACTGTGGCTGGTTCTTTAGGACCGGGAGGATCTGTGAGGAGATGGTGAGATGGGGTTTTATAACCTCTCACCTGTGTATAAGGTCTGGGGCTGAGTGTGCCATAGGGAAAGCTGGGGTTTCTGAGGGGTTTTGCTCATGAGGCTTCCTGCTGGCCAGATTGGCAGTTGAAGTGCTCTGTGTGACTGGTTTGTGGCCTATTTGGGAAAGGTCTCCAGTTGAGGGCTGGAAGTAGCCCTGGTTTTGAGCAATTCGCCCTGAGCTGATGCCCTCAGTGGTGCCCACCGGCCTGGTCTGTCACACCTTCCCAGAATTCCCAGTACAGACAGATAAGTTCTCCCAGAGGTGACATAGCTAACTAGGAAAGTATCTTACAGCATCTCAGCAGAAGGAACCATAGCCCATAGGATATGCACCCCAGGATGCACCAAGTGAAGCACCAGTGAGGACACAATAACATGGGTAGGGTCTTGCAGTGCAGCTGCACACACCCAGGTTAGTCTTATGCCTGTACGCGGACCCAGGTGCAGTGTGAACAGAGCCAAAGCCATTCTGTAGTGCCACCTCCAACACTTGGAGAGTGGGATGATGAGATGGAACTGGAGCCCCTCTGGTACATGGATTTCTGCAATTAATTCTTCCTCTTTACAGAAGTCTTCTCATGAAAAGACAGCAAAACTTCAAATCTGTAAACTGGGAGTGTTCAGATGCTCAGATAAAAGGTGCTATAAAAGTAATTTTATCATCATCAATCTAATTATTTCCTCCAACCCCCACAGTTAAAGTAAGACACTCTAACATGCAAACAATGCAAAACATCAATGGAAATGAAGTTTAATGGCGATAGAGACTATATGAAATAAAGGAATTCATTTAAAAGGCTAATATCACACATTAGCCTTAAAAAACAGAACCCTGATCTAAATTCTGGGCTGAACACATCCATTTGTCTAATTTTCTTGCTTCAAAAATTAGGCATTATTTAAATGTCTATTAATGTTGCAATAGTTCATTTCCTAAGAAATGAAAAGCTCTGAGTCTTCCTACATTTTTAAAGAAAAATAAATTGCAACATAGAAACACATCTCTGATTGAATCTAAATTTACTGTTTATAGTGTGCTTGCTTTCACTGAAACATGATCAGCATTAGGATATAGTGCTGTGTGATCTCGTTGCTCTTTTAACATTATAAAGACTATAATGAAAACACATTGTTTAATGACAACAGTATATTACAAAATAATATGCTTTTTTTCTTTGTAGTGGATATGTTACCAGATAGCTCTAGTTTGCAGGATTTGTTTCTATTTATTTATTTATTGAGGACAGAGGTTCAATTTTCTTTTGAAAGGAAGAATTATAGATTGTTTTTGTTCTCTAGTGGGTAATATAGGGTATGATAAAAGCACAATGCTCCACAAGCTCCAAATTTTGTTTTGTATTCAGTAACGACAAGATTTGATGAAATATTGGGCACTTTTACCACCCTTTTTAGTTCTTTCACATACAACTCTCTGCTTATAGGAAGGCTCTTCTGGAGAGATGAAGAGCTTTAAGAAGAATAAAATCAATTTAGGAAATGTGCAGATTTCAATTAGTGCACAAATCATTTACTAATGCCAAGATTCACCAAGCCCATGCTGATAAAGTCTAAACACCTGTCCCTCTCCGTTACAAAAATGACATCAGTGCTGGAAATAATTTCAAGCAACCAAATCCTCTAAGCCCATGTAAATGCGCTGTACACAAGGGAGTGCCATGAGATTGAAAAATGGTAGGTGGGATCTTCTGCAAAGGCCACAGATTTTGGACAGTCCCTTCAATGCTGCTACAGGTCTACAGAAACCACTGTGTCCTCTGCAAGGAGTTTGGTCAATGGATTCACATAGTCAATGATCCGCTACTATTCTTTATTTTTGGCCTTCCCCCCTGCCTCATTTCCTAAAATCTCCTCTGGTCTAGGGGCACATATTGTCCATCCTCAACTGCACCACATAACTACATTGGTCTCCTGCATTCAGGTTTTTCATAGGTCTTTGCCTGGACTGCACTGAACTGAACTCCTGTAAGCACTGCAGGACAAGCAAAAAAAGGTGAACTATATTATCACATCATGCTACTCTAACAATTCATACACATGGCTCTAATAATCATCTGATTACAGAAACTAGTATGAATGGTATCAAAGTGATTCAGGTTTAAAAATGCTGCACGGAAAATGAAATTCACAACTAGAGCTGCGCAATATTGTTTGGCCAAAACAGGAAAGCTACTAAAACTCATCTATAGCCCTGTTTCAGATTTAAAATGAAACTCACCAAGATTTAAAATAAAAATATTCAGACCTCTTACTTATCATAGACCCCTTCTGGGGCCGTTCCAGCTCATTCCAGTGATGAGGGGCTGAAAGCACAAAAGGAATTAGGTGCTGAGCACCTGGGTGAGTGCCCTACCCACCAAGCCAGAGAGGCACAGGGTGTGTGTGTCTCTCTCTCTAACAGAAAAGGAGCACACACAAGAGAATGACTCTGCAGTCTAGTGAGGAGACACTCCCCAAGGATGAGAGAAATCTAGGCCTCCTGTCTCAATGACTCTTTCATTAATTATCCAGAGTGTTACAGCTTGAACAGGAGAGACTGAGGGAGCTCCAGACTAGCACAGCAATGGTTAGAGCATTGAAGTGAGAGGATCTGAACAGGGGATCTTTCTCTCCTGGAGGGGAACTTGAACTCTGTGTCTTGTAGTGCTGAATACCCTAAGCACTAGGCTAATAGTTATGAAGGAGGTCCTCCCACACCAGATCAGGCTTTGCATTTGACTTAGAAAGCCAGGTACCCAGATGGCGGCAGCAGTGCGCACACCCCAGAGGCCAAAACATAAGCTCCTGAGGAGTTTTTATTGCAACAAAGTAGGAGCCAACTGAGTGTAGGGGCCTGTAAGATTCAGGTGGGACTTAGGCACCCATCTCCTTTTGTGCATCCAGGCCTAGTCACCTTCCACTGGCCTGCCCTACAGACACACACTCTACAGCTCTGGTTCAACAACACTACCACTCACTAGAGAACCACAGCCAGGTTCTGAGCATTCCCTATAGAATACTTTGGGGTCTGTTATAAAAGATCTTTCCAAGCCATTCCCAGAGCACCAGACAGACCTGTCCTCCCCTTGTGGATCACTAAGGTCAGCCAGCTCATCTGCTCATCATTCTGCCCCATTTGTTAAGACAGCAGGACAGTTCCTTCCAAATCATTAGCAAGAATCTAGATGGGGGTGGGTGGCCAGCCTTCCCTTCACAACCCTTCACAAGCTTCTTCTGTTACTACAGGCTTAACCTCTCTGGTCCAGGACTCTGATCTGGCAACATCTATGGTCCACGATGTTGCTGGACCAGAGAGCCCTTGAAGCAGAGAACCCCGGCTGCTGGGAGTGGGGTCCAGCTGGGAGTCTGAGGGTCAGGGGTCTGGGAACGAAGCCAGTCTGGGTTTGCGCCAAGCTGGTGGGTCAGTAGCAGAGCTGGTCCAGCTGCCAGGGGACTGGCATCTGGGAGCAGAGCCAATCTGGCAGCCAGGAGCCCCGATAGGGCTGGGAGCAGAGTTGGTCTGGCAGCTGGGGAGCAGGGATCCTGGTGGCCGGGGCCAGTTGTGAGGCTGGTGGCCATGAGAGGAGCCTGGCCAGGTGACTGGTGGCCACCAAAGAGAGCCTAGAGGCCAGCAGCAGAGGGGCTGGAAATGGCTTACCCGGTCCAGCAAACTCCCTCTTTCAGGCAGGGTCAGGTCCCAAGTGTGGGACCAGACCAGGGAGGCCCAACCTGTATTTGACTAGACTTTCAACTATACTGTGAGGCTGATGCATCCCAAAATGGGCTATATCTTAAGGGCCAAAGGAGAGTGGGGTTCCCTAATGCTGTGATGTTCTCAAGGTCATCTGAGCCTAAGCCGCATCCAAACCTTGTAGGCACCTATGCTCACTCAGCACCAACACCGTTGCAATAAAAGCTATTTAGGTGCATATGTTCCTGCCTCTGGACATGTGCACTGCTGCCCCCCTCTGGGTACCTGGTTGCTTATCTCCTACCTAAACCCAGAGTAAGTCACACGCCAAGAGAAGGCACACATTTGTCTGCACTGATTGATGCTCAGGGAGAAGAGCTCCATGACATGAAGGGGGTGTATGCCCTTGTCTTGGCTCCCCTTTGCAAGGGTGCTGCTGGCAGTGGCCCCTTCACATCCAGAGGTGAGGGGATCAAGGAAAGTCCAGAAGGCAGCGTGAGCCAGAACAATGCAGGCAGTGATCTGGTGATCATACCATAGGTCATAAGGGATTTTAGTAAAAAATAAAATTATGTAAAAACCAAAATACCTCCATAAAAACATGTTTTAAATAACAATCCACAGACACTTCCTTCCTTTGCCCATGCAGCCAATCTCACTCCCATTTACGTCCCTTGCAAAACTCCCGTTGATGTCACTGTGCACAAAATCAAGTCCCAAATAATTTTGCAGCCAAATCTCCAGTTCCAGGAAAGAGAAGAAAGAAATGCATCCAAGATGATTGCTACCCAAATATGCAGGGAAAATAGACTGAAAAGCTAAGGTCAGACAGCACTATGACCAGTTGCTACTCTATAATTAAAGGGCAGTCTTCATCCACTTTTCTGCAACAACAAGCAGAATGTGAATCTTCATGAACAGGCAGAAGAGCCCTGTTTACACCTTTTCCTGCCCTCTGCCTGCTTTTGCTCCTGGGTGTATACTTTTTAATTGTTCAATATTTACAAAAGAACTGCAAAATTAAAAGAGATCCCACAGTTACAGAAGACAACATAATTATAAGGGTCAACTTGATAAGACATATAATCTTCAGAAACCTGCAGGTTTTCCTAATAAAATATTTATATCAGTCACTGTTGGACACCCAGAGAAAGCAATGTAAATGAATTCCTCAAGAGTAACTTTTCAGCAGGCACAAAAATGTCAAAGGCACACATATTCAGGAAGCCATGCCTGTGAAACCAAGAGCTATTTTTCTTATATAAATTACATAATTTGTAAATGGAGTTAGCAATCCTTTGGATGCATTTTTTTATTTGACTACAGAAAGTTATTCATGGTTTTATGTACCATATGCATTTGCATTTTTTGATACATTGACTAATTTTGTATGGATTTATCAGTCATTAGAAAAACTGGATAAATGCAGTATGTAGTTATATCTTATTAATATTTCTGAAAGTTTGTTTGTTTGTTTGTTTATTTGTCCCAAAAGATCTCCGAAACGGTAAGAGCTAGAAACACCAAATTTTGCACGGATACTACTGATTTCCTAACTTAAATAACTGGATTGGTTATATCTCGAAATCAGTTCCCCCAGTTCCCTGAGAGCCCCAATTGGGCCCACTGGTAATTCTGAAAGATCTCCAAAACGGAAAATCTCCAAAACGGTAAGAGCTAGAAACACGAAATTTGGCACAGATACTACTGGTTTCCTAACTTAAATAACTGGATTGGTTATATCTCAAAATCAGTTTCTGCAGTTCCCCCAGAGTCCCAATTGGGCTCACTGATAATTCCTAAAGATCTCCAAAACGCTAAGAGTTAGAAACACCAAATTTTGCACGGCTACTACTGATTTCCTAACTTCAATAACTGGATTGGTTATATCTTGAAATTGGTTCCCCTGGTTCCCCCAGAGCCCCAAATTGGGCCCACTGATAATTAGCTTTTAGTAGCATCTGATCATAGGCATTTGCTGTACTCTTCTGTTAAGCGTGTCACATAAACTGCAACTACGAGATTCTAGAGGATAAAGCATGTGGGTACCTGCAGTACCATCAAGGGAAAGCCCATGAGGGAGAGGCTGCAGTGGGGTAGAGAATCAGCAACCTCCCCTATGCTAGGGCACCAGCAGGTCTCCAGGACAGACCCAAATGTGCCTGATGCTGGCTGGGGTCTAGCCTTGCTAATTGTGGCTGGGAGAAGCCTCCAGCTTTCACAGCCTCTCTACATCTTCACGCAGCCGGGCTCCGACTGAGCCCCTTCTGGAAATTAAAGTTGCTTCCCTCCCCCCACACCCAAATGAGCCATCCTACCACTCGCCCTCCTTTGGGCTGCATGCGTTCTCCTGGTAGGGCTGTGTGCTTTATCAGCAAGTGCCACGGGCATTATGTACTTTGCAGGATTCAGCTCACAGTACAAAGAGGAGGTGGGTAGGAGGACAAGGTTTTGAGCACCGTGGAGCCTGAGGAGGACACAGTACACTCACAATAGCCTATTCTCATTAGAACAGGTACGTTCAGGTGCTGAATGTTCTGATCATCTAGATTTCACTAATTGCACCTGGTCTGAAGGTCTTTCACTTTGTCTGATCAATGCAACCGGTCCAGCTGCCGCTAGGAAGTCCATTCAGGTCGCCCCATGGAGCGTGCACTGAAGGCACTCAGGTAGTGGCTACTTCGGGAGCAGTAATTTGCTGCCGCTGCGGAGCCCAGGAGACATCCCCTCCATTTCTCAGGGCTTCTGGCAAGGAGGCTGCAGGCATTGGTTTGCATAGAGTCTTTAAGGGAAGATGGGCCTTCCTGATTTGTGGGGATTGAGAAAAGGGACCCTATGGGATGTGTCGTTTTGTAAGCACATCACTAACTATGTTAATTTCTTAAAGTAATATATAAGAGAAAAGTATTTCCAATAAAATATGCTATATTAATGTAATTGACGTAGTTCATTCATCAGACCTTTTACTATATTTTCCCCAGGCTACACCGGGTATTTCTGCTAGTATATAATATTAGTTAATAGTTGCTTCCCCTGCTAAATGATATATTGGGCTCAAAGGAAGCAATATATATGAAACAAAGGCCAGAATCTGGCCCTTCCAAAATAATAAAACTTTTTCAAGTCTTTAAAAAGGCTGTTTCAAATATCAGCGTAAAACATTTTTTTCTCACCTGCCTATAACTCTATTGCTTTCCCTCATTGCTATTAGTTTTATTTCTATCTATGCACTGTTTTGGATGCCAGTGCAATTTATATGAAAGATGTGAGTTTGTACTATATTTTCTAAACATTTTTCTTTTTTATAATAAGAACAAGACTTACATAACCAGCAATCTAACATGTCGAGGAAAAAAATCTTTATGACAGTATGTTTAGTCCTTACTCATGTACTCTGACAACTCAGACAGATGAGGTCTATTACTGAGCTTTGTCAAGTGCTGTGCAGCCAATAAACTAAGGCCAAGTTACATAGCTGAGAAGGGATTTGGTATCCTCTAATCAACACATATGGTACCAGTCTGCACCTGCCCAGGCATCCTCAAGAACAGCCAATGCTGTGTGCAAGTCAGGCAAAGGGAATTCACATCTCCTATGTAAATGAGCACCTCATAACTCCAGATTTATGGAAACTCTCATACCTCTGATGTGGGGGAAAGTAAAGAACCAGGATTAAGAACATAAGAACGGCTATACTAGGGCAGACCAAAGGTCCTTCTAGACCAGTATCCTGTGTTCTGACTGGCCAATGCAAGTGGCCCAGAGGGAGTGAACAGAAACAGGTAATCACCAAGTGATCCCTCTCCTGTCATCCATTTCCAGTTCCTGACAAACAGACGCTAGGGATACCATTCCTACCCATTCTGGCTAATAAGTATTGATGTACCTAACCTCCATGAGTTTATCTAGGGTTTTTGTTTGTTTTGTTTTCTTTTGAACTCTGTTAAAGTTCTAGTCTTCACAACATCTTCTGGCAAGGAGTTCTACAGGTTGACTGTGCACTGCATGAAGAAAAACTTCCTTTTATTTGTTTTAAACCTGCTACCTATTAATTTCATTTGGTGGCCCCTACCTCTTGTGTTATGGGAACAAGTAAATAACTTTTCTTTATTCATTTTCTCCATACCTGTCATGATTTTATAGACCTCTATCTTATCCCCCCTTGGTCTCCTATTTTCTAAACTGAAAAGTCCAGTCTTTTTAATCTCTTTTCATATGGCACTCCTTCCAAACCGCTAGTCATTTTGTTGCCCTTTTCTGAACCTTTTCCAGTGCCAAAATATCTTTTTTGAGATGAGGCGACCACATCTGTATGCAGTATTCAAGATGTGGGTCTACCAGGGATTTAATAGAGGCAATAAGATATTGTGTGTCTTATTCTCTATCCTTTTTTTAATGATTCCTAACATTGTTTGCTTTTTTGACTGCCGCTGCACACTGCGTGGATGTTTTCAGAGAACTATCCGCAGCGACTCCAAGATCTCTCTATTGAGTGGTTATAGCTAAATCAGCTCTTCCCAGTCTGCTTCATTCTTAACTATCTTGAACAGTTTAGTATCATCTGCAAATTTTGCCACCTCACTGTTTACCCCTTTAACCCTGTATAGGTTAAATAGGACTGGTCCCAGTATGGACCCTTGGGGAACACCACTTGTTATTTCTCCCCTACTCTATCTCGCTCTACAAACCAAAATTGGCTTGTGGGGTGCTTTTCTGGGTCCTTTCCCTTCTGATCACCACATATAGAGCTTCAGCTCTCCAATGGGCTATAGACTCGGCTGCATTTTGAAGATGTATCTCAGAGTTTCCTGGTGGGGAAGTGGTATCTATTCAGTGTCATGTTATCTTCAGAGTCCAGGCAGGGCAGAGTCATAACCTCTGCAACTTATCCATAGGAAAAGTTGAGCAGCTTCCTCTGGAACATGAAGAACTTCTAGCTCAAGACATGAGTCGATGTCCTCAATCACAGAATAAAACTCAGCTGTGCATCTCTAGTAGACTCTGTGCTACAGTGTTTGCTCCAAGCACTTGGCTCAGTATAATTATTGGACTATATCAGCATTGAAATAATGGAAGAATATCTTTGCTTTTGGACTTTTAATATAATAATAAATATCCATGATTAAATTCTAAATTTTGTCCTAGATCCTACATGTGTGTCCTGAAAGTATCAGCTACTTTGCAAGCTGCTCTTTGAAAGTGGAATTACAGCGAGATAGAAGAGAAGGAAAAAGTGCCAAGATGGTAGGATTCATCAAAACACAAGAGGGAACTGAAACCAAGGTAATTTTCTCCATTGGACTATGCCATGTTTTTCATATCTTACAATGATTGTGTGGGCATACCCAACAATGATTCGTTTGGACGGACATCAAGACAAAAAGAGAAGTAACTTGCCTACTGTATACTTAGCTTCAAATTGTGTCACAGGGAGCAAACAACATGTCTTTCAAGAGCTAGCAGTCAGTTAAACAGAAAGTATAACACTATCTGTATTAGAACCATCCATTGACTTGCAATAATATTATTGCATTATTGCCAGATGTGAGCTGGGGGGTGCCCAGTATTCCTGAAAACTAGATCAGTCACTAGAATGCCTAAATATGAAGGAGGGAGTCTACTCTTAGGCACTTACTTTTCTGAATCTTGGCTTCTGTGCACAAGAGGCATTGTGGAAGAAAGCAAAGAGACATTTCTGAAAAGAATAGGGAGTAATGGCTAGAATCCTCAGTAAGCCGATGCAGTAAGAGACAAGCAGTTAGGGAGGGACAAAGCTGTGACGGTCTTGAAGGTGAGAATAGGAGTTGAACTTGATGGGAAGCTGGTGAAAAGATTTAGTGAAGTGGGTGACATGGGCAGAATGAAGAATGGCAAGGCAAACTTACCTGAGCAACTGTATTTTGAATGAACTGAAGGGGAGCAATGAAGATGTTGGAGCAGCCAGAAAGGAGGAGTTTGTAGCAATCAGGATGGGAGTTGAAGAAGGTGACTTACACAAATAGAGGGACATTTCTTCTCCTGAGTTCTTCTCCGGTGAACACTATGGTAATATGTGTTTGTCAATTATATATATTGCTAATTGACAATGAGTGTATTTAAGTCATGCTGTATTCTAGAGAGCTAGAGGTCCATTAATAATCAGTCATGAGTCTTCAAACAAGTTCTTTTCAGCTTGGAGTTAGGAGACAAAAGAAGGAGGGAAAATCACTGATGGGAAGACTGAAAAATCAGCTAGCTCAGAGTCTAACAAGTATTACCGCTGTGTCTCCTTCTGGGTGGTATGAATTATAACACTGTATTCAAAAAGGTACTTCTCTTCTGGTAAGTTTCTAAATATAATTGCAAAATTAATTATTGTGTGACAATAAACAAACAGCTACAGTACATGGTGCATTTACTGTATAGTGCTTTATTCCATCTCTCTAGTACTCAAAACAGGTGTCAAATGATACCTACGGCTCGAATTGGGGCTACAAATCAGCATGAGATTCATCAAAATGGATCCCTGCCACTTCACACTATTACTCCAGCAGACATAATTCATACTGCTCAGCAGTGGGAGCATTATCTGCACCTTCCCCCTGTCTCTTTCTCCCCCCCCCCCCTTGCAAAAATGTCGAAAGAGCCAGAGAGAGAATATTGAAGGAGATCCTCAGTGCCAATGGAATATCCTATGGTGCTGAAGACAGAGAAAACATTGGCAGGTGGCTTTAATAAGGAAGCGCTGTCATGACATATCCATTCCTTAAAAACAGTAACAAATCAGAAAAAAAATGGAGGTCCTATATACCATATAATAGATAGATAGATATTATTTAATGCACAAATTCTTGGCATCACAGAATCCTTTAGCGACAGAGCCAGCAAGGAGTTGGGACTGAGACATCAGTTTCTCTCTTAATTACTAAACAGTCACAGATGTCTTTGCATTGCTATCTAAGGATATGCAACGTTTGCAGTTATAGTGTAAATGTATTATTATTACATTTTTACTAAAAAGATGAAAATGTTGCTATGCTCTGCTGCTATTTTTGATTCCTTAGACATTCCATGATGAGTTTCCTAGGCAGATTATTGTATCTCTTGGTCCTGACTGTAGAGAAGTCTAGATAAGAACTGGAGATGGTCCCAAATTGGAAAAATGAATCCAACACGCAAGAGCTTTGGGGAACTTCAGCCAAAGTTTTTCTCAATGTGAAGAATTTTCACATTACTTTGCAAATAAGATCACTCACACGCAGGTTGAATTGACGTTGTTGTGATAGAGCAATGTTTGGTCGAACAAATGTTACTCTTTTTCTGCTTGAGCTTTTCCTGGTATCTCTCACAGAGGTGCTGGAGGAGCTCCTGCTACAAGATGTGAGTTAGACCCTGGTGTGCCATCTCAGTGGGAGAGAGGCACTGATGCAACAATTGAGGGACACTTATTGCATCCCCCTTGCAGGATAAGCTGCTCCTTATCTTTCAGAAGGCTACTGTTAGAAACCCTCTCCTGACATGGAGCAGTCTCACAGATCCAGTGGGTCTATGCCAGTGGTTCCCAATCTTTTTGATACTGGTGACCAGTAAACCCATTCACAAGCTTTTGGAGGACCGGTAACATTTATTTGCATATTAATTAAGTAAATGATGAATATGCAAATAAATTGTGTCGCTGGCCCTACCTGTCTGGCGGGTTGTTCCGCCCCCGGTCTTGGCCCCAATCCCGGCTGCTTTATCAGCTGGCACCGGCTCCCCCAGCTGCATCCGGCGCTGGGCGTTCTACATTGGTGTGCACAGCCTTCTCCCTGGGTCCTAGTGCCTGCCAGATCTAGCCCTGCTGCCCGGGAGCATGCCCAGCAGAGACGCCGTGGCAGCGGGCTCTCTCCCAAGAGGGCCGCGATGCTGCACTCAGCAATGCAGGGTGCTGCTACCCCATCACACAAATTAATAGGATCGCGCACGATAATTTTTCTAAGGACCAGTATTTTTTTTCTAAGGACCGGTACTGGGCCGCGGATCACACTTTGGGAAACACTGGTCTATGCTATGTCCCACCTTTAAGAAATCCCTGGGGAGGACCCCTTCAGTATCCCAGACTCCCCAAAGGGTCACATTTTCCTACAATAGTAGGGCCACACTGCCACAGTCCCTCCTACACTGACTCTTGGGCTTCAGCCCTCCTGTTTCTCACTGTGAACTCTGACCAGTGACTCCAACTGCAATAGACTACTGTGCAGAGACTTACCGTGACCATGCATGTCAGCAAGCATCTGGAGAAACTTCATGCAGCCTTTCCAAAACAGAATAGGGTTTATCAGTCAACTGGAATATAGCATTGGAAAGGCTTTAGGTTAGCATAGAAAAGCACTGGCTAAGACAGAGTTCAAACCAGTCAAGACTGGGGTTCCCTTGAACCACGCTACTGTAGGAGCCATCTTCTCTTCCTTTCTCGGTTTGCACATTTTTGTTTTAGGATATGTCCACACTTAGTGCTTTCATATAGACACTCATCACAATGACAGGCAGAGTTCTCCCACTGTTATAGTTAATCCACCTCCCTGAGAGGCAGGAGCTAAGTCAATGGAAGAATCTACACTGGGGGTTAGGTCAGCTTAGCCTGAGAGGTGTGGATTTTTCACACCTTTGAGCAACGTAGCTAAGGTGACCTAACTTTTTAGTGCAGACCTGGCCTGAGTCCTAGGTAAGAGTCCCTGTGACTTTGTGAGTCCAGTTTTTATGACCGCCTTTCTGCCAGCTATGCCTGCTGTTCTCCTGCTGCAAAGCCAAGATGAGCGCTCATGTTCCGTCTGCTCGAAACCTTCCATTAGTAAGAGTCAGTTGTTCTGTGGTTGGGGGTTCCATTGTCTCTGTAGGGTCTTCCATGGAAATGGGGTGGTTCAAGTCAGCCCTTAATGGCCCATTTACATTACGCCTAAACAACTACAAAACACCGTATGTCTTCTTCTTTGCCCCAGTAGCAGAAGGTTAAGTCTTCTGTGCCCACTGGTTATCAAGGTGACAGGTACAAAACCATACAGTTCATAAAAATATGACTGAAATTTCCCATTTTTGTCAGAGGCAGTTTCACCAGCTCCAGAGAAGTTACCTATCTCCTTCTTGTGGGAAAGGTGATTGAGAAGGTTGTGGTCAGGCAACTCTAGCCATCCCTGGACTCCTGCAGTTTCAGTGTATTCAGTTTGGTTCCAGGCCTAGACATAGTATAGAAACTGCTCTGGCTGCACTTCTCAATAATCTCCTCTTGGTGAAGGACACAAATAACAGACCTGATTCTTATTTACACTGGATCATGTCTGGTTCTTCTGGAGCATTTTAGCATTTTAGCCAATATGTGGATGAGAATGGGTATCAGACAACAGGTAGTTGACTGAGGGTTAGCGTAGAGAGCATAGCGGTGATGGCTGTGGACCAAGATTGTAAAAATTCCATTGTCTGAAGGATGGCACCCATTTTTTGTTACTTGGGTTTTCATTTTTGGAATAGTATTGTATTCCCAGTGGATTTGAGATGTGCAGGTAGCAGCACTGGTCACTCTGCTGCTTTTCATCTGTATCCATCAAAGAAAGTCCAGCCTTTCTTTAGGATGGAGACCTCATTACAATTATCCCTGCCCTTGCCAACTCAAATTTAGAGTAACGTGCACTTCCATAGAGCTATCTTGAGGATTCTCAGAAGCCACAGATGATGCCAAAAAAGGTAGCCCACTTATGAAGTGCTTATTCATGCACAGAGCATATTATGCTGGCTCCCTGGGATTTCCCAATGTAAGGTGTTGGCCATGTCTTATAAAGCCTAAGTGGCTCCAGTCCTGATGGCCTGAAAAGATATTTCTCTCCCTGGGTGATGTGAAGGCAGCTGCAGTCAGCACTGCATAAAACCAATGCTGGAAGGGCCTTGCTTTCCTCATCGGTAAAATGAGGGTGATAATATTTTCTGCATCATAAAGGTGTTCAATGATTCCTGAGTGAATGGGACAGACCCTGGGCTGGTGTAAATTAGCATAGCCCCGCTGATAGCATGCATCAGGGTTTATAGTATGAAAGGATTCGTAGATATTTCTGTGTTTGATATAAGACCTTGTATATGATGTGCTTGACAGCATAAAGTAGCATGCGGTGGTGGTGAAGCCAGTTTGATCTGTGGATATTAGAGAAACAAGGTGGGTGAGGTAATGCTGTTCATTGGACCAACTTCAAGTACACAGAGAGCTCTTCTCTAGCTTTTATTGCTCATCAACAGAAGTAAGCCCAGTAAAAGTTATTACCTCACCCACCATGTCTCTCTTGCATAGTGACAACTAAAAGAAGCACATTTTCTTTTGCTGTAATGAGATCATGGCACTGAAATACAAAACTTTAGATTGTCCCTATAAGGATAAAATCTTTTCACAAATCATGTCATGTTGCCTAGGTATGGTCCTATAGATTGTTTATGCCCATATATATAATATAGGCCCCAACAATACATTATTCTGATCTTCATCATAATAGGTTTTTCCAAGTTGTAGGGTTTTTTGGGGGTGGAAGATTACTATACATAGGAATGTAATATTCCCTCTTGCAGATGATTATGCCTTTTTGTGGATGGAACTAAAGGATCAGGCCTAAAGACGGACAATTGGATCATCTATTAAAATGTTTTTAAACAGATAGAGAAATACCCCTTACAATTCAAGACTATATAACTATGGCTTGGACCAGAAGAAATGAACATTTTCCTATTTGGTTATTTTCGATGAGCCAGAAGAAGAACGCTGATAACAAAAAACATAAAATGCTATTTCCTCAAATGTATTTCAAAACAATTAACAGTTTTTATGCTATTCATTTCAAGTAAATACTCAGTTGAAAATAAAATGCAGCACAGTTATTTGGACTTAAAGCTCTCCATCTCTCCTGATGGAAAGAAAAATAAATGAAGTTTCAGAATAAAATGTTCATCACAACTATTTCTAGCCTGATACAAGAAAAGCTGCTTCTCTTATTACTACAAGTCAATACATAGCAGTACAATATAAGTGTCTTCCATTTTCCCCTATTTCACGCTAGATTTGTCTGATAGATGAGTGTACTTAAGTAAATAGCACATACAATTTTAATAAGACAGGTGCTCTGAATGTAAAGGGAAGGTCATTCCTATTATTTCAATTAACAACATAAGCTACAAAAACACATGAGGGTGAATTAATTTTAAGCTTCAATTTAATGCTACTGGTAAGGACATCTTTAGGCCTCTTGGTTGTCTTGACAACTCCTGCATCCCAGCCAGCAGAAGCCAATCTCTGCTGTTCCTCTTCTCAGCATACAAACAGTTCAGATACTACATTAGCGAAGAATATGATGCCCATGTAAATGTTGAAATATTTTCGTTGCCATAGAGATAAGAAGAATGGCAAAAATACAGGAGCACTTGACATACTCTAAGGCAGACTTTTAATTAAAAAACCTCAAATGACAATGCCAAGATGGCTGAGCATACCATAGTGCTTTTATGCTAACCCACTGCATGCAAAATATGAGTCCAAATAATATACTTGCCACTGGAGGGGTCTAAGAATTATAGCTGAATTGTAAATGAAAACACCCAGGATTTTCAAGAGGTGAAATAATCATGATCACTGTTTTTTAAAAAAAATTAAACATTAAAAAAATGGTAGAGAATTTATTATGTTACAGTAGTTTCAAATACTTTCAGGCAAAAATATGTAACAAATGTTGACAAAGAGAAAAACTTTCCAAACCACAAACATTAAACAATTAAAAGTGCCTCAAATAAAATGAATAATAAATAATTTTATGTATGACATGACTAGGCAGTATAAACCATCTTCTGTCAGTAGTCTTGTCTCCAGTGAGGAAAAAGCAGACAGGGCCAGTATTACAGCTTTCTATATGTTTTCATTGTTTTAAAAATGTGCATTCAGTTGCACTCCTATGTTTGCACTTGTGAGTACCCCAAGTGCAACCTCAAACCAGGTTCATGCACATGCAAGTGGTTAATTTGGCATCTAAATTTTAAAATGCTTTCTACAGTATCTGATGTTTGAAGTATTGTTTAAATTTAGATCACTTCATTATGGCTAAGAGCAAAACTGGGCCTGATACGGATAATAAAATACCAGCTCTACACAATGACTCCTTGCACTCCTCTTCACTTCTGATAATGCCTTTTGCAGTATTTGCCTACTCCTCATGCTACTTTAGCAGACAAAGAAAAAAAAGGGGGGGAAGGGGAATGCTCTGATGAATCCCTATCAAAATAGGAACCATTTTGACATCATATGATTAATAGACACAGAAGCCCCAGGGGTTAGAAAAGTAGATGCTTAATTAATGCTGCTGCCATTTTGCATAGAGCCATTTGACTTCAAACTTGCCATAGAGATGTCTTATTTACACTAAAGACATGGAAACGTTGGCCTGAGTCCAAATAGATATATTATGCACTTTGTGTGAGACTAGACTTCAATCCTAGGTGAAATACAAAGTTTTAACGTAATGCATATTTCTGTTTCACTGATTTTTTAATTGTTTTTACCCCTCTAAAGATTACAGATGAGGCCCAAGTTGCAAAATTCAGATCTAGATGTGGATTTCAAATACTCATAACAATGAAGGTGTTCAGATCTTGGGGGTTGGGTCAGGCCCAGCATTCTTAAAACGTCAGTCTGTATTTATTTTTCCACAGACAATTACAAAATAATGTAACAGCCTAAAACTTACCTGAGCCAATTTGCCTAAAAAGTCCATGAAACACCTCCTCTCTACTCTTTTTCAGCCAGATCTCTAAAAGTCTCTCCTGACTGTGTATTTCACAGTTTCTGTTTCCATTTATTTCAAAATTAATAATTAATTACACATTTCTATAAGATCATGCAAATTAGGAGTGTGAATAAATGGCTAAAATAATCAGAAGAACAACCTATTTCAAAAAACCTGCATTTTCGCAAATTTCATTAAGGAATATATTTGCTTTGGCCCATCATATTTAATTTTATTAGCATTTCTAGGTATTTTATTATATATGCAGATTAATGATAAGACAGCCCAGTGAACAGCTGAAAAATCTCTTTATAAAGGGAGAATACAGTAAAATAGTATAAAACATTTAAATATCAATTTTGTAAAGAAAAAGGAAGAAAAATATTAGCTGAAATCCTGGCCCCACTGAAGTCAATGACACAAATCTTATTGTTTCAGAGGGGTAGCCGAGTTAGTCTGTAACAGGAACAACTTAAAAAACAACAACTAGTCTGGTAGCACTTTAAAGATTAACAAAATATGTATATAGTATCATGAGAAGTGGGCAGTGCCCACAAAAGCTCATGATACCATCTACATGTTTTGTTAGTCTTTCAAGTGCTACCAGACTAGTTGTTGTTTTTTAAGTTTTTACAAATCTTATTGACTTCAATAAAACCAGTATTTTATAAATGATGGCCAAGTTTGCAACTGGCCTGACAAATTAAAGAAGTTTGATGAAAGCGAGTAATAGTGCTTAGGGCATGCACCTATAACAAAGAAGTATTGAGAGAGAGTGAGACAGAGCAGTCCTGCAGTCAAAATCTCATCTTTACAGGTGATCTATCCAAAGTACTCATGCACATCTATGTACTGAACACAGAAAATGTAGAAAATAGAATACAGATATGCAGAACACAGATAAACCCTAAGACTAGCAAATACTTCTAAAGGAGTTTACATGCACAAGCACTAACATATACCCTTATGTACACAATTACCCATTTTGCAGGCTTGGACACTGGACAAGAGTATGTGTGATTGGTTAATGAATTACAACTTTTGTCCTGGATGTGACCCTAAATAGTCAATATAGTGTTTTCACCTCCATGGGCTGCCTCTGTCTTCAATCTGCACAGCTGAATATAACAGTCAATATACCTTAGATCTAAATGACACGGGATTACTAGGAGGGTATTCTCATGAAGGTCTTTTGACTCCAGAATTCACTTCCCTTGTTAGTCTGACAGAGACTGAGTTTGTTAACCTTTGTTTGCTCAAGTTTTTGTCTAAGGAGAAAGCTTGGAGAGGAATGTGATTACTTACAGAGTAATCCTCAATCAAAATTGTGTGGAGACTTTTAAGCTACATTCAGACAGAGTGCTTGTTTGCTTGTTTGTTTGTGTTCATGATGTGCAAACACACATAGAAAACAATCAAATAGCCAGTGAACACAATGGAAAGGTTTTCATTGATTTCAATAACCATTGGCTCAGGCAATGACAGCAATGAGTTATCTGTCTCAGAGGCGTGGCTGTATAAATTTGTATCTGCAAAAACAAAAAAGGAGTCCTGTGACTTCTTAAAGACTAAGGCCATGTCTACATGAAGAGATTATTTCAAATTTAGTAAGTTTGACTCCGGGCACCCAATTTTACAAATTCAAAGTTCCGTGTCCTCACTGTGGGGAAGAATCAAATGTAGTCTGAGGTAGCGTGTCCACATTAATGGATTTAGAGCCCCAGGAAGCACTCTGGAGAGCTGCGGGAGGCCTCCTGGTGGCCAATTAGTTCACATTAGGAGCACCGGAGCATCTACACTAATGTTATTTTGGACTTACAAGTTCGGGAATAGCATTACTCCTCATGAAAAGCAAGACTACAGAGTCTGAATTCCACACCACCT
Source organism: Pelochelys cantorii (assembly GCA_032595735.1). NCBI lineage: Eukaryota > Metazoa > Chordata > Testudines > Trionychidae > Pelochelys > Pelochelys cantorii. The sequence continues at coordinate 110,969,120 of CM064326.1, read as the reverse complement.
TATTCCAGAATAATGGACATGGTAATGTGGATGCATTGCTTAGAAAATCAACCTCGAAGGGCTAATTTTGGACTAAGATCCTAGTGTAGACCAGGCCTAGCAGATTTACTTGGTCATAGGTTGAGATTTATATTATATTATATTATATTATATTATATACACTACCATATCAAAAGAAGGGAATTGCTTATCAAGTGTAAGACCAGTGTTAATGAGGCCAGTTCAGTCAGAGTGAATGTGGCTGTCTCCCAGCAGTTGATGGGGAGGTGTGAATAACAAGAGAGGGAAAATTGCTTTTGTAACGAGATAACCATCCTAAATCCTTATTCCATCCTAATTTGATTATGTTGAATTTGCAAATGAGTTGCATTTCTGCTGTTTCTCTTTGTAGTCTGGTTTAGGAGGTTGTGTTTGTTGTTTGTTTGTTTTTAAGAAGGATGGCTACTTTTAAAACTGTTACTGACTGTCCAGGGAGATTAAAGCATTCTCCTGCTGTTTTTGTATATTACCTTTCTTGATGTCTGATTTGTGTCTATTTATCCATTGGCGCAGAGACTGACTAGTTTGGCCAATATACATGGCAGAGGGGCATTGCTGGCACATGAGTTATGTTATTTTATTTATCTGTATTGCTGTAGTGCTTCAGATGGCTCAAATTAGAGTCAAATTGTCCATTGTGTTACATGCTGAATAAACACAATCCCTGCCCCAAAAACCTTGTAGTCCAACATGAAAAAGGATAACTATTAATGGAATGATTTGGATTGGAGAAAGGTCTCAAGTGAGGTTTCATAGGGATCTATTCTGTTGCTTAACATCTTTATTAATGACCTGAATGTAGGTATAGAAAGCATACTAAAGAAGTTCACAGATGACACAAAGCTAGGGGACTGTGGCCAATACTTTGGAGAATAGAGCTAAAATTCAGGGGAATGTTAATAAATTGGAGAACAGGGCTACAGACAACAAACGTGTGGTGCCACACTTAGGGAAGAAAAACCAAATACAGAATGTGGGGGACACTGGTTTGGCAACAGTCCTTCTGAGAAGGATCTGTGACATGTGATGAATCACAACCTCAACATTGAGTCAGCCATGTGATGATGTTGCATAGAAAAAGCAAATGCAGTTTTAGGTTGCATTAACAGAGGCATAGTGTGCAAATCATGGGCTGCGATATTACAGCTCTGCTCAGCACTGGTTAGGCCTCAGTTGGATTACAGTGTCCAGTTTTGGTTGCCAATGTGTAGAAAGGCTATCAAGAAACTGGAAATGACCCATAGATTAATAACTAAGATGATCAAAGGGAGGGAATGGAAGCCATATGAGCAAACAGTGAAGGAACTGGGTATGTTGAGTTTGAAAAAGAGGAGATTAAGGGGAGATATGATACCAGTCTTCAGATAGCTGAAAGGCTGTTATAGAAAAGATGAAGAAAAGATGTTCTGTCTTGTCACAGAGGGCAGGACAAGAGGCAATTGGTTCAAATGACTGCAGAGAAGATTTAGATTAAATCACAGGAAAAAGTTTCTAACTATAAGAACAGAAGAGCTGTCTGAGGAGACTGAGGGAGCTTACCACCAGAGGTTTTCAAAAGGAGGCTGGAGTCATCTGTCTTGGATAATTTAGCCACTGCAATTCCTGCATCTAAGCAGGGATTTAGACTAGATGACCCTTGATGTCCCTTCTAACCACGTAATTCAAGGATACAACCAACAAATGTCACAAAGCATGGATCATGTGAAATGAAACAGGTAAATCATTTCAAAAGAAAAATAAAATCAACATTTCATTCTGAAAATATCCAAATGGGACATTTTGACATTGTTGGAAGGTTTGGGGGGTGAGAATGTTTTTGGTTGGTTGGTTGGAGTTGTTGGTTTTTTTTACACTATATAAGTTCAGCAGGATCTCCATTATGTCATGAATCTTTTTTATTTCAACAGCACTGCATTTTTTTTCCAACCAGCTGTAGTAAAGAAAGTAATATAACACCCAGCCAACACAATGGAAATAATAATGTAATTGTGCTGGCAAGGTAAGAGTATGTTTCATTGCACTCACACAGCTAGCCCCTACACTATGTGATTCCCCCTAAATGTAGGGGTGACCCTTCCCTTGGAAAGTAATTCTGTGAGCAAGTTGAGAACTGGGATGCATTTTGTTCCACAGAAACTGAGGGAAACTATTTGTACCAGCAGCAGAAGATGAGAAGCTTCTGTAACTCTCCCAGTAACAAACAGACATTCTGTTTTTAAAGTGAGCTTATGCCAGGGACTCAGCACGGCAGTGCTAACCCCAGGCAGGACACTGTAAGGCAGGGTCCGCCGCCCTACTGGACAGAGTCACCAAGCAAAGTCAATAGCTGGCCCTTTAAAGTAGGGTCTGCTGACCGGTGGCGGCGAGTCACGGGAAGGGGCTATCCCCTGGTAGGGGGACCTGGGCCCATCCTACTCCACCGGGTCCCGGCCCAGGGCCCTGTGAGTGGCAGGAGAACTCATCACTCCCTCGGTGGGGAATCCATCCAAAACACGCTGAGGACTCCGGGGCGGGAGAGGCAGCTCCTGTCCCCCTCCAAGCCACTTCCTACCTGATCTGGCGAGATAGCACCCCACATGCTCGCTGGGTCCACTACTTCCCTGGGGGCTGCTTCTCCCTTGTAGGCTGCAGGGGAGATGTCCAAACTGGCACTCGGGTCGCTGCTGTTTTCCCTCTGGTCAGCTGGCTGATGCTGGTCAGGAGCTCTCCTCTGAGGTCCTTCCTCTCCAGCAGTCAGCCAAGACTGAGCCTCCCTCAAGGCTTTTAATACCTGGGCTGCAGTCTGAGCATGCCCAGCAGAGTCATGGGGGCAGGGCTTCTTCAGCCAGGTGGGCCTGATTAGGCTCAGCCTTCACAGTGCGGGGCTGATACACCCCCTCACACAGTCCCATCAGTAGGAACTGGTGTCCCTTCGCCAGAAGCTGTGTGCACAGTATGCAGAGGAGGGTGGGAGGGGCTGTGCTGCATGAGCAGCACATGGAGCGAGGAGAAGAGGTGCCCCACAGGGACTGGCAGGTCCTGTTCCTGAAGAGCCATGAGGGCAGCCTGAAGTAATTGCACCAGGAGGTGCAGCAGCAGATCTAAGAGCCAGCGACTGCTTTCCAGAAGGTCCGGCTCCATGGCTGGAGTGCTGTGGTGTCAGCTAGGGCAACCAGAGCAGGCAGTGAGATGAGTATGCTGTTCCTCAAGGAGATAGGCAAAGGTGAAAAGCCTGAGACACGACTGTACGGGGCGGGGGGGGGGGTCCCTTTAAGCACAAGTCTCAGCTAGCCTCAGGCAGCAGCTATGAGAAGCGAGTGCTGTCCTGATACCCTGCCTGAAGTGCTTCCAGGTGGCCTTAAATGCGATTCAGCCTCCAGTCAGTGTGGACACTCTATTTTGAAATAGCTCAGTGCTATTTCAATGGGCATTTCCAGTGTGGATGCGCTACTTCGAAATAGCTATTTCGGGAGTTTTTATTCCGAAATAGCTTATTTCAAAATAAGCATGTAGTGTAGATGTACCCATATTGATGTAACTCTCCTGACTAGAGTAAAATAGGACAAACAAGGCCACTATTTACTAATGCTTCCATCTCTACTTATTTGATTGCTTTCACTCATTTAGTCATATCATGTCATCACTTTCTAGTCTCCCAGCTGGGATCTTTTCCACAACCATAGGCATCTTTCAAAAGCCTGTGTATCAGAAAAATGCTGTTTACAGTTGAGCTGCTGAGTACTTAAATATAACACTTATAACCATTTGTCTGTAAAAAAAGGAGCTGCCCCTCTCTGGCCAGGGCTGAGTGAACATAGGAATGGCTTATTCATATGATTTCAGTGTCAACTGTTTTTAACTTTGTATTTTGTAAGTTATTTTGGGGTTGGGACATTTTAGAATGGTTGGGATAATGGTGGTGGGCTGGCCCATCACCTCAAATGTCTCAAAATAATTATGGACTGTTTGACTTATTGGGTATGTGGACTTTTGGACCTGTGGACTTTTCTGGAAGTTACTGGAAGGAGATGTTTCTTAGTTAACATCAAGGTAATGCCTGTGATCTTGGAAAATTAGTGCCCCATTTTGGTTCACCAACAATCTCCAGAACATTTCAAGGTGGAAGAACTAAAAAAACTGAAGGAAAAGAAGAAGCCAAACTGCTAGATGCAAGTTTGCTTGCTGGCATTTGCTGCTGCCAGACACTGGCTATGTGTAAGAATATTAGATCTGAATAAACTACAGTTTTAAATTTAGTTTTGATTTAATATGTGCAATAGGCCTGAAACATGTGACCAAAAAAGAATGACACCATAAAAAAGGAGGACTATTTGAGTTAAACTTGTAGTATCTCATGGGAATACCTGTATTATCTTATTAAAGGTTTGGACTAAGCAATAAATGTCTCCCTCAGGCTAAATGTTTTAGAAAACTTCAGCCAAAATGGTTCCAAAAGTAACCCGTACTTACAGTGTGGGAGCCAGGTGCAATTGCATCCCTTTTGTTACTTTTCCAAACAGGAGGGAAAGGAAGAGAAAGAGTTGAAGCCAGTGACTTCCTCTTCCTCATGCCCCGCTCCCCCATGCACACTACAGGAGTCGTTTGCCCACAAAAGGGATCATACAGGAAGCCCTCCTCATTCTCAGGAGGAGCAAGGTGGGGCGGGAGGGAGGATACTTCCCGGAGATAGTCACGAATGCCACAATCCATGAATATGGGAGAGGCAGGGGTGTTCACAACACAAAAACAACATATTGTCCAAAACAAGACTTTTATTGCCTGCTGTTTCACAGTCAACAAACAACTTTAACTTCAACGAGTAGTCCTGTAGCACCTTAGAGACTAACACAAAGATATAGTATCACGAGCTTCTGTGGGCAAAACCCAGTAGTGAGTTTTGCCCACAAAAGCTCATGATACTATATATATATTTTTTGTTAGTCTCCAAGGTGCTACAGGCCTGCTCGTTGTTTTTAAAGTTGCAGATTAACACAGCTGCCCCTCTGAGAACTTTAACTTATCACCCAAAACAGAACATTGAACTCGCTCCCTGTGAATCTTACCCTTCCTCTGGGGTAAGGGGCTAACCAGGATGGGTTCGCAAAAGAACATTGTGACGGGAAGCTGCAAAGGATAATCTTGTGCTGCTTTAGGGTCTGCCTGACACCATTTCCCCCATTTACTTCACATGATGTAAACTGTGCCTCTTTCAATTTGTTAAACCACGCCTTGCTTGCAGTGAATGACAATGCACTGGCATGACTTCCCCCCTCACCACCTGAGGGTTGCACAAAATGCTTCCACATGTTCAGAGCCTTTTCTTGAGTTATGCGCCATTCACAGGTGCTTGTTTCTGTGCCGTGTCTTCAATCCAAATGCTTAATGCCTTCTCCATTTTTTCAATTATAGGATCACGACTCGTGCATGACACCTTTGCATGAGCTGGAGCACTTGCAGCAACACTGTCCCTTATGTTTTTCTCCTTTTTTAAACATAACACACAGTAAGCTGGTTAATGCTGTACATTCTAACTACTGAGGCTGCACTATGACCACTTACAAGCTTATCCAATAATAGGACTTTCTGGCTTAAAGTTGTCACCTTTTTTCCCTTCTTAGCCTCCAGACCACTGTCTGCATCACTCACTTTTCTTTTTGATGCTATGATTAAGGTTAAGTGTTACTTTAGCAATTATAATTTCCTTACTAGACTGTACTGAGAAAGCATCAGCATGCTGCATCAGGTACTTGTGCTGGTGCAGTGCACTGCGAATAGGTGAAACTGCAGATGGCGACTAGGCGAGGTCTTGCTGTACTCTGTTCCCTCCTTGTGCATTCACACAAGGGCCAGCCACAAGAATGTGACAGTTTGACTAAAGCAAAATAAAACAGACATAAGAAAACAGAGCTGGACAATATCCAGAAAGAAAAAAATTTCTTGGAGAGAAAGTTGATAAAGTGTTTGTATATCAGTGCAAAGAGCATCACAAAGATAACAAAGGGTCTCAAATAAATACATGTGAAGGGATTTTGACTTCATGAGAAAGTGAAGCAGAATGAGATAAAACTTTGCAAGGAAAGGACACAGGGGAAAGAGACAACATAGATAAAGAAATTGCTGGGTGCCTAAGGTTTTACCATGTGCCAGTAAGAAATAATAAGAGAAGTCTGAATTGAATACTACTTTTGCTTAATAGCAAGAATATTAGTGCTGTTCAGCAGCCACATACTGGCTAAATATCTCTTAGAAAATATTCAGCTCAATGATATTCATTTGCCAGTCACTATGTAAACAGCAACGACCACTGTATGCTCTGTATGGCACTTTCCAGTCCTCTCAGATACATGGGAGAAAGGAGAAAAGATCCCTGAAAGTTTAGCACCCACTCTCACACCTTTGCAACCGTGAAGAAGATCCCAGGTTCACTTCTTTAGGCCTTGGAAAGATGGGAAGTAAAGACTGTACAATGCTTACCTGCCGTGTCTTCCCTGGCTTCTCTTCCCTGCCCAGGGCTGTAAGGGAGGGAACATGAATGTATCCTTCCTTCTGATGTCCCTCTTGGGTTGAAGATTCCTATTGCTCCCATCTTTGATCTCAGAAGAAGGAGCTGAAGACAAGCAGACAACTTAGCAGGAAGGAGATCTCCATGTCCTTGCCCTAGGGTAGGGGTGGACAAAAGGGCCTCCATGGGCTGGATGTGGCCTGCCAAGTGGGTGGATCCGGCCCAGGGAGGCCCTGCTGCTCCCCCGCCCACAGGCCTTAATTGGTCTGGGGGTGGGAGAGCGCGCTAAGCCTCCTCCCGATCTGCCAGGAGCACATGGCACTTTCAAGCGCCGCACGCTGCTCACAGGGCAAGGGGGAGAGCGGAGGAAGCTTCGCATGCTCCCCTGCCCCCAGGCCAATCAGGGGCTGGGAGGGGAGCTGCATGAAGCTTCCTTCACCCTGCCCCAGCCCTGAGAGGAGCCCGCGGCACTTCAAAGTGCCATGTGCTCCTCACAGGGCAGGAGGAGTCTTCCCGTGCTCCCCCGCCCCCAGGCCCTGATTGGCCTGGGGGTGGGGGAGCATGCCAAGCCTCTTCCAGGGCATGGGTGCCTAGGGGAAGGGGGGGAAAAGTGGCTCGCCCACCCCAGTCCAATCATGGTCTGGGGGTGGGGTAGCCACGCCCCTTCCTGTTTAGGCCCCGTCCCTTCTGGGGTGGCCCCGGGCCAAAAATTATTACCCACTCCTGCTCTACAGGCTGATGGAAGGAAAAGTCAGGCAAGGTCCAACTTTCACTTTTCTCCAACAAGTCCTGTACTTCCCCCTTTCCTTTACTAATTCTATAGATGGAAGTCCCTTCCAATGAATATGAATGCAAGAAGCCTTACAAAGACAGCAAGGAAACCTAAGTGACTGCAGTGAAGGGATTTTGTCTTTGTGAGTGAGTCTAGCAGAATGAGCTGAAACCTTGCAGGGAATGGACAAACAGGAGAAAGCGGCAAGAGAGAGGGGAAAAGCCCAGCGGCCTTCTGTCCTTCACACAGAGCATTCAGGGTGTGACTCAGTAACCCCCTTCTCAGATGTTTGGGAGGAGAGGGAGGGGACTATCTCACACCAAACCTCTTTCGGGGGTACGTCTATACTGCAAACTTATTTCAAAAAAGCTATTCTGGAAGAAATACTCTGAAATAGCTTATTTTGAAATAGTGCGTCTAAACTACAGGGAAGCCTCAAAATGAGTCCAAGGCAGGCTTCCCTAATGTGGATGTGCTACCTTGATGTAGAGCCCCAGGAGGTACTGGGGAGTAATGACTCTGAATGGCCCTGGGGAGGAGCTATTTTAAAATAGCAGGAGTGGAGAGTCTACAATACCGCTATTTTGAAATAGCTATTTCGGAATAGGCGCTATTCCTCGTGGAATGAGATTTACAGAAGTCAGAATTAACTGTCCATTATTTCAAAATTATTTCAAAATAACGGAATTGCTATGTAGATGCTCGCATTGTTATTTCAAAATAACTGCTGTGTAGATGCCCCCAGGGTCTGGATTTGCCCTTTGCTTAATGTTTTCTGGATCATTTTAACTGTAAATGGGAAAAAGGCCAGTGCTGAATCAGCAGAGTAACATTTCTTAGTCCTACCACTGTAGAAATTGAATGGTGAGAGGGAAGAAAGACAAACTGACTCTGGAAGATCCTTAGCAGCTGTGCTGAATAAGGTACCCATGTTTGTCCTAGATTCCTGATTAAAAAGATGACTGGGGCAAGTGGGATGGGGAACATACCAATACTCCCCCCCCCCCCAAAATTTGAATATTGCTCACTTTGTGTTTGGGGTCAGATGTCAGACCCCCGAACAGACAGAAGATGAAAACCAGCTGTTTATCCCCCCATATGGCAAGCGGGATAAACAGCTAGTGGGGTTTACCCCAGAAAAAAGGAAAATGGACAGAAGAGAGTCCAGTGTACTGTGGAGAGGAGATGGGTGCTATGAAAAAGTTCACATATCTAGGCATCAGAATCTCTGCCCAGAACATCTGCATTCAAATGTTAGCCTTTCCCCCCATCCCTAACAAGTACGTATGAGCTATAAAACAATGGAAAAAATAGAGAATAGTCTGAAAATAGAACTGAGCAAAGTATGTCATGTTTTCACGTTGCAAAACTCACAGAGCTTGAACTAAAGAAATATTTCATTTTGTTGCTGTGTCATTAAATTACATTATTTCTACTTTACTTTGAAAGCTTTACAACCATTTTTGTGACATTTACTAATAATTTTTCCTTCCATTAAACATTTAAGCACCTGTTTGGCATTTCAAATTGTACATGTTCTGTACAAAGTCAAAGAGAAGAGCAAAGGAGGTACTGTGTGCGAATTTATGGCACCATTGCTCCCAGCAGAAAACAAATACCCATCCTGAATTGATCTTATAAATATAATCTGTAAGAGGGCCCTAGTCTAAAAACAGAAGTTGAATTCTATTTAAGGATTTTAAAGTAAAGATACTTTAAAATTTAAAATGAAAGGTTATTACAGAAATAAAATCCACTAGATTTCCCCCCACTTTTTCTCACCCAAAATTTGAAACTATAAAGCGATGGAATGCAACATACATTTTAGCACAAGGGATGTTTTAAAATTTTGTTTGTGTCATTTCTGGCAGAAACCCCTCCCTGCTGGTGTCAACTTTTTACAGAAATTTCAACAATAAATCTAAGCACTGAAGAAGAGCATTTTAAGAGAATCTTAACTGAAAGATTTCAAAATGATTATCCTCAAATATGATATATATGCATAATTACCATGCAAAAATCTTTGAAACGTCACCTGAACCTTTACTGACTGAAGCATGGGCTGTAGCGTTTATTGCCTATTTTGCTTTAGTCTTCACTGAAAAGTTTGATTGTGACCAAATACTTAATACGATCAATAACCACCACAAGAGGGAATTCAAGACAGAACAGGGATTAAATATTATTTAGATAAGTAAGATATATTCAAGTTGCCAGCACCTGATGAAAGTCCTGGGACTAGCTGAAGCAATCACAGAGCCAATAACAATTACTTCTGAGAACTCATGGAGGATGGGTGAGGTCCCAGAAGACTGGGGAAGGACAAACGTAGTACTTGTCTTTAAAAAGGGAAACAGAGGATCTGGGGAATTACACACCAGTCAACCTAACTGATACCTGGAAAGATGCTGGAACACATTATTAAACAATCCATTTGTAAGCTGGGGAGGTTAATGGAGTTATAAGTAATAGCCAATGTGGATTTGTCAAGAATAATTCATGCCAGCCCAACCTAATTTCCTTTTTAGATAGGGTGACTGGCCTAATGGAGGGGGGCAAGCTATGGACGTGATACATCTTGATTTTAGTGACATAGTCTCATATGACATTTTTATAAACAATCTATGGAAATGTGGTCTAGATGAAATTATTATAAAACGTGTGCATAACTTGTTGGAAGATTTTACTCAAAGAACAGTTATCAACAGTTTGCTGTCAAACTGGGAAGAAATATCTCATTGGGTTGTCCCCCTACTCCCAGGTTCATCTTAAGTCCCATTCTATTCAATATTTGAATGAATGACTTGGCTAATGGATGGGAGAGCATGCTTATAACATTTGCATATGATGCAAACTGAGAGGGATTGCTAACCTTTTGGAGGACAAATTGGAAAATTGGTCTGAAATCAACAAGATAAAATTCCATAAAGACAAGGGCAAATTATTGCACTTAGGGCATGTCTTCGCTAGGAGGCAGATTAACAGGGCAGTGATTGATCCAGTGGAGGGGAGGGGGTCAATTTATCGCATCTAGTATAAATATAAAAAATTGACCCCCTATCACTCTCCCATTGACACCCATACTCCACCTCTACGAGAAGCACAAGGGGAATCAATGGGAATGTGTCTCCAGTTGATCCATCTCAAGGTTGATCCACCTGAAGACACCACAGTAAGTAGATCTAAGTACGCCGAATTCAGCTATGCTATTCACATAGCTGAAGTTGCATATTAGATCGATCTCCTGTAGTAGTGTACATCAGCCCTGAGGAAGCCAAAAATTCAAATGCACAAAAATGGTGAATAACTGGGTAGGTAGCAGTACCGCAGAAAAGGATATGAGGCTTATAGCAGATGACAAATTTATATGATACAACAATGTGATGCAGTTTCAAAAAAAAAAAGTTAATATAGCTCTTGGTGTATTAACAGGACTGTTGGATATAAGACATGGGAGGTAATTGTGCCACTCCACTCAGCACTGGTTAGGGCTCAGCTGGAGTCCTGTGTCCAACTCTGTGTACCACACTTTAAGAAAAATGTGGAGAAATTGGAGATGGGCCAGAACAGAGCAACAAAAATGACAAAAGGTTTAGAAAATCTGACCTGTGAGCAAAGGTTTAAAAAGCTGGGCATATTTAGTTCTGTTATAAATAGGTCCCCTACCAAATTCACGGTCCATTTAGGTCAATTTAATGGTCATAGGATTTTTTTAAATGGTAAATTTCATGACTTCAGCTATTTACATATGAAATTTTACAGTATTGTAATTGTAGGGACCCTGTGGGGAGGGGGGAAGCTACAAAATTACTGGATGTGTGGAGGCAGTTGCTATCCTTACTTCTTCACTGTTGCGGATGATGGTGCTGCCTTCAGAGCTGGGCAGCCAAAGAATGGAGGTTTCTGGTCAGGAGCCTAGCTCTAAACGCAAAGCCACCACCGCCAGCAGTGCAGAGGTAAGGCTGGCAAGGTGTGGTATTGCCACCACACTCTGCCCCTGAATGCAGTGGAGCAGAATCAACGGGTAGCAAGATATCGTATTGCCACATTTACTCCTGCACTGCTGCCATTAGGGCCACTGCCCGCTGGCCATCCAGCTCTGAACATAATGTGGAAGTAAGGGTGGCAATACCATGACCTTCCCTAAAATAACCTTGCAACTTCCCCCGCTGCTCTTGCAGCTCCATTTTGGGTCAGGACTAGTGTTCCTACTAAGATTTTCCATTCAGAATTTTTTGTGTGTGGCTGCACAGGCACGCACCTTAGCGGGAACTATGGTCAGGACTCCCAATTTGAGAAACACTGGTCTCCACCATATATCTGTGTAGCAGAGGGTAAAAGATCACCACAGAAAACTAGATTTCATGGTGAGAGACCACATTTCATGGTCCATGATGCATTTTTCATGGAAGTGAATTTGGAAGGGCCCGTGGTTATTAAGGGGACAGAGGTCATTTGTTTTCCATGTCCACTGAAGGTAGAACAAGAAGCAAATCAGCTTAATCTACAGAGAGGAAGATTTAGACTAGATCAGGAGTGGATTTACCATGAAACAAATGGTACGGTGATACAGGATCCCCAGCAACAGAGGGGGGGGTGGGCTCAACACATATGTGAAGGAATTAAGAATGCAGGAGTACTGCAACATCCTCATGTTTTATGCAGGGTTCTGCTGCTGCCCCATGCCTAGGGTCTTAGCTGCTGCCTCATGCCTAGGGCTCTGAGGGCTACACTGCTGCCCCACACCCAGATCCCGAGGGGGTGTATGAAAATGAAGTTGCACACAGGACCCCACTAACGCTAAATCCACCACTGGGCTAGATACTAGAAAAACATTCTATGAGAATATTTAAGCACCGGAAGAGGTTTCCAAGGATAAGTTGCAGAATAGCCATCACTGGAAGTTTATAAGAACAGGTTCAACAAACACCTGTCAGTTATGATCTAGGTTTCTTGGCCATACATCAGTGCAGAAAGCAGGAGTCGATCGCTCAAGGTCACTTCCAGCCCTACATTTCTATGATTCATAATCTCCTCTGAAATAAGTTTGCTCTGATGACCTCCTATTCTTTCCCTATCTCTGACAGTTATGCTCTCATCTTACAATATAAAGAGTCTCCTTCTTGCTCCCTCCACCTCCAGTGTGTTAATAGTAATGGAGAAGATTTTTAACAGAAATATCCAACAACCTGAAATATTTCCCATGTCCTGCTTAGTTGTTTAAGAATATATTCAGGGTCTCTCTTACTCTGAAACGTCTATGGAAGTCAACGGGTACCCTGGCATAGTTGAGAGCAGAATGTGTATATTCTAACCAGGTATATTTATGCCTGGATATTCATAAGTCAACACCTGACTTTTTTATTACTAATACAGAATAAATCTCTTAAATTATGGCCCAGAGGAAACCTGTATCAAATTCAGTCTGTTCTAGAATAATGTTTAATCTGTTTAGTTAGATTCTGTTTAGTCACCTATGTTTGAAATAGTGCACAGGTAATTTTTGCTTCTTTTAAGAAGCTTGTTACCGTAGCAGGTCATTGTGATAACCTAAAACCTCGGATTTATTGCATAGGGTGTCTGTTTTCTGAGGGGTTGATCCTGAACTTTTTGACATCAGTGGTAAAGCTCCCATTGACTATGGGACAGGCTCAGGTGCAAGGAGCAAATAAGTGAGAGCTAACACCATACTTTAGGACAGTATTTCATTTGGTATTAAGAAAACATGTCCCTGTTCTGTTGGCTCCTTTCTTTAACTGATAAAACCAGAATTTGTGCTTCAGTGGATTACTTTGTGTTTATCCAGAACAACAATCTTCCAGCTTCCACCTGTGCCAGCTTTGGATAATCACTAATCTAGCCAAATGTAAATACTAAGACAAATGTTGTCCTACCTCAACTAGACAAAGATTAACATGTCGGTGTTCATTAACTCTGTTCTCATAGGAGCATGTCCATTTTTATTGGAGGAGCAAGGATGACAAACAAAAACGGTGTCCTATGAATACAATCAAGAGTTCACTACACCATATCAAGTAATGTAACAATCCAGCCCATGGATTAAAAAGGAGATGCTGCTTGCAAGAATAATTTTTAGCTCATTTTGTGTATCATTGTATTTCCCAATCTGGCACCATGAACCATAAATAATCCTATCATTTATTAATTACGTTTTCTAACCTAGTCAAGAAGAATCCTGCAGTGTGAAGCAGCAGATCATGAATAAATGGTTCATTGAAAACCAACTCTTATTGCCAAGTAGTTGTAAATTAGGATTGTGATAATTACCCACTTTAACCTTTTTAAACAGGTTCCTCTAAAAAGCTCCAAGATGGATGTTTTATTATAACAACTTTGACCTCCAACACACAACAACACAATTAGTTTTGTACTGTGACAAAGGGATGCTTTGATTAAAAATCTAGTACATTGCCTGATGTTATAAAGTATCTGAATAGTATGTGTGTGGACATAGACATACATAATAGACAAACATATCTCTATATGGTACATATATTATGTACTGGATACAGCTATACAGCCTATAGTTTGTAACTGAATTATGAGAAGGTTAGTGCATTCAAGGCAGTATTTTAATAAACTATGAAAATGAAATTTACCTGGATATCTTGGGGCCCCATTCTCTCCTTCCAAGGGCATCCTCACAGGGCAATACACCATAATATACTCCGTCATTGTGGTGTTCTACAAGACAACAAGGCTACTAAGGATCTTTGTAAACTACTGTAAGGGGCCTGCACTGAAAGGCGGAAAAGCACTCATTCACTTACTCTCATCCTAGAGTCCTGAGGAGTTCTCCACCTGACATTTTGTCAGACTAAGGGCTCTGCAACTGAACACACCACACAACGAAGAGAAGCTCTACACAGAGTATAGGGGGAATGGTGAATATGTCCCAAAGAAATAAAAGATAATAAATGAGTTTCCAAACTGTCACCTAGAACCTGCTCCTCTATTTCTTATCACTATCGATAGACACCATCCTTCCTGCCACTCATGGCCCCATCCCTTGAGAGTCGTCTATGACTCCTCCCTCTGCCTTGTCACACAAATCTAGCCTCTTTTCAAATCTTCCAGCCCAGACTCCCTGATTCTCAATCCAGACACATTGTATCTCCTTCTGATTACTGCAGAGTCTTCTTCCCTGATGCACATTGCTGCTGTTTAAAATAAAAATATGGAGATCATCTTCTTTGGCCTTACTCTGACCCCATTTTCAAATCCTCCATCTGCTCCCTCCTTCAAATGCATCTAGTTCAAGTTTTCCGTCCACACCTCCTCGGCCTTTCCCAACTGTATTTGGTGCTTTTATACTGTCCCATCCAGTGCTTAATTTGTACCGAAAGAGGTGCTGGGGCTCAAGCAATGTTTTTATATTCGTAACTGACAGCAAGCCCGGAGAGCTCAGGAAAATGAACTGCCAAGCCTAGAGGGGTTGGGGCTTGACCCAGGCAAGCCTTGACACAAATTAAGCATGGGACCTATCTCTGTAGTGCCTCAGCAATTCCCGAAGATTTTGAATCAGAAATATCATCAGTCTAGCTCTTTCTTCCTTCCCAGCCTGTAGTTCTGAAACTGAAGAAGTCCACAGTATCTAGTGGGAGTGAGTGCCATAATCAGGGTTATGTCCTGTGAAAGGTCAGTCTCCCTGCTCATAAGCCTCGCTCTTCCAGGAATCATGAAACTGTGAGCAGCAGAATGTACATCTGGTGGCAGGTCATGGTTGAAAGAAAAAGAACACTCTCAGGAACTAGTGTCAGTCCCACCAGGCGTTCTGAATATCAAGACAGAGAATTTGAACTCAAGTTGTATTCAAGGAGGAAGTCCATTTAGAGAGCAGAAAACCAGAATGAAGTGCTTCAAGAGACCCATGCTGCTGTGAAGACTGGCTCTTTCATTTTGTACTAGTTGGGGATTTTCTGAGTGATTGGTTTCATTCCTAGATATAATGAATTGAAATAAAGCTTGGAGCTCATGAACATATTGATCACAGTGACCAGGGCCAAGTCCAATAGAAGAGATACCTATCCTAGACAGTCACAAATAGAAGTGGGTGTTCTTGCTCTCATGAGTACATCAGCATCCTGTAGCACTGGGGAAGCCAAAAGGTACTCAAAATGCAGAATGATTTAACATTTTCAGGGAAGGATGAAGAAACAGAAGCTGGAATACTGCTTTTCTACTGGCTCTTTGGGGATGCGGTCACATCCCTAAAGAACACTAGCAGGTCAGCTGAAAGAACCTGGATCTTCACCTCTCCAAGTAAAAATGCCTCTAATATATAATTGTGTCCTTAATGTCATGCAAATCATAGTCCCTAAAATCAGCAATAAGGGTGCAGCTAGTATATGTTTTCTTTACTTATTTCCATGGCTAGATATGTTAAGACATTGGACAAAACACATTTTTTAATATATAGCCATTACCTGATGTCTACATTTATTTCTTCCAGTTTTTTATTTCCAATAGGCATGTGAGGGGCAGAATTCGGTTTAATGATGTTAGTCTAACAATGATTTCTTAGGTAGTAATTATAAATGTTTTCATGATATGAAACAGGTGTTTCAACATGGTCTGTTGGGCAGCATGAGGAACATTTCACTCCCTGATGTCATTGTACAAGATGTATTCAGTAATTGCTATGTTCTGATGAAGAATCCATTTAGTCAGAGGTAGCAGGCAGAAATTTGGTTGTATTTTGTTTGGACTGTTGAATAAGAGTGTCTTTGCTTTCTGAACTCAGGATTTAAAGGCTGGGGTGAAGCAGTGAAAATAAGAAAAAGCCGCTGTTAAAGACAACCACATGTGATGATCAATGTCAAGAAAAAAAGTGTGTACTATCCAAGTAACATAATGGGTAAGTCAGTGGATGTGAAAGAGACTAGAATCCCCTGTGTTTTTATCATTACAGTCCCAGAGTCTGCCACAAAGTCACACATGAGATCTGGTATCCAAGCATGTGTTGAAAGGAGGTGGCCCTGGGTATGCTCTGCAGGGAGCACAGCCACTTTCACAGTGCTGTCCAGGTATTTGTTTCTTTTTGGTGATGGTGACAGAAGTACTGATCCCAGGGCTAGAGGCAGGACTAGAAACATGTTGTCTGACCGCTTGAAGCAAAGCCACTAGTGCTGTAAGACAAAGATTTCAGGAGACCTCACAAAAATAAATGAAAAAAAAGAAAATCATTCTACATGTCAGAAACAGCTATGTGGGGAAGGATCAGTGGTCTGAGATTCAGGGAAAGGGCCCTCATGGAAAACATCTACCCATTTAAATCAACTGGGAGGGATGAAGAGTCTAGGGTAGCTGTGAGGAAGGAAGAGCAAGGAAATGAGGGCAGAGGCAATTGTTATGGAGTCTCCTACGGGTATCTGTGAGTGTTCACTTGGGGCAGTTTTCACACTCCGTCTTGTGTCTTGCTGGTCAGCTCCTCCTACACCCCTTCCCTCTTTATCTCGTCTGCTCTGTTCTGGCTTCATGCCCATTCCTCACAGCCGAGTGATCCAGCAGTGGGAAGTGTGCCTCTGAGACGACAGTAACAAAGGTAGCTCCACACCTCATCAAGAGCCCTCTAGCCACTATTTAAATAATAAGCATAATTTTGGGTTCCTGAGGCAGATTGTTTTCTGCTACCCTACACATGCTGATTCTACTGGCCTGCTAAAGAACAAGCATACATATTTTTCCATGGTTTGCATAGCCTAGAACAGGAGTAGGGAACCGTTTTTGGGTCAGGGGCCACTAACCCATAGAGATATCAGTTGGGGCCTGCACAAAATGAGAAGTAAAAAAAAAAAACCTTCTTTTTTTTAATTTAGAATTTTAATGTGATGGCTGAATTTGGTTTTTGCAGGGAAGGGGCTGGGGGGAGGCGCTTCCCTGTCCTCCCACTCTTGCAAGGGATTCTCCCTCCCTCAGGTCCCACATGCCTCCTTAACCCAGTCTGCTAGACGCTGTTCCCTGCTGCAGCCAGCCTATTCAGGGAAGGAGGGATGAGAAACTAGCCCGCTGTGGCCTCCCCTTCCTCCCAAAAGGTGCCCCATGCAGGGAAGGGGCTCGGGGGCTTCCCTTCCCTCCCACTCTGGGAACGGATTTCCCCTCTCCCTCTCCTCTGGTCCTGCACGTCTCCTTACTAGCAAAAGAAGTTTTACTGGCAGCCTCTGCAGCTGTGGGAAGCTGGAAAGCAGCTACAGCCTCTTTTTCGCGGCTACCTCCCGAAACACTGCAGGGCTCCATCATGTGGAGCTTCTCCCTCCTGCCAGATCTCCTGCATGCACCTCTCCCACATGCAGGAGAGGAACTGGAAGTATCTGGCCGAGCTGCAAGGGAGGCTGGGGGAAGTTTGTAAAGTGGCCCCCCCGGGGTCCTCCTGAGGTGTTTCACAGCTGCTGGACCCCCCCCCCCAAAAGAGCTGGATGAAATTGTTTGGCAGGCTGGATTCGGCCCATGCGCCGGAGGTTCCCCACCTCTGGCCTAAAAGGTCACATAAACGTTCTTTTAGATACTAGGAGCTGACTTGGTTGTAATGTTCTCAGCTATAACAAAGGTGGACCCTCCCGCTTGCCACACTGAACTACATAAGATCGGCTAAGAGCACGGGTTGGCAATTTTTCAGCAAAATGCTTTTCTCTCTGTTTATTCAAATAGTGCAGCAGCTTCAAGCACTTTCTCTTCAGTGGCCTTTTAAAAATAACTTTATTGATTGTGTATAGAACAAAATGATAATCTATGTACATGGCTCAAGATATTCACATTTATATAGAGTGCCTACATATCAATCAGCTGGATTGAATCCAAATTGAACTGAACACATAGATTCCCTCCCTCCTCCTCACAATTAAAAAGAAAAAGAAATCCATAAACTAGCTGCTTTTAAACCCTGGTAACAAGTGCAATTTAAAATGGAAAATCCCATCTGAGAATTGTTTATGCTGAATGAGCAATCGAAGGTAAATGCCAAGGACTACACTTGATAATTACAACAAGCAATCCTGATGGAGGTTAGTGCTATACATGCCTCTACATATTGCCACAGTGCTAACCTTGTCAAGTCTTCTGGTAAAGAGGGCAGGCAGCTCTTGCTCTTCCATGTACTGTAGCATTAGGTATTGATCACACCCCATTTTTAAGCTTCACATTAGAAGCCAGTGAGTAAATTGACAGCTTCATTACTTGACCATCCTAGAGGCACTCAACAGGATTACCTTCCAGGGGAAAAAAATAGTGATGGTTCTTAGAGCTGTTAAACTGATTTGAAAAAAAAATGTTCTCCATTGACTATCCCAAAATATTTTGCCATTTCTAACATTAGGCATCTCCTTGATTTTTAGGTCTTGGGTCTATTGAGGAATACATGCAATAATTTGTTCTTTGCATTTAAGGGCCCAGTGATGAAGCACCCACACAGCAAAACTCCTGTTGTTGCTTATATGGCGACTGCAGAATCAGGCCTGGTTTGTTTTTGACTGAAACTAGTGATTGGGGTTGTGTATGAATGTGAACGAGCATGGAGAGGTCCCTCTCAGTGATTGGACTCAAGGATGATTCTGTCTGTCACAGTTTCCCCTCTTATCATTCTGTCAGGAGAGCAGGGTGAGACCCCTGATGGAATGGGTCACAGAACTCATCACAAAGTCAAGGAATCCCTGGGACACCAGGAGAATCTGCATTTGGGAGTTGAGGGAAGCAGCTCTGAGCAACTCTGTTGCCCGTGCCTCCCAACCAGACCCTACCAGCATAGATCCATTGGAATTGCCCTACTAGGAACTTTCCCTAACTTTGAAACGTCTTTCCAACCACAAAGAGATCTTCACAGAAAAAAATAAAAACCACTTCCTCAGAATGTCTGTAGGGTGATGAGGGAACATGTGTGTCCTATGGCCCATTTCTTCCTCCATCAGCCCCTTTGGGGAGTCCCACCTCCTCCCCAATGCATAGGCCAAAAGACATACTGAGATCCCAGTAAGGAGAGATGGTGCCACAAAATGGATTGAGCTACTCTTTCTGTGCAAGGGGAGAATAAGCCAAACAAAAACAAATTTTCCAAAAGATTGGTTGTCCCATGCCAGAGGTTCTCAGACATTTTTGTGCTCCAACTAGTGTGTTGTGCAGACTGTCTCTCCTCCCCAATGCATGGAATCACAACATCCCTGTAGCAATTATAGGAATTGTGACACTAGAAAATTACTCAATTTTTAGCAGAAGTTTAGCATCTGGAAACAGAGCCAATACATGGGCCAGATGCTGCTCCAACTGAAGCCAATAGCAGATTTGTCATTGCCTTTAGTGGACTAGAGAACAAGCCCTATTTGACTAGCCAACAGTTCCCCAGACTACCCGTAAAGCACTACATACTGTGACGGGGGGGAATAGTCACTCTCTTGACTTTTTACATTCAACACCACCTCTCTTTTATCTTATTTTTATGTTCTTTGGCTTCAACACTTGGAAGGGACAAAAGTTATGGATGTTTTGCAGATATGTTCTACATTCTGACAGAGAGATTTTCAAAGGCATGAACAGCAGATCCCCAACTAATACTTCCCCTCAGACTACTATGAATACTGGTGACATCTACAGTCATGGCAGCTTAACAGTTAAAGGCAGTTAAAAGCTGTAGCTTCTTCTCTGGATTTCATTTCCTTCTTATCTTGGGCAGGTGACTGCTCAAAGCACTAATTTCCCAACTGGTGCACCAAAGATCTGGAACTTGCTATTATGGCCAGTGTGTAAGACAATTGCACTGTTTGTTGAACTCCATGAGAGCTAGTAATTGTTATAAAAATAATAAAATAAAACTTTATAATGCTTGGGACTGCTTTGCAGAGTTTTAAACCTCATTAAAGGTAAATTATGAGTTTGCAACATCGAACAGGTCATTGAAATTGCTAATTAATTATTCTGCTCTGGTTCGTCTGTTGAGCAAAAGGATCTATTGTTAGATTATACAAATTTGGAAAACAGTATACTAGTTAAGTGGCAGCAGCCTGATTTTGGAGCTGAAGTATGATTTTGACACAAGTAATTGCATGTGGCTATGTAGTAGATATGTGTTTGCACTTTTGGATCTCTATAGGTTTCTGTGTCAAATTTTGTCTAGGTTGGAGAACTTCCCTAGGATTGAATAGAAGACAATGTCTGGAATATCACTGTAAATGTAATGGACAGAGTAAATTGACAGCAGCTCCAACTAAATTACAGTTTAAAAGACAAGGGAAGGCCCAAGGGACATGAAACAAAGGAAACTATAGCTGACCAGCGCTCAGGTAAAATTGAATTGGAAATGTTCCCTGCCTAATTAACATAACAAAAGTCCCAGTGTTTAAAGAAAAAGTCATTCTGTAGAAATGTAAAAAGAACCCGATCTTTTTACAAACATATTGTAGTTATCATTAAAAATATATATTCAGAGAAAGATCTGATATACTGCTGCCATTCTCTCTCTTTCTCTCCATTCCCCTCTGGAAGAATTTTTAAATGATGGCATTAGAACCATACATATTTTTCTTGCATATGGACAAACCACTCAGTTATCGTCATTCTTCTCTCCCTTTATTTTAATATCATAAATAAGAAAACAGACCGTGCCCGTAGATGTTATTTGGTGGAGCTCTGTAATAAATATTTTTAAATAGGCAAAAAGAAATAGAACTAAAAATGGTAATAAATGTTGACTGATTTTGTTTATGCATAATAGTGATGTGGAAGGAAGATTTCCTTATCACAATATTATTGCAAAGATTATCCATTTTAATACATGTGATGTAGAAGTTAGTTTTTCTATAACAAAAGCACTTTATTAATATCATATGCTACTGTAATTCCAGAATTAAAAAGATCACAGAGAGATGAATATTTAGATGAATAATGTCAATTTTTATCCCGAAGCATATTTTAAACAATGTTCACAGTATTTACTACTTAGAAAGCAAAAGATATTCAAACTAAAATACTACACATGCATTTTATTTTTAACTTATTATTTTATTGCACCCTTTTACTCAACTGCCACACTACTGTAACCAATATCTTCTTTGCTAATACTGGATCTATTTAGGAAGATTATCCTTTGCTATAGTTTACCAGGGATATACAAATACAGCAAGAAATCCTGTTTTCTGTTTGTATTTTTCTCACTTTTTCTTTCTGTAATTCCAGACTGGCTGATTCATATACGAAGATAGCAAATAAAGAGAAAGACGGCAAGCAAGTCAATGGGGGTCTCTTTGATGTGCTACCATATAGTGTATAGAAGAATCCAGCATTGACAGAGCATTGGCTAGAGGACCCAACAGGATTTCTCTGTACCATCTCTAACTTCTATGGGTCCTAGAATGCCTTATGGCCCAGGCTGCATTGGAGAAAGTGTGGAGTTGCACAATCTCTTACCAGTCTTACTGCTGCACAGGGGAGACATGGCCATTGAACAATCCTCCAAACAAAATCTCATGCTCTCCTTTCTGTAGCCTGCCAGCTTTGCCTACTATGGGCGGCATAACTTTGCCTCCTCCTGTTTCAGCTGAACATGTATCCCAAGCGGTACATGGAGGGAGCAGTTCCCCAGCACCAAAAATGCAGTTGTCACTGATTCAGATGTGGCAACTGCTGGAGGATAGAGAAGAGATTGTTTATGCCTTATCCCCTTTACACCCACATATAGGGCAAGGGTATTCTGACTCTGTGACTGCTCAGGAGAATGAATAGATATGTAGTAACTCCTAAAAATTAGGGCTAGGCCATGGGTCTAGTATTTGTATTTCAGGACATATGTTTATCTTTTTCACTGGCCTTTTTAATTCCGATGAGAACTATTTAAGTGTCCCAGAGAACCTGAGATCAGTTCCTAGATTATGGACATTTCATTTTTGGTCCTACAAATCTCTCCCATAAATATAAGCCTGTAAAAGACAAACAGAGATGCCAAAACCAAGGTCTCTACCTTCATTTTGGATTTATCCAAAAACCTTTACATTCTGCTTTATTCATATTGCGCATGAACCCAAATGCACAGCTCCTCTGTGAATCCTCAATATTATATACAAGTGGGCACTCAAAGGGCCCACTTGTTGACATGGCAAGGGATGGAGAGGACTGAAAAGAGTACAACACATGTATTTACATTATCTATATGAGCTGAATTATAGATAATATAAAATATGGAGTTTTCACAAGCCAAATTCTCCAGAAAATTCAATAAAAATAACCAACTTGTTTCACAAATGAAAAAAGGAAATTGCATAAAAAATTAACCATGACCTGGGATAGATAAAATGTTGGGTCTGATTTGCTATTTATTTAGACTACGTTTTGAAGATAGTGGAATTGCTTCTGACTAGAACCGTGTGAATAACTGGTTTTTCAGTTTACTGGCCCTCCCCCAAAAATTAGGGGCAGGCTAACAAACCAAAATAAAAGAAATTAAAAATTTTGGATAAACTGGAAAATCATTTAAAATTGTTTTGTTCCTCTCAAAATGAAACGTTTCATTTTCAAGCTTTTAAAAATGTTTTAATATTTATATAAAATTGGTATATATTTCTAAACATTTCAAATTGAAAAACTGAAGCATTTAGATTTGAAAAATGTCAAAATGAAATTTTTTCAGTTCTTTCCAAACTGGGGGCGGGGGAGTGAGGGCATCCCAAATGAAATAATTCTGTACAAAGTGAATTCTGAGTAATGCTATCGAATATTTTATTTGATCCCAAACTGTATTTTTCATCAAAAAACAAATTCATTTGAAAACTTTTGCCTCCAGATAATATAATAATATAATATATGGAGATATACCTATCTCATAGAACTGGAAGGGACCCTGAGAGGTCTTCGAGTCCAGTCCCCTCCCCTCATGGCAGGTCCAAGTACCATCCCTGAGACGTCCTGAGAAAGGACAAAAATCTTTAGCAAGTGGCTATTTTAGAAGGTGCAATGTTTAGATTGTAAATTGATATTGTATTAGATTGTTAATTGATATTTTCTCTTATTATTTCCTCAACCCATCACTACACCCTCCCCTCATTTTCACTACCAAACACCGCTTAACACTCTGATTGTAGATGTATACTAGACTTGATAGCAATTGACAAAATCTAAGAGGGTCATAATCCTTTCAAGATACTGCATCAGAGAACAATCAAACTGAACACTAAAGATAAGCTTCAAACACAAACTCTGCCTTTTAAATGAAAATATAGCTACTGAATAAAAAGTAAATGGGGCATTAAAAGAGGGATTCAATTAATATACTGTACTTTGCTATTAAACGGTAAGCCACTAGAAGGGGGATTAAGTAAGCTGCCTATCATGAGAAGTTCAAAAAAGTATGTGTGGTGAAGGAAGGATGTAATTCTGTAGAATCTACATTAGAAATTGAAAATGGGATTAGAGGCAATATGTTGCTTGAGACCTACTTAGTCTGAAGACAAGAAGATATCAGAGTCAGTGGTTTTACTGTGTACATCATATGTAGGCATTTTGACTATGTGATGTGACTCTAAAGCTAGGAGATACAGAATAATGTCTTCCGTCAGAGCTTTGACCAAAACTTTACTTCACAAACAACTAAGAATGCTCTTGGTATATAAATGGACTAATTATAGCATTTGTTTCCTGCAAAGAACTGCTTTAATTTTAAAAATGATTGTCTTGTGGATATTTATGAAATATTATTTTGTACTGCAAACATTCACTTCCATACAATTTTACTTGAAGTTTCTGTGGAATTTTTATTGACCATTTACATCAGTTAAATTCCCAACTACAGTGACTTATTTCTTTTCCAGATTCCTTTTTAAAAGAAACACACCCCAATTTTGAGTCTAAATATTATGCCTTCTCTGAGGAAGAAGCTCCTTGAAACACCTCCCGCCATGACTTTAAACTGATCTGAGAAGGAAACCATGGTACTGTATCTGCAATAGATTTATATGCAGAACTCCAAATAAAAAAGCTTGCTGCTATTTTAAGTACTAAACCAATGGATTTCTCCACATTGTCTACAAATCTGGAGCCTCCAATTCTATCTGGAGCCTCCAATTCTATTTTTAAAAAGTTTACAAAATAAACCCTTTAATAACTCTCTATTCAAGGGAGTTTTGTATTGAACTTTGCCCATCACTTATTCACAGAGGCTGTATCTCTGATCTAATTTTGCAGATGACCAGTGCACATCTATAAAGATACTTAGCCAGTCTGAATTATCACCATTTATTTCAGACAATGCTTTTCTTGCGGTTTCATTTAGGGCAGAGAAGATATTGTGGGAGCTTCTACTGACACTGTATTCTTTGGATAATTCCAAATATATACATTGAGAATCTGAACAGGCATCCAGCATGCCTGTAAACACTTGCACAGCAGAGCTAAACATTGAAATAGTTCAGACATCAATCACCTTCCCTAATTATGCATTTTCTTCACAAATGCACATTCTTTCTGTTGTTAACAGCAGATGGTTTGTGGGAAATATTAGAAGCACTGGGAGATCAGTGCTAAGATGAAATCTATTTGCCACCATCACTTACCTCATCACTTCCATGTTGGAAGTATCGTTTACCTTTAACAGCAGTGTTGTTGGTTTTTTTTAAAAAAGGTCTTAATTCATTTATTCCAAGCAATCAGATTGTTGCAAAATATATAAATTCTATATACAAATACCATCAGATGATGCAGTGGGCAATCACTGTGGTAATTAATCCTACATTTTTATAGTTGAAGTAACAATGCTCATTTCAGGCTAGAGTCAGAGTAAGAAGAGCCTATCTATATCTGTAAATGAATGATATCATTATTTTGGGAAATGAAAGTTTAAGCTCTGTAAAACATACAATCCCATGGAGATCTCAGCAGAGGAACTTGTACGTGCAGGTGTTTAATGTGATAAGGTACGTTCCCATTTATCTGTGTACTTGCAGACAAATATTAACATAGTCATGAATTAAGCTTTTAATCCCTTTTATTATAAATTGAATATCTTTATTTTAACAAACATCAACAATGCACATTATTGTGCTCCAAACTATTCATTACTATTCCCCACAGTGTACCATTACATGATACGCCATAATACATGTGTTAATATAATGGCAAGCATCTGCTTGAGTATTCCATAGTATATTTCATTCTCTCTCTCTCTCTCTCTCTCTCTCTCTCTCCTCTTTAAACAAAGAGGCAATCTTACAAAAGACATATTTTATATAGGAAGCCATACAGGCTTTATGGTTTTATGCTGGAGAAGGATGGTAGTAAGTATAAGCCATTTTTTGTTTATGGACACCTGGTTCATGTTTATTGGCTTCCTTGACAGTAAGGAACAGACTGGGGAGCAAAATGAAAAACAAAGAGGGAATAATGGGTGTATACTAGTTTATGGTCCTAAGCGAGGGTACCTAATATTGATGGGTAAAGTGCCCTCCAGTCATTTGCCACTGCTACCGAGGATGTTTGCAGCAGCGCTGCAGTACCAAGACCTGCCATTGGCTCAATTCTGAAATTTTTATACCAAGTAGCACATACTCCTGCAAATAGTCCCTGGTAACTTGAAAGAGACTACTCATGTGAACCCTATTCAGTGAAAGTAAGTACTGCAGAATTTATACTAAAATGGCCCCCAAATCAATGTGTTTGAAGAATTTCAAACACAAGATTAGCCCTAAGAACTTCTTTTTATTATTAGAGCAAATTGAAAACTCATCAGATAACCCTCCCCATCCCACAAAAAAAGACATTAACAAAAAAAACCAGATAATTGCTAGAACTGGAATTATGGAGAAAGCAATGCAGAGGGAATAGCATGTCTTATTTTACATCACATTACATCTGCCAATCACTTCCTAAGACAGCTGACAATAAGTAGAATGACATGGAGTTACTGTGTGACCTTTTTATAAATAGGCCAGATGGTTTAAAGAAACTGCTTTACAAAAAAGTGGGAAAAATACTGAATCCTGCTTGCCTTACGCATGTGCTTAACTCTACTAAAGTCACTGGAACTACGGTGAGCAGAATTTGAGGCTGAATTATTTTTTTTTTTAAAGAGGCATTTAAGTGACTGCAATATTTTTAGAAATAGACAGTCACTTCAGGGGTGAAGAGGGAGGGAGATTAATTGGAGTAGTAAGTACCTTGAGTTCAGCAAAGGTTTGGTTGGATTTTCAATTTACATTTAAAAAAATGTGTGATGAAAAACGATAGTGTAAAAGTAATACAGTCGCTGCATTCCCTTCCTTACCCCAAGTACCAGGGTCAGTGCTATACTATTTCGTTTATTAGAGGGGCCATTAGGAAAAAATCTAAAGTCAACCAAAGCATATAAGCAACAATACATAGCAGTACCTATGCCTAAGCCTCTATCTTTACACTTATTTTTCCAAGCACTGGGTTTTTTTAGTCAAGCTGAACAAAAATGACTAATGATTGTTATGTTAAATGAAAGGTTGTTGTTCCAACTATATTATCTCAGAGATCTAGTCAATTACTATAAAGGAATTCTGCTGAAAATGTATGCTGATACTTTAAATAAATGGAAGCTAAGCAGAGTAAAAAAAGAAAAAATGGATGATAGTATATGGGTTATTTTTTAAAAACTGAATATCGAGTTTAAACAATTCAGTGTAATCTTCATTATCCCCCAGAAGCCTTTTGATTGTTTTATTCCTTCAGATGCTCCCTATTTGAATATTTTTTCTAGCTTTACATACAGTGTCTGTGTTATTAGCTCTGTAAACTGTTTACATGAAGTCTCAATATGCAATCCTCAAGGCACTGCAATTTACAGAGAAGCTAACATTGTCATAACTTCTTTATCCTACAACATATCAGTTTGAAGTAATATTGCAAAGTAAAACAAATTCCATTAAATAAAACAGAACTACCAGCAGTAAAACTACTAGGCTGCGTCTAGACTGGCATGAATTTGCGCAAATGCTTTTAACGGAAAAGTTTTCCGTTAAAAGTATTTGCGCAAGAGAGCATCTAGATTGGCACGGACGCTTTTGCGCAAAAGCACTTTTTGCGCAAAAGCGTCCGTGGCCAATCTAGACGCGCTTTTGCGCAAGAAAGCCCCGATCGCCATTTTAGCCATCGGGGCTTTTTTGCGCAAAACAAAACTGAGCTGTCTACATTGGCCAAAAGGACTTTTGCCCAAACAGGAGCGTCAAAGTATTTGCTCAAGAAGCACTGATTTCTTACATTAGAACGTCAGTGCTCTTGCGCAAATTCAAGCGGCCAGTGTAGACAGCTGGCAAGTTTTTGCGCAAAAGCAGCCGCTTTTGCGGAAAAACTGGCCAGTCTAGACACAGCCCTAGAGTTAAGATGGAAACAGTTTCCTAGCTTGAAAATGTTCACAAACTGACAGCATGAAAAAAGTTTTGGATCCGGTCAATCAAAATGTGCCCTTTCAGTACTGATCTTTTTAAAACAACCTTTTTATTTTTAGTATAAATTAACCAAAATGGGACATTGGCAATGTTGAAAGGGTTTGTTTGGTTGTTGTTGTTTTTTGGCTTTGAAATTGATGGCTTGATCAAAACTGATTTATTCCTGCAAACATTTTTGGTTTTGACAAATCATCAATTTAGCAACCAGACATTGTTTTCTCAGAAAATTCCTGACTAGATCTGAAAGTTACAGTGTTGTACCACACCAACAACAGCATCTTCAGAAGCCAGGCTTCACAGAGGTTGTAGAGTACGAGCGATAAAGAAAATAAAGGTGATGGGGTGGGGTTGCCAACCTTCCAGGACTGTTTGGGAGTCTTTAATTAAAAAGATTAGGTCATGTGAGGAAATCTCCAGGAATATGTCCAGACAAAATGGGCAACTCTGGAGGAGTGGATAGGGATAGCTCATAATACTGGTAAAAACTTAGATACAAATCTTTTTACCTCTAGGGTCAATGATTAGAACAGAAATGGGATTAGGTTGGTAGGAATGGAAAGATTTTTTGCTAAACTATAGGGATTCAGTAGTTTTTCTGAAATGAGTTGCTCTCACTAAGTTCAGTGGCTAAAGAGAGTTCCATGAAATTCTTTCTTTAAAAAATATCATTTTATTTGTTAGGAATTACTTGTTATTATGCTCTATCCATTGCCCTGGCTAGGACACCCTGGGGTAGCTTTCCACAGCCAGCCCATTCTACAATCACCCAGCAGTGGTGGCTTCTGTGCTATGGGAGTGGTCCCGGCTCCCCATTCGAGGCATTACAGGTTTGCAGGGTCACTGCACTGCTCTGTTTTGATCCAACTATCCCTCTGTCATCATAATAGGTGAAGGCCCAAGTCTCAGAGAATACTACTACAACCCCATGCAGTAAGCCACAGTTCCACTTATTCAAAGTTGGCCTGGCCACCCATCCATCACGATGACAGAAGGGTGGTTAAGCCAAAATGGAGCAGTGCTATGACCCTGTGCACCAGGTTTTAATTACCGAAACAGAGACCTGGGCCCACCTCCACAGGACAGGCGCCACTGCTTTTCGGGTGAGATTTTTTAAAATTTTATGTCATGTAAATTGTTGTTTTGCAGTTTATTTCATGTCATTTCACATTTGCAAAGAGAGGGCTTTCTTCCCGGGGAGGCGTATGTTTCGTGCATATATAAATACCAGGTTTCACCATGATCAATATTAACTGAATAAATGCAGAACTTCATTCTTCAGGGCTGTCAATCATTTGCGTTCACATTGTGAAACTTTCAAGATTTATAGTGTTACATGAATAACTAAGCGGTTGCTCGACTACTCACAAACAACTAACAATAAGGCTGCATGAATAACATCAGAGTGACTTCATCAGGTTAATTCATGTAATGGTCTGGCCTAACCCCATGACACCTACAGGGAGTGGGATTCTGCTCTGTGGAGAGTACATACGGTTTCCTCCCTATCTCCACTCTGACAGTGGGCCAGCTTTACTTCCCATCAGGGCTCCACTGCAGGCAGTCTTGAAGGATATGCCTACACTGTAATTTAAAACCTGCAGTGCTGAGTGCAGAGCCCAGGTAAGCTGACTCAGGCTTGTGGGGCTAAAAATTGCAGTGTAGACATTCAGCCTTGTGGGTCTCAAAGCCTGAGCTCTAGCCCAAACCCAAATATCTACACAGCTATTTTATATCCTCACAACCTAAGCTCAGCAATCCAATTCAGCAGACCTGGACGAGCCATGACCATGCCATCGGTTCTTTACTGAAGTGAATTCACACCCATAAGGGCTCCAGAAGTGGACTTCCTGGCAAGGCTTCCTGTCAGGTATATTGCTGCCATTATGAATCACCACATCCTGGCACTCCCCACACTTTATATCACCCCCCCCCCCAATAGCTAACACAAGGAAGTCAGTGAAGAGACTCATTTTCTCAACCAGCAGAGAAGAGACTCATTTTCTCAAAACTCATTGGGTGAAATCCTGGACCTTCTAAAGTGAAAGAGAGTTTTGCCATTGATTTAATCAGGCCCACCCCCCTCTGTTCAATCACTTCCACATCAATTAATTGATTCAAATAGACTTTTTAGAAAGCCAGATGTATAAACCACTGGATCGAAATGCTGTGGATCTGAAGCTCTGAGATCCTTACAAATGATGAAAGTTGAGAATTTTGTTCCTTTATCATTTGTCTGTAGTCAAATACCCCCTACTGAAATTGCTTCCTGATTTTAAAAAAATCCACCGCAATTTTTAACATTTTACATAAAAATGAAACTAGTGTTATAAATGTAAACAATATAAGATTCAACTGCTTTGGACAAGTAGTGGAAGAGTTGAGAGGAAAAGGCTGCTTTGGAACGATTCCTGAAATGAGAATGGTGACCTAATAACTATTAATCTGTTATTAAGGTTACAAAACAGGTTTTTTTATAATTTCACATGTTCGTAAAGCTAGAAAAAAGAAAGAGAGAGAGAAAGACAAAACACAAACACTCCCTTCCCCAATACAAATCACCTTTTATTTTGAAATTTTCAATGATTAGTTTTTATTTTCCTGGTGTTTGTTTTGTTTTAAGTCTGAGAAAATCCCTATAGCTAATCTGGAATGATCTGTGTGGAGAAAAAACATCTCATTTTTATCATGTCTACACCGATACGTAAATAGAAGTTTCACATTTGAAACTTGAAATTTGGTATACGGATAGACGTCATTGAGAATGATATGCACAATGTCGGGGGGAAATAAGATAAAAAAATTATAAAAGTCACATTTGATAAAATAGATAATAAAATGGTACGTGTGAAGCTCCTTGAATCAGGAACAGCATTTTTTTCCATGTTTTGCACACTTCAGCACACTCCCCATAACAAACCATTACTTCTGACTAACGCTAGATGGCGTGAGCTATGTTTTAGTGCAGATGAAGGAAGCCCATTCCATTCTGTGAAATTATTAAACTGACACAGACAAATCCTTTCTTTCCCAAGATGCCCTTCCCCTCTTCTTTTCTCTGCCCTCTGAACTTCTTCATACTACCACCACACAGGAGACACTGGAGAATCATGGCCATGAAGCAATCACAGATCCCAAAATTTCAGGTTCTCTCAGCAAATGTTATAATGGGCTTCAAGTAGGTTTGCCACCTGCCCACTAGGCCTTCCCAGCCAACTCAGAGTATAGAGGTCTGTACTGGGACTAATCCTATTCAACATACTCATAAACAATCTGGAGAGAGGGGTACACAGTGAAGAGGCAAAAATTGCATATGATACAAAACGACTAAAGATAGTTAAGTCCCAGTCAGACTGTGAAGGATCTCAAACATATCTCAAAACTGGGTGACTGGGAAACAAAATGGCAGATGAAATTTAATGTTGATAAATTCAAAGTAATGCACATTTGAAGACATAACTCCACCTATACATATAAAATGTGTCTAAATTAGCTGTTACCACTCAATAAAAAGAGAATGTGGAGTCATTGTGGATAGTTCTCTGAAAACTTCCATTCAATGGTCAGCAGCAGTCAAAAAAGCAAAAAGAATGTTGGGAATCATTCAAAAAAGGGATAGACGAGAGACAGGAAATAATATTGCCTCTATATAAATCCATGGTATTTTCACATGTTGAATACTGCATGCAGATTTGGTTGCTTGGTCATAAATAAAGATATATTGGGAGGTCTATAAAATCATTACTGGTATAGATAAAGTAGATAAGAAAGTGCTGTTTATGCCTTCTTATAACACAAGGACTAAGGGTCACCACATGAAATTAATAGGCAGAAGGTTTTAAAAAACAAAAGGAAACAAAATGAACAGTCAACCCATGAAACTCCTTGTCTTGTGAAGGCCAAAACTATAAGAGGATTCAAAAAAGAACTACATAAGTACACGGAGGATAGGTCTATCAATGGCTATTAGGCAGGATAGCAAGTGAAGTCCCTAGTCTTTGTTTGCCAGAAGTTGGAAATGGGCACTTGATTATTACCTGTTCATTTTATTCCCTCGGGGTGCCTGGCATTGGCCACTGTTGGAAGACAGAGTACTTGGCTAGATAGAGCTTTGGTCTGACCTGATATGATTGTTCTTATGTTCTTTTCTGTTAAACTACCCTTAGAATCATAAAATCATAGATAATTAGGGTTGGAAGAGATCTCCGGAGGTCATCTAGTCCAAACCCTTGCTCAAAGAGGGACCCCAAATAAATCATCCCTGCCAGGGCTTCATCAAACCTGCCCTTAAAAACGTGGACAGAGGTTCCACTACTTCCTCAGGTAACTCATTCCAGTGCTTCACCACCTTCCTAGTGAAATAGTTTTGGATAATATCCAACCTAATCCTCCCCCACTGCACTTGGACTATTTCTTCTTGTTCTGTCATCTGCCATCACTGAGAATAACCTGGTTCCATCCTCTTTGGAACCCTCCTTCAGATAGTTGAAGGCTGCTATCAAATCCCCTACTCCCATTCTTCTCTTCTGCAGACTAAATAAACCAAGTTCTGTCAGCCTCTCCTCCTAAATCATGCACCTCAAGTGCTCTAATCCTTTTCAGTGACCTTTGCTGGACTCCCTCCAATTTGGCCAACTCTCTCCAATTTGGCCTGGTAGAAAAAACATCTTCCACCAAAGAATAGTAATTGTAAAGGTTAGAAATAATCTCTCCTCCTCTACCTTGACCTCAACAATATATGAATTTGAAAGCTTAATTTGAACTATGTGATACTCAATTTATTAAGAATTTTTTTCTTTCAAAACTTCACAAATAAATCAAAGGTAAAAATCTCCATTGATGCAATTGCAAAGTTACAAGTAAAATTAAAAGTTAATGTTCTTGTTTCTTAAACATTACAGATTCATAAGGAAGGACTGTACACTGCCATGGCCTTGTTCCTGAGCTGTGAAAACCCACTGGGTGGGCAATAGAAAATTCAATCCTCCAGGGTCTGTAGTCGTCCTGCAAAGTCCCCACTGCAAGCCCTGGTATAGGGGTGTTGACAGGGAAGGAGAAAGCCCATAACATATAGTACTACAGAGATTCTGTGTGATACTACTACCTACAGGCAGCACGGATGAACAGCCTTAGTTATCCCAGGAGACATTTTGGCCCATAGTTTCAGCTGGAACAGTCTATAATCAAGGAAGGCTCTCACTCCCCCACTCTAAGAAAGTTCAACAAAAGAAATCTCCTTTAGATTTTTAAGGCCATAAGAGGCTATTATGATCATCTAGTCCGGCTTCCTGCATAGCACAGGCCACAGAATTTCAGCCAGTAATCCCTGCATCAAGGTCATAACTTTTGTTTCAGTTAAGCAGTGGTTTTCAAACTTTTTCATTTGAGGACCCCTGAAAATTTTCATTTGGAGGTGCAGACCCCTTTGGAAATCTTAGCCATAGTCTTTGGACCTCAGGGGGTCCACTGACCACACATTGAAAACCACTTTGCTAGAGTATATCCTTTCCAAAACCATGCCATCTTGCCTTAAAGACATCAAGTGATCCACCAAATCAGCAGCGACATGTGGGGGAGATACGGGGTCACATGTTCCCTCAGATTTCTGCCAGGGCTTGCTGGGTTACCCCCCAATCCTTCTCCTGAGCCTCAGCTGCCCAAGTTGGTGAGCTGCACAGGGACAACAGCTCAGAACTGCTGGGAGGGGCCGCTACTTTCCAGAAAAGGAGACTGAGGATAGGGGAGGCAGCCTGGAACAGAATTATCGCATGCACAATTCCAAGGGCAGTCAAACCTCTCCATTGGGCCCCCCCCTCCAGCAGGTATGAGACATCTGTGCACCAAATTAATAGGTACGATAATTACCCTCAATGTTATAAATATGGCCCTTAATTCCAGTTTAACTTTGTCTAGCTTCAGCTGCTAGCCATTGGAACTCGTTATATCTTTGTCTGTTAGACTAAATTGCTTTCTAATAAGAGACCTTCATCCTATGAAGGTACTTACATACATTAGCAGCAGTCCAACATCCTTTTATGATATGCATTTCATGGCATAAACAGGAGAGCTGGGCTAATAATTCAGAGCAATTATTATTTATTTTTGTATTACAGCAGTGTCAAGAAGTCACAACAAATACAGGAGCATCATTGTGAAAAATGCATAGTGAGAAACAGTCCCTGCCTGCCTGTAAAATTACAAGACAAAGAGAGAGAGAGAGTGTGAGTGTGAGTGTGTGAGAGAGAGAGAGAGAGAGGTTTCACCCCATTTCACAGATTGGGGAACTGAGCCACAGAGAGCATAAGAAGTGGAATTGTACCCAGTCTCCCATGCCCCAAGCTTTAAACCCCAGGCTCTTCTTTCTCCCCTCCCAAAGAATTTATTAAATAAATTACACTCAAATCTTGACTTTTCTCAAAATTTGTTATTCCAAATGAGCTGAATAATTTTTGTGAGTGATTTTCATTTGCCAGCAGCTTGGCATGAATATTGGATATTCAAAATTCAAGCTTTTTTGACTGGTCACATAGTTGAGAATTCTCTACCTTGCAGTCCCTAAGCTCTGCGGCCAGCCACGGCATAGTTCCTTTATGATAGATATTATATAGGTATACTATAAGCAGTTAACACACACAAATGATCAGATATATTAATGCTAAATTTGGTTTCACATTACTGTCCTCTGAGCCACTTGTCAAAAGCATCCCGCACTTTCCATTTTAAAAGTGCTATGCAAACATTATTTAATTAACTCCCACAATACCCTTGATGTGAAGCAGGAATGTGAGAATTGTTATGCATACTTTGAAGATGGGGGAAACTGAGACAGAGAGGTTCTGATATGTTTAATGCCTTAGAGCAGGTCAGTGTCAACTTTAGAAATCAGGAATTCCTGAGCCTGTATATTTGCCCCCTTAGAATCTCTTTCAACAGGGGGTTCCTTCATGAAACAATAACAGAATCAGGCCTATCTTACAACAGTGGACCAAAAAGTGTCTTTTTTTGACAATGTAGAATTTAACAAGCTGCAGTTTCGTTAGAAATTACCCAGGACACAGTTGGCTCTAAAGAAAGCATTACCTTTGGAAGGTGTGTGCTATATTTAGGGACACATAAGAATCTCAGAATCATGTTGGATCAGTAGAATATCCATGAATAGTAAGCCATGTAACCAGTATTTAAATAAAGATTTTAGGCCATGCTCATATTAAACCTACACCTGTGCCATCAGTAAACGGAAATCAATTGAAATCAATTTAGCTGGGATAAAAAGTCTCCTTCCCTTGCGGCAGCTCATCTGTTGTGCTAACAGCTCCCAGTGATGAAACAGGTGCTTGTAATTTAATTAGCCTACTGAAACACACCTTAAAATGAATTTCCCAGAACACCCTGGCAGTGAGCCATCCTGGTCCCAGGAGCTGATCAGCGTTCTGTAAATATTGAGATTTGATAAAGTAAATGCTACTCTGGCAGCAGATGGTTTGGAATGCTCTGTTGACATTGCCTGCGATTACTTGGATATGAAGACTTTACTTCTCATAGACCTCCTTTGGGAGCCACTGGAGGACTTGATCCCCTCTCCAGCTATTTGCCTTCTAATTGAAAATCCGTATTCCCAGATGGAGCATAATGCTGCTGTTTCAGGCATCTAGCTCGGCACTGCTTGACTGTTGATACACGGGTAATTGCTTTCGGTAATGCAGGTTAAATGTGACATTTAGTGCTTAATAAAAATTATCAAGGCCAAAGCCGTTTATCATTCTTACACTTTGGGCTGTCAGTTCTAAAGGAATTCTCAATTCATTTGAATTATTGCTAAAGAGGCAGGAAACTCATCCCCTAAAGGAAAAAAGGAGAAGGAAAAAAAACCCCTAAACTTCTTTCTTTCTGGTTTAATTTTAAGATTTGTTTGCTAACAAAACCCATTTAAAATTAACCTATCAAACATGGCAACTATCCGCCTTTGTACTTAGCATGTTGGTGAATAATATATAATCAGCAGTTGCTGTGTACACAAAGCACATAAAACAGATGCACTACATTGCACCTTCTGTGAGTGGCTAAAAGCAGAAAGTTATTCTTCTTGTAACATCATAAAGAAATGAACCTGAAAGGAAAAGGACTCTGTGCTGAATGGAGTCATTTCAACCTCAGATTGTTTAAAAATAAAGCAAGGAAAAGCTTTGTGTGCCTTTTTAAAAAAAAACAAAATGATAATTCCAAATGTGGTGAAAAGACTTATATTCTCATTATGAATTCATGATTAGATATGCTAGTGATGTGCAATCTGCATAGGCTTAGATATGTGCAGAAAAGAATGTGCTGAAAATTGGGATGGTGTGAAACCTGCTGGCTGTGCAGTGTCTCAATGAACCCAAACAGTTGGGTTCCATTTGCACTGCCTGAGGATCATGCACTCCCAAAAAGCTCATTTAGAATCTCTCCAAAATGCATGGCATGCTCCTCTAATTTATGGTCAGGATCTCAGTGGCTTTGACTCTTTCACTACTTCGGGGGTTAGCAAATAGGAGGCCTTCATCATCTCCAGCATGTTTACGGAGCAGGGCTAGATTAAAAAAGGGGCTTGCTGCGTTAGGCACGTAAGTCCAATATTTAGGTATGACTGACATTTTTCAGATCCACTGCTCAGCTGCCTCCTAACACTGCAGGTATGTAAATTTCTGCCAGTGGGCATATGCAAAGCCACCTAAGTCTTTATACTGCCTCAAAGCTAAGAAGATGCTTGAAGCCCTAGGTGCCCTAGCAACATTATCTAACCAATCATTGCTCAGCCTGTCTTGTCTGCAGGGCCTGATCTAGGATTCCATTTGTGACTAGTGCTATGTGTCTGAAATTTCCTCTGGGTAGAGATTTTAGGAAACAGGAGGGCAACTAGTACATGATTCTATTCATAATCCCCTGAAAACATCTTATTTCTTGCCTGCCCACCACTCCGCAGTCAGTGAGATTGAGAAAAGATTTTCCAATTCAGCCTCTGCACTTTATGAGGCACTTTATCTTATACTTGAGCCCATGCACTACATGAAGTGGAAATACATTTTTTCCCTCAAGACCTGATCTGCGGTTTGAATAAAAATATATCCACCACATTACTCAACACGTAGGAGTGTCACATACAGGTGGTTGTAATTTTCAAACTGATGGTTTTTTAAATTTTTTCATCAACATTTTTAAATTTAATAAATAACAGTAAACAAAGTTGACTTATTTTGTTTTTGCTTATTTTCACATTTTTGGCCAGTTCTTTTTTAATATGTTCTTTGCCCTGAGGTGTACATAGCCTTCTTTTTGTTGCTCATCTAATTTAGGCCAAACCTGCAACAATACTATCTTGGGTTGTGATGTTGTCAGCTCTCAGAAGCTAAGTAAAACCAGGCCTGGCAACTACTTGGATGGTGAATCTCTGAGGAGAATACAAGTGCCTCAAGTAGTAGTTTTGGTGATATGGGAGGAGGTGTTTTTCCTTCTGAACATGTATAGAACCCTGGCACCAGAGTTGCTGTTGAAGGTGGTGTCTTTCAAATGACAAGTATATTTGAGAGTACCATCACAAGTCACTTTAAAGACCTGTGGCTAAAGTAAAGGTGCATAGTCATAGTGTCTCTGGTCAAATCCCAATGTGGATAGTGTACTTTGCTAAATGTGGCTACAATCCTTTGTAGCTTCCACTAGGTGCTGTTTTCATCTTTGCCTTTTTCTGACCATACCTGTTGTGCATTGTGGCTATGAGCACATGTGGTGCCCATAAATGGGTGACATTGATATTGCAAAACTTTGTCCAAGCATGCATGCAACTTCCATTGTCCTTCCCTTTAAATCTAGGAGAATATTATATATACAGATCTGAGGCCTGTTCTACACTAGGACCTCAGCCCAAAATAACATTCCCTCCCCCAAGTTCGAATTTGCATGTGGTGTGTCCACACTACCAAGCCCAAATTCCGAAATAAGGGGCCACAAAATTCGAACTCTGCACTCCTGCTTTTCATGAGGAATAATGCTAATTCTGAACTTTCAAGTCCAAAATATTGTTAATGTGGATGCTCTGGTGTTGCTAATTTGAACT
This sequence comes from Pelochelys cantorii, assembly GCA_032595735.1. Classification (NCBI taxonomy): domain Eukaryota; kingdom Metazoa; phylum Chordata; order Testudines; family Trionychidae; genus Pelochelys; species Pelochelys cantorii. The sequence continues at coordinate 110,931,348 of CM064326.1, read as the reverse complement.
AATTGGCCTCCAGAAGGCCTCCCACAGCTCCCCAGAGAGCTTCTTGGAGTTCTGAGTCCACATTAACGGAGCATGCCTCGGACTAATTTCAGTGATTCCCCATAGTGATGACACAGAAGTTCAAATCTGTTAATCGTGAGTCCGTAAATCAAATTTAGTAAATTCAAAATAATTTCCTACTGTAGACAGGGCCTGAGGTAAGAATTTCTCTCTGTGTAAGCACAATTTCCTTAAATAGTAGGAACTCTTTCAGTAGAATGTAGGGCAAGCTATCATTTTCCTCTTCAGTTTTATTCAGCAACACTCAGCTTTTGGTTATGGAAGTCCCACATAAACATTTATCCTCTTATTTTGATCTACAAAGACTCACACCCTTCAGATTTCAATTTTGGGTTAAGTTTGCCTCCTCCTGAAAGTGAGACAGTTGAAAATGCTGAGCTTCTCCTGATCTTGGGCTACAAGCATGAATATTGAACACACTTTTAGAATCAGACCTATGAAATACTTGAAATGTCAATTGAGGATTGAATCTGTAGTAAACTCCCAGCACAGATGAAATTTTTGTATGTCATTGCAAACACACAGCACCACTTTAATCTCTGCATTTCTTTTGTCTTAAACCTCTCCCAATTCCCAAAATGCCCACCTACCCTTTTACGCTATCACATACCTGTGATGGGTATGGAGTTGCACATGATAACCCAGATAGAAGAGCACTGGCTGTCCAAATATTAAAGGGAACAGGGCTGTATTTACTGTTCCTGCTATAAAATATCCCACTTGGGGACCACAAACAGTAGTCTTATATCAGAGGTCTCGCAGTGTCCCCTCTGGTCTCAACTCTGTAATCTTCATTTTCCCCCTAAATTATCAAGTGACTAGCAGAAGATTATTTGTAGTAGATATTTCTATCTTTTTTTCTTTGCAGGAATATTATATGTTATAGACTTCTCTCGGGAAAATAACTTTTTTAAAAATATAGCAGATGCTAAGTAACTTAATGGTAATAAAATGCCTTGTGCTTCTGGGACTGCTATTTAAAGACCAACCTGATGTTTTATGTAAAATAAGTATTGCAGTCTTGGGGCCTCACCCAGCATTTCTATAGGATTCACTATGAGGAAAGCACGTTTTCCAAAGAGAGCACACATTTCTGGGTTCATTAATAGTTCCCACAGGACAAGTGGCCACTCTTGCCAATCCCCTACCCCCAAATATGGGAGGTAGGTAAAGAATAATACAAAAATAATAAATTCAACAATAAAAATTAATGGATCTCTATCTCATAAAGAATTGTAAAACTTGAAAAGGGAGCCACAAGAGTTCAGATGTAACATTGTCTTATGGGTTATATGCAACAACAACACAATATGTAGCAATAGCCCTTTTCATTGCCAAGATACTGTATTGAACATTTACTAATTAATAAACTAATTACCTATTTTATACCATTTAAATCTATTTGTATCATTTCCAGTACATGGAAATTCATACTTAATTGTACATCTATTTTGATTCTCCATGCCAAAGCATACCATAAATTACTCCACTGCTTAGCCCAAACTCCATCTTCTGAGCATTTCAACTGTCTTCTGAAACCATTTGCCACTTCAGAAAGATAATACTGCACTGTATTTTCAGCAGGAAAAAAAAGCAGTCTTCGGGATATTACCCACAGACACTACATCTGAGCTAATGTCCACATTATGGGTTGGTTGACTCAGATGTCCCCTCTCAACTTCTGCTAAGGTGTCTGGGGACATCAGAGTTCAAATCCAATGCCCTGAATCAGAGTTGGCCTTAGGGGCAGGTGATCAGGGAGGTCACCCTGGGTGCCATCTTCTGGGATACCATATCAGCAACCAGAGGACACTCAAAAGACCCAACCACTTGATATTTTTTTCTTTTTGTTGTTGTGCTGATTTGTATTTATTCAATAGGTCAGCAAAACACCTAACGGCTGGCTTTGTTTGCAAGAATTGAGAGCATACTCTGGAAAGAAGTCCTTAAATCATTCTCTAGCTACATGTATTCATAGAGAGTCACAGAGTTTAAGGCTAAAGTGACCATTAGATTATCTAATCTGACCGCCTGTATAACACAGGCTGGAGAATTTCACTCAGTTCTCCCCTATATTGAGCCCAATAATATTAGTGAGGGCTAAATGGAGTTAACACATTACAAAGAAGGTTTTGAGAAGTAGAAATTGGAGTGGGGGGGGGAAGGGAAACTATAGGGGTTCTTAGGAAAAAAAACATGTTTCTTTCTTTGTTCCCTTGGACACAAAACCTTCTTCCCATATTAAGTCAAGCTCCCCCTACTTGTAACAATCTCTGTCATCAGGAGGTTTCTGTTTATCAGAGAATGAAGGCCATAAACAGCTGGACCAACAGCCACCATGGGACCCGGGGCAAGGTAGGGGAGGCAGCTCCCCCCGCCACCTCCCAGAAGGGACCTAGCTACAGGCAGGCAGCCCTTGGCCTGCCTGAACTGCTGTGCACAGGCCACCCTCCTAGCCCTCAGAGCCACACGGTGCCATCACTCCAGTGCTTCGCTGGCAACTCAAAGGGGCTTGGAGCTCCAGCCACTGCTGCTGCCTTAGTAGCAGCGGCAGCAGCCAGGAGTGTCCAAATCCTTTGAAACTGTGTGCTCCAGAGCAACTGCTTCCTTTGCCTCCCCCTGTCAGCAGGCCTGTCCAGAAACAACTATTTAACTTCCCCCTGAAAGATACGCCAGAGGAATTAAGTAACATGGTAAGCAGAGATGGGCAGGAGACCTTCTGAACCGCAGCTGAACCTGAAAAATAAATAAAATAAATTCAAAATAACTTGAATCTTGGGGAAGACAGATTGGGGATGTTTCTATCAGGATCACATACCTCCCCTTGTATGAACTTCCTTTAGTGAAGTTTATCAAACTCAAGTGCAACGATTTGATCTTAAGTGGGGTTGCCAACCCTCCAGGATTGGCCTGGTGTCTGCCAGAATCAGCTTCAATCTCCCAGTGACAATTGAAAGCAGCCCTGCCAATTTCAATAGCACATTTTGAGAAAATGGCATGTCATATTTGAAAAAAAAAATCACCTGTAATAGCTTCAGTCAAGAGTTGGCAACCTTGTGTGAGGTTCCTCCAGCTCTAATGGATCATGAGGCTAAAAAGACTGCCGTGATATGAGATTTTGTAAGGGCTGAGTATAGGAGGCTTCTGATGGCCCCCATAACAATGTTATGACAGGATTCTACCTCTTTGGTGACCTGTCCTGTGCCTATGACGTCAGCGGAACGTGTACAAACCATAAAAAACATTTGTAAGAAAGAGTGTTTTAGACCCTAACTTTAATGAAGCAACCGTTCTTAGAGAGCTTTTTAATTTCGATTGTTTAACTGGACAAAAAAAGACTGGAGTTAAATTTAGTTGTATAGGGTTGATTAAACGTCCTTAACCCGAGCAAATAATTGTGTGAGATACAAGACGGCAAAAAAATTATTGGATGATGATTTTGCTAATAAGCTAGAACACTGGTTGATAACCATTCAGATTTCCAGAATTAAAGTCACAAAACAAAATAGAAAATAACACTTATGCTCAATCACTGTTGGCAAGATGTCTGTTTAGATATTTGATTAAGAGTCCCTCAGAATAGGGCTTTACTTGTGCCAACTGGTAAGCTCTGATGTTGATAATTTAGAGAAACACACACACTCCAAAACGAGATGACTAAAAAAGTTGTCAGTTACTTATTGCCAGTTCACCGAGATCTCCCTCCCAGTCGATCTATTACACTCAACCCTTTTAACCTATTTCTCTATGAATTATAATACCCCCAGAATTTCATTAATTTTTTCTAACGACCTATGATAAATTCCTTTATTTATGACAGACTGTCTAGACTGAGGTCAGTTCAAGAAGCTTGAACTCTTGGGCTCATGTATGTCAGTATACTAGAACTTGAAAGGCAATATGAAAATATTACGTAAGGTATACACATGTACAAAACCAACTATAATTTGTTCTGTTATAAAGCAGCTTTAAAACTATCTTGATTGTAACCCATTACAAAACAAACATAGAAACTCTGATCATCTTTTAGTACACATACACGAGTCCTTACACTTCCTTACTAATTAGGTACCCAGTTTCAGGAAATGGTCAATTATCTGATTTGGGTCATCACTTTGGAGATCTTTGTTTAGCCACTAGCTTTCAGCTCAGTTTTGCTCACAGCAGGAGTTCACTCTAAAAACACAGTGGAGTGAAGGATGGACACAAAAGTATAATCCTTTCTCTGTGCACTAAAAGGAAATATGGATTCCTTGAACACAGAGACAATTAGAAGTGCCTATCAAAACTAGATACTTGATGTCATTAGAAAGGCTCCCAGATGACCTGTACAGGATCTCAGTCTTCCCCCTTTGGCTTTCAGCAAGTGATCGGAAAGGAAATAAGCCATTTTATTCTATTTCTGTGTGGTTGTTCAGTTTCTTGGAAGTGTTGGTGTGGACCAGTCCTCTGGGGCCCCAAACTTCTTTGAAGAACTGAATTGTCCAATGAAAATGAGAGTTGTCCTCTCTCATTATCCAATCAGGGAATGAGACATTAGCTTTTGAGTTCTTGCAACTGTGACTGGAATTTTCCACTCTTTTTGCACAACACATCTCATCACACCAGCTTATATAAGACAAGTTAGACCATAAATGTTGGAACAAAACATCTTGGGACATACATTAAACACCAACTGGTTTGCTCCACTCAGGAACTTGCCTCCTGCAAGTCATTTTCCATAGGCTCTTTCCCATTGCGTCCCTTGGCCAATTTTACAGTTATGCTTGCTCAAGTTGCAGTTTTTCCATCAACACTGCTAGCTGCTGAAATCTCCAGTTTGGGGGTTCATATAATTTACATAAAGTCCCTCTGCCACTAACTCCATAGCGTTAGCATGCTTGATTGCAAACCGCAACATTTCTTCCTCAGTTTATCACTTAAACAAAAATAAATCAATATAAACAAAACCCATCTCTTTCCTAAGAAGATTGCCCTCGAAGTACTAACTCTTAGTTTGGGAGCTTTAGTTACTACATTGTTTAATTTTATATGTTGTCTTGCACCACTTGCGCCTCTTGTCTAAATCCTTTGTTACTGTTTGTCTCCCGAGATGCTTTTATCTCCCCATAATTTTACATTGCAAATCCCAGCTTTATGCTCCCTCCCCCCAAAAAATCTTATTCTGCAAAATTTAAACTCGCTCAAATGCAGTAGCTCTCCTACATCTCAAAACAGGAACATATCATCACTCTTATCTGAAATCTTCACTGGCCTTTTCAAAATCCTATAGCACATCTCCCATCCTCTCTTCAACTGTTTCTATGGGCTCCTTCCTTCTACCCCTATTTCTATCTCTGCAACTCTCTTTTTATTGTCTCACTTGTACCTCATATGCCTCAAATACCAGTCTTCTTTCTACCTTTCCTTAACAGTATATGAAAGATCCTTCTTCACACTAGGCTCTCTCCAAACTGGAATAGCTTCACTGCATATCTGTCCTAACTGACTGTGGTTTCAACAATATTCTAGATCCTAATCCTCATTCCAACCCTTTTAAGCCTTATTCCTTTTACCTCTTAGTTTCGCTGTGTTCAGTCTACCTTGGCCATCACACTCACCCCTTTAATTCCAGGTCTACAGGGGGTAACTTGTAGCCTCTGTACAGTTAAGTATAGACTGTAACCAGCTGACTGTTTTGTGATATTGTTAATATAAATCAGGCAGCACAAAAATTTTTTTTTGAGAATTCATTCTGACATACCAACCAAAAGAGGGCATCTTTGTACAGTTTGTGGTACTGTGATGGGACCATCCTCCCGGTCTAACAAGTGGGATTGGTTTTGATAAATACTTCACTCACTCAAGCTGACATTTTCTTAGTCTCTACCACCTTTTTCGTTATTTGTACTTTTGGATACAACACTCCCCCACCCTGCAATTCTGCCTTCAGCCAATATAGCCAGTCTCCTCTATCCAGAAGCAGACTCAATCTTGAATACTTAAGTGCAAAAATCTTTAATTTGTTAAAATAACTTACATCATTTCAAAATGAAATGTAAATAATTGGCTCTCAACCTAGGTGAAATCTTACAATCTTACAATCCTTTGATGAGTTTTCATTTATGAGGGTTTCAGTCAATGCAGCTTGTAAAATTCTGATTTCAAGATTATCTACAGACATTGTGTATCAGAGAGAATACTTTTATGTGCATATATCGATCTTGCTAAAGTGCATTTGACCACTAGTTATGGGGTTTTTTTCATGAAAAATATTACCAACATGAAGACAAAGTTGGTATGGTAAATTAATATTAATGCAGTACCTCCACTGACAATCTGCTTTGTCCAAAACTACAGTAATACTAGCCTTGGAAGGAATACATTTTACTTAATAGAAGTCAGAAGTTGCTGAATTTTCCTTCTATGGAAAAGTCAATGTAGGGTATATGTGTACGGGGAAGTGGAATCCCCATTGTTAATAACTGAAATGTACCTAAATTTTAAAATGCACATGCTTTATTTATAGACAGCTAATGAATTTTTTTACTATCCATTCTTTCTGGCAATCAGTTAGTAAGAAATTAAAACTCTGAAATATAATGCTGAAACATGATTTCTGAATCTGCCAAGCATCTCAGTTTCTTGTCTAAATTGAAAAAATTTCATTGGAGGGTTTTTGTTTTAATTTCATGCTAGTATAAAAATTGAAGTTTTTAAAAACTGAATATAAGCACTAATATCCTTTGAAAGTAATACAAATTAAATCCTAAAAAAAATTACTTAAAAACAGGATTTTGCTCTGTTGGTATCACTGATTTTTGGCAATCGTACAATGTGGAAGATAGGGATTATGTGGGCTTATGGGATCCTTTATTATCTACATATTGTAGCATAAAATTACTGACAGTTATTATAAAAAAGATCAGCTTTCCCTTTGGGCTACAAGTGACACCTTGTCGTTTGACATAATTTTGTTTTTAGGTTATATGGAATCAACACATGTGATTGACATTACCCTTTTAATCATCCTCACATTATATTTAACGTCATGGTTTCCTGTAAATTATTGGATGGAGGTATTAAGATTTGTGAGTCATTTAATCACTTAACTTTGAACTTGTGCACATTCAGAATTGAGAACTGGGAGTTCTCCAAGAGAAGGAGAGACAACATGATCCTTTGTTTGTTTGCCGTGTGTGTGTGCATGCTTGCTTGCTTGAAAATTATAGTGTGGTCTGTTCTGAGGGCTGTGTGCTGACTCAAGCAGCCTGCTAGGGTAGGCTGAGAGTTTACTATTGAGGCTTTAACCTGCTATCCTTTGATCCCTATCCCCTTTTTGGTCCCTCTTTGGGATCTCCTGATGGAGCTAAATCAGAAAGAACAGGAACTGAAAAAGCCAGGTGCTAAGAAACCAGAGGAGCTAGCAAACAAGTCAATAACCCTACCACCATCACCAAAACAACCCACAAAACCCTGCAAAAGTACAAATAAAGGTACAAGTCCAGCAACAGTGTAAGCTATCTGGATTGCACTGGAGATGCCATGTATGATTAATTGGCTTGTAGACAGGTGATGTATGTATACCTACAGTGCAAGTACTTCATGACCCTCAGAAACCCAGTATAGACTCCTGAGGTCAGAGTGGCTCATCTGTATTAGCTAAAGGAGGAAAGAGAGAGGTATATAGACAAGTAGGACAGCCCTACAGCAGTTCTGACAGCCTTTGTGCAGTAAAGGAGGATGAAAGTCTTGGTGAGGGAGGAGAACATCAAAGTTATAGTAGAGAGAAACAATCCCATAGTTGGGACCCTCCTTCCAGCTGATTTCATGATAGTCTCTCACACTGATACCTGCCTGGGAAGGAAACCCCAGTTACTAGGAAAAGCCAGATAGTAGATTCAATTATTAGAAATATATACATATTTGGGTTTATGGTGACCAGGAAAAAGCCACTGTAATTTGCATGCCAATAGTGGAGCTTGTGGATCTGATGAGAAAGCTAGACAGATTCATGTATAATGCTCAGGAGGAGCTGGTGATTGTGGTACATGTCAATACTAATGACATAGGGAAAGGTAGAAGAGAGGTGCTAGAGACCAAATGTAGCTTGTTAGATAAGAGATTAAAGTCCAGGATCTGCACTGTAGCATTATCTGAAATACTTCCAATTCCATACACAAGGGAAAAGAGACAGGCAGAACTGCAAGGTCTAAATACGTAGGTGAGAAAATGGTGTAGAAAGGAAGTTATAGGGTTTTAAGAACTGGGGAGCAGGAGAAGCCTATACTGGAAGGAAGAGAACCAGACTTCTGGCATGTAAAATTAAAGACTGGAGAGGATTTTTTCAGCTAAGGACTAGGGAAAGCCAAGTGGTGTGGAGAAGGTGGTGGTGAAGGCAAAGACATCCCTTGGGGCTGAATTTATCAAAAGCGGGAATTATATATTCTAGTAAAAAAGGATAAGGAAGAAATTGGTAAAGTACGGGTAGGAACTAGTAAGGAATAGACAGATGGCAAAACAATCCCATTTAAATATAACATATAAAGGCCAGCAATTGAATATTGACAAAAACGTGCAAATCCTTATATACAAATACTAAAAGTCTCATTTCTAAGATGGCTAAAGTAGAGTGTCTGGCATTAAATGGAGATACTGATATAATAGGCATCATTGATCGAATGAGGCTAATCAATGGAACACAGAAATACCAAAGTAAAAAACACATAGCAATAACAGAGTAGAGTGGGTATGTGGCACTCTGTGTGAAAGAAAGCATAGACAAATATACTAAAAATCTTAAATGAATCAAACTGTCCCATAGAATCCCTATGGACAAAAATGCCATGCTTCCGCAATGGGAGCATAGTCCTTGGAATATGCCACCAACCATCTGACCAGAATGGTGACAGTGATTGTGAAATATTCAGGGAGAGTAAAGAGGCTAGAAAGCCAGAAAATGCAACAACAACGGGGGATTTTTACTGTCCTCCCATTAACTGGGTATATGGTGTCATTTCTAGATACCATAAATGATTACTGCTTCAAGCAGATAGTCCTGGAATCCACAAGGAGAGAAGCAATTCTGGATTAATCTTTAATGGAGCACAGTACCCGGTCCATGAAGTGAACATAGGCGGTTAGGTCAGCATAACTATGTAGCTCAGGGGCAAGGGTTTTTCACATCCCTGAGCACCATAGTTTTACTGATATAGTGCAGATCAAGTCTGTTGCATCACTAAAGCCCCATAAAGCCTGCTTTGGCAAGGACCAGACATCTCAGGTATACTTTTGCACCACAAAAAGGTAGGTGAAGTTTTGCAGGAGGCAGAAGGACTGGAAAAAGAAATGAGGAGAACCCAATACACCTGGTAGATCAAGACTGAATGCGCTAAAAGTACATGCTTTAGTTATCCTGTCACTAATCACTTCACCACAATCCTCTGCAAGAGCCACAGGCAGAACTCAGGATTCCTCATCTTCAGTATTTTACTCCTGTCTAGCAAATATTTGTGTAACCTATTAGCAAAGTGTATTTCCAGTACCTATCTAGTGACTGATCCACAAAGAAAGGTTAGCAATTTCTCCTGTAGCTCCAGTAGGAATGGTCTGTGTTAGGGATTTGAAGGTCCAGGTTTCAAATCATGTTCATGGTCTAGGTGTAGAGATCTTATGGCTAGGAGTGATAACATTTGGTTTTCCAATCTTCTAGTTTCAAAAAGCTTGTTTATTAACTCAATTAGGGAAGAAGCATCCTTTAAAAACAGGTTGTATAGTTAAAAAATATGATCTATGAATTACAGGGTAACAAACAACAAAATATAAGTGTTACACATTTCTGCCATTTATCACCTCATTTGGTTGCTGAGGTCACACATTTGTAGGTTTGCAAGCTGAGAGCTATGGTCTGTACGGTTGGCATTTCTGAGCTTTATAATGGAGGCAGCCATCTCTGGCTGAAAGTTTGTGGATGATCCTCACAGGGTGGACACCCAAAGGAGGACACCAAAACCAAGCATCCAGTTTACTTTATATTGATTACTAATAAAATCCTAAAAGGACTTAACATGTAAATGAAAATTTAAACATCTAAAATGTTCAACATTTAAGTTTTTCTTCTATTAAAATTATTAATAAAACTATTTAACCAGACTTGCCATTTTTGAACCATTACAAAGTGGTTTAAACTGCCTTATTCCAGGCTCCTAACCTGTCTGGGTCACAGATTTACATCACTGTTCAGTAGAATGATCATTTTCTATACCGGGCTCTGAAACGTCCTTTGTAATTAAATATAGGTTTAGTTAATGTTCACAATTTCATCACAGATACAAATGTTTCTTAATGTGCAAACCTTACCCTATTTGGCTGAGCAAAAATAAGGCAGTTTGCCTTTAAGGAATAAAGCTTAAAAACATATCATACTACAATGTAAATATAGCTAACTTACAGTTTCTGTGGGAACTATAACTTTGAATATCCTGACTATTGTACATTTAAGTTCTCTATCATAATGCTGCATTAACTTTTTTGCATTAAATTTATAATCTAATGTGATTCCATTTCCCACTCTTTACAGATGCAGATTAGCTGCTATAATGTTGCTGATGCAAAAAACCTGTTTTTGGTAAATCATATCAAAATGTTTCATGGGACTCACCAAAAAGTATTGATATATGGAAATTGCTTTTTTTAAATTTGCCTCTAAACTCCAAATTGCATGTTTAGAATTCCCCATCCCTACTATATTTATAAAGAATTTAAGGGAATAGCACGTAAGTAACATTCTAAAAGGATAGTTACTATTATTGCTACATTAATGTTTATTACAAATACACTGTGCAGCACATTAAAATAATCTAAACAAACAACTATTAGCAACAGTCTATTTACCAAATTTGTTTGGCTTGAGTTGATAATGACTCTTCCTCAATAAATTGTATGCAGATATATATTTCTGATAAATGAAATTCTGCATAGAGGTTTATTCATAGGAAAAGAAGCCCTATATAAAATTCATGACTAATGACCTTTGAACCAACAATTGACTGCAAACTTATTGCTGTACTGAATGCAAGTCTTCAAAACAGTCTCTCTTATAGATCCATTGAATTTTTTAAAATTTTCCTTGGTAGTTTTCCTTAGACTTCTTGCTATTCTAGTTTTCCAGTTCAGTACAAGATAATGACAAATTAATTCAACTAAAAGTCAAATATTATAGGTTTTACATAAAGTATATTATAATGAATGGGACTGTAATTATTACGATTAATGTACTTCGAGGCAGACAAAGTAGATAACAAAGACAGTACTATATAAGTGGCCACTAAAATCAAGGCATAGCTCAATAGTGCTTAAACTGGTTGTTTTTAAATAATTCATATGCAATCTAATCTAATCTATTGCTAAAATTATATTATTCTTACTAACCATACAAATAACAAAAAGTTGAAGTCACAGAATAAAAGTACTGCCTGATCCCCAATAAAATATTTTCCTCAAGAAATCTTACAAAACAAAGCTACAGTAAAAAACAAGGCGCATGAACAAAACACATTATGTTCTGCTATTCATTATTCTCATTTTGGAAAACCATACTCCACACTCTCGGTAGCATTGCTTTGCCACTGACTAACTGTACAATCTTATTTACTTTATGATCCTGCAAGAGCTATTCAGGCAAGACATCTCCTTGACTTCAGTAGGTCTAGTGGCATGAATAAGAACTACTCATGCAAAAAACTTGCAGGATTGGGCCCTTTTCTTAAAAAGTATATATACATGAATAAATGAGCATATATATATTACTATACAATTGCAGTCAATTTAGATATCTACATGATGTATTGATATATAAATAGATCTGACACAGGTAACATAAGTTATGTAATAACCATCATTTGAAATTGATCACAAGTCATTCTTAGAAGACTCATTCATTATACTATCTTGCTAGCTGTGGTTTATATTTATAATCTATCAAGCAATCAGTGTAAATCAAAATGTTACACAGCTTTGACAGAGAATTTTCTTACACACTCTAAAAGATACTAATGTAAAATGTCTCCCTTTCTTTGACTGCATGATTGAAAATCAAGTTTTGAAATTCTGTGTTTAATAACTGCTAAATGTTTGCTTTTTTCTTTCACTGTTAAAAATCTAACAGAATTAATAAAACTAGATATTTCATCAATCTTAAGTGTTTTTGTTTGTTTTTTGTTTTGTTTTTCCTTTCATGTAATGGTGATAGGATTTTAGTTACTTAATACAGTAGATTCAGATTTTATTTTGGGCATCTTTACTATTGATTTAGATGTTCTTAACTTCACTGAACACACATGGAATTCCCTTTCTTATTATACATACTTCCTTATTAGAACAAAGTGTAAAGTTTGCACAAAAACTCCATCTGATTTATACAGCTGTTTCAGTAACAGAAGCAGAACATAATGACTGATTTGGATTTTTCTTTTTTTAACCTCTTCTGCTTTGCCTGTTGATGTGTCTAGCAAACACTGGTATAATATTATGGTCCCTCATTTATTGACTTCACTCTTTCATTAATAATGTAAAATCCCTGTGTAAAAGACATTCCCTCACAGTAAGTTCTGTGGTAAACAAAGCCCAATCACTGTATTTAGCTTTCACTCAAATATTTTGCCTCTATTTCAAATGTCCTTATGATTTTTGTTGCATAAGATTAAACTACTGAATATCAGGGGGAGGGAATTCAGCTTTCCTGATAACTTCCAATATTTGTGAATTTGTTTTCTTTTCATTATGGTCCAGTTATCTTAAGGAAAAACAGATATAGTATTTTAAATTATCTTCTGTTTAACTTAGGACTTTGGGGGGGGGGGGATTGTTGCTCTTTCTTTCTTTCTTTCTTTCTTTCTTTCTTTCTTTAATAATTGCTCTAATCTACAAAATATATCCAATAACTGAATTATATTTTCTCAGGACTTCTTTTCAACACTGAAACTTTCATCCTGAGAGTTAAAAAGATGAGATTTTAGGGTTCTGCATACCAATTTTGACTTAACTGTCTCCTCTTCTGTTACATTTTTCTTAATGGAATCATTCAGAAAAGAACAGCTGGATAGAAGTATTATTCTCCTGCATCAGTTGCTAGTCTTACTTTAATATCACATTTTAAAACATGGTTTAGTCCCCAAGGTGATTGAGGAAGCTACCAGTGAAAAGGAGCTGCAGGTAAAAGTACATCATTATATCATTTTTTGTTTGGTTATATCTTTAAAAAGTGTATTTACATTTCCTTAGGAAAGACTTCCAAGGCATAGTCTGCTTCCTCTGCATACTAGAGGTACAGAGGGTTCAAAAGGACTTCAGCACAATCTTGGGCTGTAAATATTGTGGAATTGAATCACCTCTGCTTTAACCTTTTAGTTCTCACCAATATTTGATTCATATGCTTTTTTGTGTCCTTTCACATGGTAAGGTGAAATATCTGTCCCAATTTGTACCCTGTAGTCTGACCTTTGATCTAGATTGCTCACTCAGAATTCAGTTCCGAATGACTAGTGTTCTGTCAAGCAAAATCTACATAATCTGCTGTCAAAGACTGTCAAACAAATGGTTGACTTCATACACCCCATTTCAGTAAAATGATCAAAACATCAGAAAGGAAGAAAAAGGAGGGGAAAAAACCCTTTCCTGTGCTGGAAAAATATAGTACAAAGACTGAAAAATACCGTGTAAGTGAAGGAACCTTTGAAAAAGTTAAAATCAAATTATTCCTTGGAGAATTTAAGCAGATTCAAAATGCTGAATGCATATCTGTGAAACTTGTAGGGAGGAATTCTGCTTATTTCATATTGGATTTTGTACATATATTTAGACACCAAAATCTCTATTGATCCAGGGCATAGTGAAAATAAGTTTGATAAGAGATACTCAAATCTGTGAATATGGGCAGAGAAGAAATATTTATTTAAATCTGAACTTCTTTGATTAAAACAATGAAATCAAACTGGTTGAATAAATATCAGACACCATTACAAATATGTTTATATATTATAGTATTTTTTCAGGAAAAATAACAATGAATATTTATTTAGAAGTATAAAACCTTTTGAATTGAATTATATTTTCAGTATCACAGTGATAATTTATAGTATACTTTATGTTGATGGTGAGTATTTTTATTCTGAATTTCTAAAATAAAGTTCCCAGTAAAGACAAATCAAGGAACCACACATGCACTCCATTTGATCCCTAATTTTAAATAAATACATAAATAATTCGTAATTTGATTTCTATAGCTGCATGCCCATTTCTTTCCTGAATTTGTTTCCTTTTTAGTGGCCCTTTGAGTAACTGTAATGATTTCACTCTATTTTACTCATTATAAACACTTCATATGTACTTTTTTAAAATGAAAAATATCAATCCACTCTCCTAATGTGCTATTCTGCTTCAGTTTAATAAACACCAATGTTTTTACAACTGCAACAGTTCTCCGCCAGCATTAGCATATTTTGGCTGAGGTATTGTTTTATTGTGACCTGTATAATAAGTGTCACATTAGCAACACAACAAATCAAACGTTTGTTAATTTCCCTCGCTTTCCCACACAGCTGCTAGTGTTATCGTGTCACCAGATTTTAATTAATATGATAAGTAACACTTGCAAGACAACAGACTGATTTTTTCCCCCTATGTGTTTATGTATCTGTGTGTGCATGGGTGTGGATCAAAAAAAGAAACAAATAAGACACTTTTAGGCAGTTGCTTAGTTAACAATTTTAAAACAATCCAGTATTAAAATAAAACTCTCTTTAAGCTTGTTGCAGTTTGTTTGGGGGGATAATATACATCTAAGTCCCAAAGTATGTTACAAGCTTAAAAGCAAATAGACTATTTATTTTGCTATATTTGGGGGGGTTAGGTTTCAGCATCTCAGATATTTGCAGTACGCTATCTGAATATGCTTTAATTTCTTCTACCATATAAGTAATAAATATAGATCTGACTTATGAAAACCATAGCTAGTGTTTTTCAGGTATTGTGCTCCTACTCACTAAACTGCTTTAGTACAAGTCAAAAGTGCCATCTATTTGTACAAGATAGAAATGCACCAGAGGCCAGCACTATAGTTGAGGATTTTAGATAGCCACATGCCTTTCTGACCTGCTTCTTTTCTAATGTGGATCACTAATGTGAGAGGGCAAAGATGGCATGACAGATTTAACATGAAAAGCATACACAAAATTCCATTCAGAGAATACACTTAGCCACACCATGATCATTACATTGAAAAGAAATACAATTCTATACAAACTTTTAAACTTGTTCTGTGTCATCTGTTCTGTAAAGTGTAGACAGCGCTTATTTTTCACTAAACTTGGGAGCTTGCCCTATATAATGGAAGACAAAGATTTGAAAAGTTCTGTACTTTACCTTCCAAAACCATTTTTTAAAAATGCAGCATCAGCAAAAAAACAAACAAACAAACAAAAAAACCCAACTTTTTCATTGAATGTATGGTACAGTGAAAGTGTCAATAATACATTTCTATTTCTAATCCTTGTTCTTTAGCACTTAAGAGTTTGTGAAGATTTCACTTTCACCATCATACAGCCCTACATACAGGACGAAGAATTATTTTCAGTTAAGAGAGGAGCGGGGTCACCCTTTGGAAAGTGGCTTCTCTAGTTGTGTCTCCCATTTTTGAGGAAATCTCAAATATCCCACAACCTTCAACTGGAGGAGGGTAGAAAAAATATATAACGTAGCAAAGTGAAAGAAGAAAACCAAAAGCAGCAGGGATCTACAAGCAGAAAAATGAGATGGGAAGAGGTCTTACAGAGAAAATCTCCCTGCTGATATCAATGGAAACAGAAGTGCATAAAATAAGCTCTCTCTTATAAGGACCTGCTATCTACCACTGCTAATACAAAAGTCTGCTGCATTCTAGCTCCCACCACTAATAAAGTATTGTTTTTCTTTTAACACACAGCATTAGAGCATACAAACTGCTAAAATCCCAAAGCAACTTTTTTTTCCACAGAAAACTTCCTGGTAAACTGACAGCATCTCTGAATCACTGGCAGACTCAGACTTAAATAATATTTGGGTGCCAATAAAAAAGTTAAAGAACCTCAGTACAGTTGCTCAAACTGAGCAGTGACAATCTTACAGACACATAGAATGGTGCAGCCATGATCAAGAAGGTGAAACATGGGTGTCCAAATCTTGTAATTCCACATCACAATAGTAACCTACTAAAAGCCAAAAAGCCAACCTAATTTCCATAAATACATCCATAATTCTAAATATAAAGTTATATATGCATACAAGCATAATAAAGTAATTGTTTGCATTTCTGTTCCTTTTGATGGGCAAACAGCAACTGCTTCTCCTCTGCAGTTTCTAGCAATTAAACTAGAATTGATCAGCATTGTCCTTCTATACAGTTATAGGACAAGGAAAAACACTCATCTTAAAACTCTGTAGGCCACCAGAGATTTTCACACTGAACCACTGAGCTAAGAGCAGAGTGGGAATTTTCCAAAAGTGCAGAGCTGGAGGATGGAAGATATATACCCACAGAATGCAGGAAGCTGCACAAAATTCCTCTCTCATTCCATTAAAAGAAAAGAATTAATACTCCTGGTTCCTACATGGGAGAGTGTATAAATTTCTCAGCCACTCACCAACACTGAAATGTTTTGTCTTTTTCTAAACTGCTTAATTTAAATAAATATAATACATCCTCAAGAATAAATGCACTGAAGAGGTATTTAAACATATCACTGTAGGACAAATTTTCAAGAAGAGGCCAGAACCTGGTTTCCAAAGGACAGATCATTTTTGCATAGTCTTAAAGGCAGCTAATGACTGGTTTGGTCCCTGGTGCAAGTTAGACCAGCTTCAGGACTGCATTATCTTCAGCCAACCAGGGACCATTATGCAGCTGGGAACCACTGGAATGAAAGATGCTGTGACCTTCTCTTACTTAAATCTCTCCACACGGGGGGGCTCAAACAGGAACAAGGTAAGAACAACTATGATAGCTCTGCTCCAGCCAGGGATTTTTCCAAGCAAGGAGAACCTTCAGGGGTTTTACCAGGACAGCTTTCCAAACTTTTTGCATCACTGATATAGTGCATAGGGGCCAGAAAGGTCTTGCCATATAATTGTGAACACATTTTTTTTCCTAATGAAGTTTTCCACAGTCCAAAGTTTGTGCCCAAAACAAAACTTGGATTTATGTTTAAAGGGATTTATGTACGTTCAGGTTAATGAGGCAGCTGACAAAAGCATATATATACAGAAGGCTATGGTTTTGGGCACAAAGTTTGGACTTAAAAACTGCAGTTTCTGAAACTTTGACCTACTGTGTTCATTCACACCCACAAAGTTTAAAAAGGACATTCCTGACTTCCACCATTAATCACATTGAGAATTGTTTCCCCCCTCAAAAACAACAGCCCACAAACAGCAAGGGGAGTCAGTACTTGAGGTATATTCAGCATGAGTAAGAGTGCTAGAATGTGGCCCTTGGGTTAGTAAAAATCTCTCTGCAATTTTATCAAATTGATCTCAATAATTCCTTTCAAATTTTGTGTGGGCTTGTAGTCAAGCCAGCCTTCAGAGAGACATATGTAATTGCTTAGTAGTTATCAGGCAATAGTGGTACAATTAACTCATTGCAATCAGTGAGTCTCCATCTGTTTCTGACCATTACATGTAATCTACATTAAAAAAGGAAACAAAATACAAACTAATATTGTGTACAAAGTGGGGGAGGGGAGGTCATTCTGAAAGGTTAAAATATTTGCAAAGTCAGTTTGAGTGCATCATTAAAGTGTAAATGTGTGTGCAACTGAAGTACATATTTTTCTGCAGTCACTGAAAAAAACAAAGTTTGGATCTTGTGTTGCTCTTTAAGAAGGTGATTGTTCTACTCTGAAGACAGCCTAAATACTGTATTATGTGGCATTCAAGGGGTTTGATGAATCATGTGAGATAGTAAATGATGCAGGAAAATTGTCGTCTTGTGCTTCTTTTTTTGTTAAATTCCTGCAAAATTGTACTTGCAATGCAACAATCGCTTTGTCATAAATAGGGCCCTTTGTCATTTGTTAGCTGACCCATCTCTGCTATTGCAAAAATCAAAAGGGAATTGATTTTGATGAACTGACATGCAGCTGGAGGGGAGCACAACCACCAGATGAACAAAAAGCCAGCCACACCACCAGCAGGTGGATCGATACTGTACCTATGTCAGGTATATGTGGGTATAATAAAAGAAAAAATACCCAAACTATACTTGAAGTTTGAGACCTTTACTGTACCATGTTTTCATCCGAGCTTTTGCTACCTCTGTCTTCAGAAAATGTGTATGTTTAACTGAAAAAAAGCACCCTTACCTAAAGCAGTACATGTAAATGTCCAGGCAAGAAACTTTAAGGGCACAGTCCTTGTATATAATCCCAAGGTCTATTCATCGGTAAATTAGTTGCAATAATAAGCAAAGGACACTGCCCTCCTATTTAAACATTCTTGTTCTCATTAACAGATCCAGCATTATTCATTACCCAAGCCTTTCAATTCAGTTCTGGAACTGGAGGAAGGGGAGACTTTTACCTTTTACATTATGCTACTTGTTTTTGCTAATTTTAGTGATTGCATTCCTACTGGACATACCATTAATGCCACTGCTGTGAGATAGGTACTCTGACTGATCACATAGTGCACGCAAGTTATGATGTGCTGTTAGTATCTTGCATGTTACCACAGGGAAATCATTTTGCTTTGCCACAATCAAAGCCATGCAGTTTTTTAACATTTCTGGGACATCTTTCCAGAAGCAATCAACAACATATGTGGGTACCTATGTAAAAATCCTTTCTCTGAGTGGTTTGTAAAATATTAATAGGTAATTAGAGCTGGTGAAAATAAATCCTCTATTCACTATCAGAGTATTAAGGGAATAGGCTGCCCAGGTGAGGCGGCTGCCATCATCACCAGGGAATTGCATTTCTGTAGAGGTGAGAAGGGGTCCCTCCGTGCAAGTAGTCTATCTCCCTTGATCAATTGTCCAAAGGGAGGGGCCACTCCTACAACATTTATTTGCCTGAATTGTTCCACCCATATACTGCAGGGGAAATACCGCGGTGAGTCAGGACTAAGCCCAGTATGAATTCCAAGAATCACAGAAACAGGAGCTAAATTACTGCAAATCTTCTCTATCTATCTGTCAGGGCTGGATGGTTTTCACTAGTATATGGACCAGACAGAGTCATGTAGGGCTTATGGCAGTGTAAACCCTTGCAGTGGTCTCAGGTGGTAGACAAGTCATAGAATCATAGAAGTGGAAGGAACCTTGAGAGGTCATCAAGTCCAGTCCCCTGCCCGCAGGGCAGGACCAAGCACTATCTACACCACATGAGAAACTGATTTGTAACAATGCAAAGTAGCTGCTGCCCCAGCTGTGCTGGGGGGAATGGTTGGCTTTTACAAGACTGGAAAAGGAAAAAGAGGGAATAGTCATGCACTCTGTAGGCCGGAGAGTGTGTAGAGTCGGTGCCTTCCCCGGGCAGCTCTCACCAGCAAAGCTCCTGTAGTGTTACAGTGAGAATTAAAGCTGCTCCCTTTGGAAGACCAAGGAGAGGCAATTGGCAGTAACACCATCTGCTCTTCACCTAGGCAAATGTCTGCCTGGCACAGGAGGATTAGGAAGGGTAGAAATGTATAACTTACAGCTTCTTGTGGCAGCACAGTCCATACATTGGGCAAGGTTTGTATCCAGTCATATACATGATTAGCAACAAGCTGACACATGTGAGGAGTAATTGTAGCCCACAGATGGAGAAAGTGAAACACAAAGATTTATACTGCCATAAGCCCTACATGACTCTGGATGTACACTCTTGTATATTACATTCCATGAAATCAAAGGCTGATATGATCCAAATGCTATTAATTTGTTTTCTTACCTTCCTTTGTACCACTAATTTAGTTGTTTTAGATAGAATCATAGACAACCCCAAGTATTTCTCTTCAATGCTAAATAATATATACATACACACATATATAATGTTAGAAAACAATTAATACCTTGGTCCTTAAAACTAGAAAGAGAAAGAAAATTTAATGTCATCCGTATTCTGTAGCGAGTAACAAGCCTTCTAAATATATCGCAGGTATACTGTATATGACAGCTTTAATGCCTTAACCAACCTTTTATAAAGTGTCTTGAAAAGTATTAATACAGTAGTTGTTTTACCAAAAGACCTGGTCTAATTTATAATTTAATATTTTTTAAAAAATCTCTCTAATTATACAGATCCATTCTGGTCTCTTGGGTATGTTTTACATAATATTATTTTTACACTATCTAATTATGTATTTATCTGAGAGACCAGAATGACTCTGAAGTATTCATTTGATCTCTCAGGTCTGCAAAATGCATTTTAAAAACTCCTGTCTTGTTATAGCATTTGCCAAAGAGATTGAAGCCAAAATGATATTCTTTACGTATTCTTTCTTTTCTGCACAAATCTCCGAAGTAAATTAAACACAAAAAGTGATATAATACAGTAATACACACCATTGACACAAATGAATCCAGGGCCGTGCAATACAGGGAGATGGTTGGTTTTTATTTGTATCGTTTCCAATGTTTATACAGCTCACACATGGCAATTTACTTGCAATTTTGCCTCTTGTGATCTATCCAGGTAATCCTAAAGATAGAAGTGGAACTGCTCACAATAATAAACATGACATCCCAGTAGTGTTTCCAGGACTGGGCCTTACATTTTATATACAAATAAGTGGTTCTGATCTTTTTCATGGCACAGCTGTGTCTACACACAAAGCAGTGGTAACAAAAATAAGCACCAATTTCATTGCATAATTTTGTTCTTGTGCTAAGAGATCCTATCGCCATGTATCACATCCTTGTGTCCGCATGGAGTGCCATTTGTCAACCAGCCAGGTCTATAACTAATCAGTTCCACATGGCCAGGAAAGACTCGATGTAACCACTAAAGACTGCCCAGCTGACAGCTCCGAAAAAAGACCTGTCAGCTAAGAGAAGGACTGTGTCTAATGGAATGAAGAGCCTCAGTTGCATCTGGAGCAGGAGGAGGGAGGAGGATACAAACTCTCCACAGGATTCCACAAACATGCCCAATCCAGGTATTTTGTGTGTGGTCGGGGAAGAATAGTCAAACACAGGTATTCACCCTGATCTCCTTTTCCTACCCTGACTATCCTGGGGGAAGTGAGAAAGGGAGCTGCTGTAGTTCCATGCCAGCAATAATCTCCACTGACCCTGTGCCAGGGAGGAAGATGACCAGGACTGACAGGGAGCTCACCTGGCTGCCAGGAGCATATCTACATAAACTACCTGCCTCCTTGAGTAGCACACAGCTAGCTCCGATTCACCCTACTCTCTTTCAAAACACTGCCACACCACTCTCAAGATAATTTGCTTTGTTGCAGGGCTGGTGATTAATCCTAGGTCACCAAAATAGGAGAAAAGGTCACTTATTCAAATGAATAGCTAATATACATTGCAACTGGAAAAGGATACAGGAGACGGTTTAAAAATCTTCACAGATGCTACAGAGATCTGGGTACTTTATTGTCCCCACACTTGGCAGAATCCATTGTTTATTTCTCTATATTTTGATGAATAATACGAATGTTTAGTTTTAAGCTTTTTTAGGTTTTTATCTATTTAAATATTCACAATAGCAGGCGATTATATGGGTGTACAGACCCACACACACACACACACTGGTTAAAGGAGTGATGGAGTAGTATTGGGCCAAGACAACCCCAGCTTCGGTAGCTGCCGGGCAGCTACCTGTGCAGGGCCTATTTAAAAGGAAGCTCTGGCAGTGAGGTAAGAAGATAGGGGAGGAGAGACTGGTTGCAGAGAAGTGGTAGCTGATGAGGCAGAGTGATCTAAGGGGGAAGGACCAGATCTGTGAGAAAGCTGGGATGCCAGTGACCTGTCCCTGTCCCCCTTTCTGCCCACTTCTCTCTGATTAGGAAAACAACTGGTCTCTGAGTGAACTGGAAAGCTCCCCCATAGCTAACAGAGGCTCTGAATTACTGAGATGGTGCAAGCAGAAGGCTGGACCGTGCCCCAAAATTGAAGGTAGAAAGAAGCCCAGGGGTCTGATCTGATCTGAAGTGGCAGCCAGAATGTATTGAGCCTGCCTGTTCCCAGTAGGGCCCTGGATGGATACCTCATGGAGATATCCCCCACACATATCTGCTCCCCACAGCCATCTGGGAGATTCTGGAGAATTCGTGGGGGATAGGAGGGGCATGAGGAGGCACAAAGAGGGCAGGAAGGAAATTCTGGGAGAGATTCTGGGTACAGGAAGGGACTCAGGACTGGGGCAGTGAGTTTGAGTGCAGGAGGGGGCTCAGACCTGGGTCAAGAGGTTGGCATGTGGTAGAAGGTGAGGGATGCAGCCTCTGCTCAGATGGAGCTTACATGAGGTAGTTCTTGGTGAGCAGTGCAATAGGCCTAATGGAATCTCCTTGCCTGCCCTGTCTCTGCACTGCTCTTGGAAGTGGCCAGCACATCCCTGAAGCCCCTGCACACCACAGAGCATAAAGACTCTCTGCCCCTCTCCCCAAAGTTGCAAGGATGTTCCTGTCACTTAGCCTCACTGAGCCACTGGATTTTAGAGGCCTAAAATGTTCTGGTTTGGTGTCAGTAGCCTCTGGGAGATGGAGCTTCATTCTAGGAGACTCCCAGTGAAACTGAGAGGGTTGGCAACCCTATTCACAGGCTAAGTGGATGGGGCTTTGTGTCCAGATGGCCTGGAAATAAGGAGGCCTCACAGCATGGCAGCTAGCACTTTGTGGAGGCTTGAATCTGGGATGGTGATTGAGGGGGTGTCCCACTGCAGACTCAGCAAATGTTCCATCATAAAACTGATCCGGGAAAAAGTTGCGGGAGAAATTTATGCCACCGCCAAAACACATTGGGAAATGGTACAAAAGGCACTGCAAGTTGTGCTGGAGCTCGGGATGGTCAAGGAGCCACATGGTGAGTGGTGAAACATTGTGTTAGTAGCTAAACTGAGTGAGCTTATCAGGTTCTACATTGACCTTCCAAAAATCTGTGGCGTCCAAATTCTATATCTACCCGATGCCAAGGTTAGGTATGCCACTACCATCAACCTAACTAGAGTTACTGACAGATCTCCTTGACTCCAGAGTCCCAAAAAAGAACATTCTTCTACATGCCATTTTGCTTGGTACCAGTTTATGATGCTGCTGTTTGGCTCTTCCAAAGGCTGATGAACAAGGTGCTTCATCCTTACAACCAGTTTGCAGCTGAATACATCAGTGCCAAAGTAATCTATAATAAGTCCTTGTGACGGGGAGCATGCTCCAGCTGCAGGCCGGGGATAAATACCCAGACAAGCAGGCAGACGGGGAGTGGGGTGGGGGGGTGTGGCCGAAGAGGCAAAGGCTGAGAGAGGAGCTCTGAAACAGTCCAAACCACCGCCTGAACTCAGTCTGCTATTACTGCTGCCTCAGGAGGCCAACCAGCCCCCACAGGAGTATCGCTCCCCGTCCAAGCCGCCCCAGGAGCAGCTGAGGAGTAACCTGCAAAGGGCTCGACCCTGCAAGGGGAGAGGTAGGAGACAGCCCAGGGCAGAGGAAGGACCGCCAGGAGGTCAGCATGTTCGGGGGGGCATCCCCGCTGACCAGGAAGTGAAAACCTTCACCGCCATCAGGGCCCTGGGCTGGGACCCTGTGGAGTGGGAAGGCTCGGGTCCCCCTGCATCCCCCACCACTCCGCACGCCACCCGCAGAGACTGCAGGGGCATTGTATTTTGGGACTGGGCCAGAGGGCCATATTTCCCCTAAGCCAGGGGCATCGTACTTTGGGGGACTGGGCTAGGGAGGGCTGAAGTTTACCCCGAGCCAGGGCAGCACACCCCAATACGGGGTGCGCCCTTCAACAGTCCTGAAAAAATCATTTAAAATGTTATTACAGCTAACCTTGCCAAGTGCCACCTAGCTAATGGAGAGGTGATGAACTCAGGGAATACAATGGCTAGGGAGCATCTAGACCTGTTGATAGGAAAAGTCCAAGTGTTAGCAGAATTCCCTGAATGAAAACACATATAGGATGCTTCCTGGAATTGGCAGGCTTTTAAAGCCAGTTAAGTCTGAATTTTGCCATGATTGCAGCCCCATTGCTGGACCTGGTGAATGACTCCCCAGGGAGTCTATGCCATAGCCTTCAAGAAACTGAAAAGTCAACCAGCTAACAGTCCTATCCTGCTCCACCAGATTTTCCAAAACCTTTCATCTTGCAGACAGATGCCTCTGATGTCAGCCTTAGGAGCCGTGTTGTCCCAAGATGTGGAGGAAGAAGAACACCCATTCCTTCACCTCCATTGGAAATTGTTCCCCTTGGGAAGTAGTGAGATCAGTAACAGAGTAATTTACTGCCCTCTGCTATTACTTATAGGGATAATCATTACATCTCATGACAAATCATGCACTCCTTTGGTGGCTGAACGCCATGAAAGACTAACCCACAGATTATGCATGGATACTTCTTACCACAGCTGTACACATTTGAAATACTACATGGAGCAGAATTTGACGACAAGAACGCAGACTTCTTTTTGTAGGACAGAGAAGACCCGTACATGCATACTGGCTCTGTAGTACCCGCCTCTGAGAGGCAGGGTGTGTGATGGGGTTTTCAGACCTTCAACAAAGGTTAAAGGAGTGGTGGAGTACTATGGGGCCAACAAGGCCCCATCTCTCGGCAGCTGCCAGGCATGCTACCTATGGGACGGAAGCTCTGGCTGTCGAGTGGGGTGACAGTGAAGGAAAAATGGTATGTAGGATGGTAGAGAAGCAGCAGCTGCTGCTGAGGCAGAGGAAGCTACAGGGGAAGAACTGGGATTGTGGATATGACTCAGTCAAGAGGCTATGAGCCTGAGCTGGGCCCTTCTTTCTTGACTAGAGGGAACAACAGGACTCAAAGGGTATGTCTAGATTACATGCCTCTGCCGACAGAGGCATATAAAATAGGCCACCCGACATAGTCAATGAAGCCGGGATTTAAATATCCCCGACTTCATTAAAATAAAAATGGCCACCGCGCTGTGCCGGCTCAGCTGATCGTCGGCACAGCGCGGCAGTCAAGACACGCATCGGTCAACAAGGGAAGCCTTTGTTGACCGCTCCGTTATGCCGTGAGAAACGTTATGCCTCTTGACTGCCGTGCTGTGCTGACGATCAGCTGAGCTGGCACAGCGTGGCGGCCGTTTTTATTTTAATGAAGCCGGGGATATTTAAATCCCGGCTTCATTGACTATGTCGGGTCGCCTATTTTACATGCCTCTGTCAGCAGAGGCATGTAATCTAGACATACCTTAAGCGAGCTGGGAAGTGAGCACCCTTCAGCCAGCTGAGACTCTGCATGCACCATCTCAGTAATCCAGAAGGAGCCATTTTCCAAACTGAAGGCAAAACAGCTAAAAAGCTTCTCAGAATGGGTGAGGGGATAATCTAGAGTGCCACCAGAAAGGACTGAGTAACCCTGGCCTATGGTCTTAGTCCAGGACCCACTGAGGAAAGCCAGTGACAGAGGGTCAGACAATATTTAATGCAAGTAAATAATTCAAAAAGTTAAAGGTTTCACTGATAAAAAACAATCATTGTGACACGGAAATATACAAAGAAAATATAATTAAATCAAACTCTGCATATTTTGATTATTATTAACGGCCATGTTTTGTTCAGTTTGTTTGTGCTTGGGGACGATGACATTTTTCAATGTTTAACAATAAAAATCTAACCTTGCCAACCCAGCAGAATAAACCAGATAAACGAATCTCAGAGGGGTAGCCATTTTAGGCTATGTCTATACTGCAGGACTTTTCCGGGACACCAGAGTTATCCCGGAAAAGCTATGCCACATCCAAGAAACACATCTACTTTTCCGAGCAAAAATTCAGAAAAGCAGACACGCTCTTTCACCATCCCTGTAAACCTCGTTCTCCGAGGCACAAGGGATGTGTCGAAAAAGGAGGTTTTTCTGAAATTTGGCACCATGTAGACACGCCAAATTTTGGAAAAGCCTCTTTCAAAAGAAAAGGGGAAAAAGATACACAAATTGTGGTTCGTAATTTGCGTATTTTTTCCCAGCTTTTCTTTGTTACACTCTTTTATCAGAAAAAGCTTTTTCTGATTGCTTTTCCGGAAAAGGCTTTTCCACCATTTGGCCCCGTCCAGATGGGGCCAATTGGCAGAAAAGCCTCCTCTTTCAGAGGAGCCCTTATTTCTCGTAGAATGAGGTATACAGGGCTCCCCGAAAGAGCGCGTTTGCTCTTCCGCAAAAAAAAGTGGAAGAGCAAATGCATTCCCTGGATGCGGCGGAGTTTTTCTGGGATACCTCTGGTATCCCAGAAAAACCTGCCAGTCTAGATGTACCGTTAGCCTGTAACTTTAAAAACAATGAGTAGTCCTATGGCACCTTAGGCTACATCTAGACTACAAAGAAACCTACTCTTTCGACACATCTCTTATGCCTCATAAAATGAGGTTTACAGGGATGGCAAAAGAGCATGTCCGCTTTTCCAAAAAAAATTTTGGAAAAGCGGACGCATTCCTTGGATGCATCATTGCTTTTCTGGGATGCCTCCGGTATCCTGGAAAAGTGCTGCCATCTAGACATAGCCTTAGAGACTAATCAAAACTGATCCAGAGGTATGATGATTTGAATTGTTGAAAGACTAAGCCCATTAAATGTGTGTATTTGCTGTCCATCAATTAATATGTACACCTCTTCCAAAAGAATTATTAATTAAAATTCCTTTTTTTAAACAAGACATACCAAATACAGAGGACATACCAACCAACATACGCAGCTGTCGCAAACCCATCATGTATTCTGTCTCTTAAAAGGAGCCTGCCATTTCTTACAAAAAGGGAGTGGGGATCCTTTCTATTGGAGTAATAATATCTGGAAACTGCCATTCGCTGCTTTTGTGACTCCTGACTAAACTATTAAAACTTGGAATTGAACTGCAATCCTTGAGAGCATTAGACTCTCCACTTTAGCCCCTTAGTGCCAAAGCCATTATCCAGTCCCAGTTTTAGATGCATTTTACATTGTTCTCTATTCACTATGAACTCCTCCCTCTCTTAAAAGGGTAGCTATTAACTCTAAGGGATCTTCGGTTCATTAGATCTGACTATTCTGCCTTAAAGACCAAGGCTGTGGTACAACATTTCAGAGAGCTCAGATTTAGTGTTTATCCTAGAGGATTCACCGGCTGTGAGATTATATATTGACACCCACTTATCTAGATTTAAAATACAAGAACATGACTCCTACTGGTTTTCTGGATATTGGACACTAGGCAGTTGCCACTTTGAAGGATAATGAGAGTGCTTAGAGGGTGGTCCAGCTGCCTGATGCCTGTGTTATGCTGAAAACCAAAGCACTGTTCTCAGGCTCTCACTCCTGCCCAGAGCTGGCAGGAGATAGGATTGGAGAATGATGTAGCACTGGCAGTTTGAGCCTTGGTAATGGGATAAGATAAGCCTCACAGTACTCCGTAGCCCTAATGGCTATCCAAGAATCAACAGTGACAGTTTCCCAAGGGAACTTCATCCAATCTTCTATGCCAAAGGGGACAGCTACAAAAGGGAAAGGTACTTATTGCAACAAGTTGGCAGGGACTAAAAAGTGAAGCAAGTAGAGCACCTCTCTTTGCCTATTTTGCCTCTTTCCAGATCAGCCCCGGGAAGAGGAAAAGTCTCCTATCCTTCATTGGCATGCCAGATGTTTTTTTTTAGTCAGGCAAAAGAGGTTATATGTGATTGTTGTTTGATGATTTGCTGCTTGACAGAGCTGATAACATGACCATTTACAGTTACACTTTATATTTTGGTTCCATTTATAAAAAGTTCATAAAGAGTGAAAAGTGACGGTTGTTTTAATAAATAATTAATTGGTATAAAGTCCAATAGGTTGTCTAGAACTATGATTTTTGCTAAGTACCTTTGAGTGAAGTGCCTATCATCAATTATAATGCTTGTGATTGCTATTGTTTATTAACCCTTTATAAGGCTGGAACTCTAAAGTGAAAATGTAACCATTTGCATTCTTTTTAATTATATAACTGAATCACGCAGTTCCATAAATTAACTAATGACCGTTTCCTCGAAAACTTTTTCACTATTGGTACTATTACTTTGGATGAACACTACACCATTTTAATATTTTTTGTTTAATCCATTCCAGGTTTTGCATTTGTCTGAGATCAGATAAAAGTTGCTTTCCAGGGGCATTTTAAATCCTGAAGGAGGAGTTTTAAGTTAAACATCATATGGGATGAGTCTTGTAATAAAATTGTGAGTGCTGGCCACCAGACTGCTACAAATAGCATATGTCATGTGCAGCCATGTTAAGTGAGTTAATAATTTAACAGACTGTAGTACAAAGCAAGTAGAACAGACACAACTGATTCAAAGACATTCAGTCTGTGCATGCCTACAGAAAGTAGAGCAGAGGACTCAGCCACCTATGCTGAAAAACATGAAGATGAAAAGTGTGACAGTCACTAAGCACGTGCACTAATTTTTCTTGACGCCATGTAAGAAGCCTCCATTACATGCAAGCCATTCTTCATTTTCTACTTTTCCTCATTCTGAGAGCTGAGTCAAGTAGAGGGCAGGAAATGTTATAAATGTAGGTGTTACTAAATGTGTACTCTGCTGAAAATGAATATCCAGTGCATCATAAATGGGTCATAAAATCTGCAACATTTTCGTTACTGGTACGTGTTATGCCAGCCTTCAATTATTAGAGAAGCCCTTAGACAGAATGAAGTGTGGTTCACTGTGGCATATTACATGGAGTTAGAGAGCTAGGAGGAGACCCCCTAGAGGCTACAGAATGTATAGACATCTGATTTAGCTATTAACTAACTGCTTAAATCTAAGACTCTGTCTCTGTGATTCTCAACTCACATAGATGCTAGCTCTACTCCAGCAGCATCTAAAAATAAAGAGTGTCAACAGCCCCACAGGCAGTGTCTCAGGCTAATCACCTGAGCATATACTCAGGGGGCTAAGAGGGGAGACTATACCAGGGGAGTGTAGGAGCTCTACTGATCTCCAGGGAGTAGATATTTTGTGTGTTGATGTCTTGAAACCAGTAACATTTTGGCTACAGGCAAGATTTCCTTGACAAACCACAAACTGAGGAGAGAAAGGCAACTACTAACATAGGACTAAATGCAGGGCTGGCCTTACGATGAGGCGAACTGAGATGGCCGCCTCAGGTGCCAGACTGTGGAGGGGTGCCACTAGGACCCAGAGTGTAGAAAATGGTGTCTGCTGCTGGTGCTTATGTATTATCTCTGATCAAGATGCACAGAGATGGTGGAGTGCTGTGCTGGAGGAAGGAGGGCACAAGAGACATAACAGGCAGGCAGGAGAAAAGGTGAGAGGGAATAACAGAAAGCAGCAGGAGCTGCAGGGAGAGAGAGGAGGAGGAGCCTCTTATGTACCTCTCTAGCACCCCCAGGAGCCTGGACTGATTAACACCAGCTTCTCAGGGAGCTTCCTGTTTCCTGCTGCTTCCCTGAACCTACTTGAGGAGAACAGGCAGTCAACTGAAGTAGTAGGAGCCAGATACACTGGTATCTTCCCTCACTCAGGCCCTGCTACCAGCCTGCTTATTCGTCCCCTTCAACTGAGTGTTGACAGCCACTATAGCTGGCACAGAACAGCTGCCATGAGTGAAAGACAAAAACACCCCTCTGGGGCAGCATTCAGAAAAAGAAAGAAAGCAAAGGATGTGTTTCTATCTAAGCAGGAAGGAGCTCTCCTGAGATACATAGACACAAATGTTCACGGTGAGCCTTCCAGCCCCAGTGAGGATGTGAGTGGTGAGGAGATGCCTGATCTTCCAGTTAGTCAGAGTGCAGGTGACCTGGCAGCTACTGCAGCATCCATATCTTCATCTCAAATGGATGTAACCATGCACATTCCTGAAGAAAAGTGTAGATCAGAGAAGAGTGCGGTGTAGGCACAAGAAACAGCTGCTGCTGAATTTAGTTCCTTAAGTCTAGGTCATCCAGGACTGTGGACCTACTTGAGCAGTAGCCTGAGGGGCTTCCTTGTACTGCATGGGCCACATCAAGTGAAAAATTTCATGTTCCCCAAAGACAATGAAAATAGAAGTTTCCATCCAACACATTACTGGCGTGAAATCCCCTATGGTGACAAAGTGGAGAGGCCATGGCTTATGTACTCAAAACCCAGAATGCTGCATACTGTTTTTGTTACAAACTCTTCCAGTCTAATGTTCCAGCCACATTGGATTCTACAGGAACAAAAGACTGGAGAAATCTGGTATGCCATGAGAAGGCAGCAGCAAATCACCAGAGAGCATTCTACAGGTGGAAAGAGCTTGAGATGAGACTAAGGTTAAAGGCCACCATAGATGATCAGCATCAAGAGAAGATTGCATCAGAGTCTCTTTACTGGCAAAATGTTCTGAAAAGGCTCATTGCCATTGTGAGAATGCTTGCTACTCAAAACATAGCACTGCATGGCGCTTCAGATCAGCTGTATGTGCCAAACAATGGAAACTTCCTTAAAATTGTGGAGCTGATAGCTGACTTTGATGCTGTACTCCAGGAGCATCTAAGAAGAGTCACCACCCAAGAAATGTACACACACCACTACCTTGGAAAAACAATTCAAAATGAGATCATACAGTTACTGGCAACAAAAGTCAAACAGAAGATTGTGGCAGATCTTAAGTCAGCAAGATATTACTCTGTTATTCTGGACTGCACACCTGACATCAGCCATATGGAACAAATGACTTTAATGGTGCGTTTTGTAACAACAACAGAACGTAGTGAAAATGTCCCTGAAATGGTTACTGTCAGAGCATTTTCTAGAATTTATTGGTATTGATGATACTATAGGAGCTGGTATGACAAATGTGCTTCTTAAAAAGCTCTAGGATACGGGAATTGCGATAGCTGACATGAGAGGTCAGGGTTACGATAATGGTGCCAACATGAGAGGAAAGAACAGAGGAGCGCAGACACGGATCCGAGAGTTAAACCCTCGAGCTTTTTTTGTCCCATGCAGTTTTCATTCATTGAACTTGGTGGTCAGTGATGCAGCATCAGCGTCTAGTGAGGCTGCTGAATTTTTTAATGTAATTCAAAGTATCGACGTATTTTTCTCTGCATCAACTCATCGATGGCAAATTTTGAAGCATCATCTGGGAACATCCTCTCTGACACTGAAACCACTGAGTGCCACACGATGGGAAAGTCGAGTGGAGATGATAAAGCCTATCAAACACCAAATTGGGAAGATAGATGATGCCATAGTTGCCATTATGGAGGATAATGCTATGACAGGAACTGTTCATGGGAGAACAGTGGCAGAGGGAAATGGAATCACCAGAAACATACATAACTTCAAATTTCTGTGTGGCTTAGTGTTGTGGCATGACATACTGTTTGAAATAAATGTTGTAAGCAAGAGACTCCAAGGTGTTGACCTTGATATATCTGGAGCAATGGAACAACTGGACAAAGCAAAGTCATACCTACAGTCTTACTGGTCAGATGAGGGATTTCAAAACATTCTGAAGAGTGCACAGAAGTTGGCAGAGGAACTTCACACTGAAGCTATTTTCCCATCCATTCAAGAATACAAGAGTCACCGAAGAAGAAGACATTTTGATTATGAGGCACGGGATAATCCTATAAGAGACCCCAAACAACAATTCAAAGTTGAATTCTTTAACCAGGTGCTAGATTGTGCAATACAGTCAGTTGAAGAACGTTTCATGCAGCTCAAGGAACACAGCAGTATATTTGGGATGTTGTATGATATTCCAAAACACCTCACTATACCTGAAGAAGACCTACACCAGCAATGCAGGGCACTAGAGACAGTGTTGACACATGATGACATGCGCAATATTGATGCGAGTGATTTAGGTGATGAACTGAAAGCCCTTTCAAGATACATTTCAGCAGGATCAACTCCAAAGGCTATTCTGGAATATATGTGCACAAATAAGATGACCACCCTCTTTCCAAATGCTTTTGTTGCTCTGCGCATACTTCTAACACTTCCTGTAACAGTTGCCAGTGGAGAACGCAGCTTCTCCAAGCTGAAGTTAATAAAAACACATCTACGCTCCACAATGACACAGGAGAGGTTGGTCGGCCTTGCAAACATCTCAACAGAACATGAGCTGGCCCAGACTGTGGACCTTCAGGAAGCAGTTCAAATCTTTGCAACCAAGAAAGCATGGAAGGCACCACTTTGATTATTCAAACAGATAAAAATGCCAGTGTTTACTATGCAGACAAGAAAAGTTACATTTGCTGTTCAGGCATTTGAAAGTTGTGTTACTTACAATTTTTGAACAAGTTATTTTAAGTTGTTAGTTCTCCTTTATTAGGGTAGGTAGCAGAGCAGTACCATGAGACAAGTAGAACAGGAAGAAGGCAGAATTGAGACCTTTCAAAGCTTTGGCCCAAGCAAGGGGGTATGGGAGCGTCATTTGAGCTCCCCGCCTCAGGTGCCAAAATGTTGTGGTCCGACCCTGACTAAATGGGGCTAGCTGGAAAGACCCACCAACCAGACTTACCATTTGCTGACAAGTCAGAAGCGTTTGGAATTGGACTTACACTACAGTTTCATTCCATTTCTGAAGAATCCAGGGAACACAACTACACTTTAGACCTCACTCTCTAGACTGAGAAATGGTCTCTGAAGAAGGTTGGTGGGAAGAATGTATTTATGTGAGCGTGAGCAACAGGATGTATCATAGAATCATAGAGCTGGAAGAGACCTCAGGAGGTCATCAAGTCCAACCCCCTGACCAAGGCAGGACCAATCCCAACTAAATCAACCCAACCACGGCTTTATCAAGCCGAGACTTTAAAACTTCTAGGCATGGAGATTCCACCACCTCCCTAGGTAACCCATTCCAGTGCTTCACCACACTGAAATAGTGAAATAGTTTTTCCTAATATCCAACATAGACCTCTCCCACTGTAACTTGAGACCATTGCTCCTTGTTCTGCTATCCATCACTACTGTGAACAGCCTTTCTCCATCCTCTTTGGACCCTCCCTTCAGGAAGTTGAAGGCTACTATCAAATCCCCCCTCACTCTTCTCTTCTGCAGACTAAACAAACCCAAATCCCTCTGTCTCTCCTCATAGGTCATGCACTCCAGCCCCCTAATCATTTTGGTGACCCTCCGCTGGACCCTCTCCAATGCGTCCACATCCTTTCTATAGTGGGGTCCCAGATATGGACACAATACTCCAGATGTGGCCTCACCAGAGCCGAATGAAGGGGAATAATCACTTCTCTGGATCTGCTGGCAATGCTCCTCCTAATGCACCCTAATATGCCATTAGCTCTCTTGGCTACAAGGGCACACTGTTGACTCATATCCAGCTTCTCATCCACTGTAATCCCCAGGTCCTTTTCCGCAGAACTGCTACTTAGTCTTTCGGTTCCCAGCCTGTAACAATGCTTTGGATTCTTCTGTCCCGAGTGCAGGACTCTACACTTGTCCTTGTTGAACCTCATCAGATTTCTTTTGGCCCAATCCTCTTATCTGTCCAGGTCACTCTGGACCCTATCCCTGCCCTCCAGCGTACCTACCTCTCCCCCTAGCTTAGTGTCATACGTAGAAATAAAAATGTTACACTGACCCCTACAATGGGATGCACATTTTACAAACCATGATTTTATTCAGTGAACTTGCATTGTATAACCAGGAGAAGAGTCAGTTTATGAAAGTCTGTATAGGAAAAGCACTCAAGCAGATCTACCACTCAAATAAGTTTTTGAATAAAAAAGCTATTAAGAATATTCCAAATACAGTAAAATGTAGATGTGTGTGTATTATATGTAAATAATGCATATTATGCAATTATGTGGTATTCTTTTTTTTTTAAGGTGACTGGGAACTATTTATATCTAAATTCAGGTTTCGAATACTATACCTTTGGGTATGATCCCAGGGAAAGCTTTCTGCAGACAGAATTTTGGCCTGCTGCAGCAAAGAATTAAGCAGAGGTGCAGAAAGAAGGAGTGTTATTTGTACACTAGCCAATCAGCCGTCATAAGACGGGATTTTCAGGTCTCTCCTCCATGTCGGTTTTCTCTCCTGAGCCTCCGGTCTCTCACTCCGTCTCTCTCTCTCTCTCCTCCTCCTACTGCCTCCCCCCCCCCCCCTCTCAGCTCTCCTCCGCCTCCTGCCTCTCTCTCTGTCTCTCTCTTTCTCTTCTCCTCCACCTCCTGCCTCTCACTCAGGGGACCACGGAGCCCAAACAGTCGCTTGCGCCACTTGCTCCCACGCAGAAGCCCGGCTGAGTGGCGCAGAAGTCAGCCGAGCACCACGGCGGGAGGCGAAGGGGGGCGCGAAGGGGGGCAGGGCAGTGATGTACACAGCCGGGCCGTGCCTTCTGGCCATGTACATCACCACCCCGCCCTCCTTCGCCTCCCACCATGGCGCTCGGCTGACTTCTGCGCCGCTCAGCCGGGCCGCCGCAAGGGAGCAAGC
Organism: Pelochelys cantorii; assembly: GCA_032595735.1. Classification (NCBI taxonomy): domain Eukaryota; kingdom Metazoa; phylum Chordata; order Testudines; family Trionychidae; genus Pelochelys; species Pelochelys cantorii. The sequence continues at coordinate 110,896,695 of CM064326.1, read as the reverse complement.
GGCGCAAGCGGTCGTTTAGGCGCCGCAGTCCCCATGCAGCACCCCCGTGCTGCATGAGGACCATGGTGCCCAAATGGCCACTTGCGCCACTTGCTCCCCTGCGGCGGCCCGGCTGAGAAGCGCAGCAGTCAGCCGAGCACCACAGCAGGAGGTGAAGGACGTGACTCAGGCAACAGCACTGCCCAGAGGGAACAGCCAGGGAGGCAACAGTGCCGCCCAGAGGGAACAGCCAGTATTTCAGCGTTACAGAGTCACAGACATTGGACTACTATATATATATATATATATATATATATATATATATATATATGATATCCTCTCCCTCCCCACCCCCATCACACAAATATTCAGCCCTATACACTAGCACAGGAAACATATTTCTTTCTGATGAGGACTATTCAGCATTTTTTCATCTTTCTTTTCCAGATCAAAGGTGATTTCCTTTCACTGCAAAGAACAACTAGAGTCATTATTTCAAGCACCTCATGATGAAGTTTAAGAGCTCACCTCTTACAGTGATGGGTGCCAGGGTAAGAACTGAGACAGATACATACATAAATGTGAAGTTATTACTCTTAGAACACACAAAAGCAGTACTACAATGCTCTTAAAAGAGGGCATACATCAGTGCCATTATGTTAACCTTTGTAAAAATAGACCATTATTAAAGTGTATCCCATATCACTAAATCCACTGCTAACAACTCCTGCCATTGACTGGCAACTTTGTTGGTAGTCCCGGTGCAGAGAGCAAGGATAGACTGAGTTATTCCCTTAATCCTAGTGGCTGAACCATTTTGGAGGGGCAGGGGGGGTTACCTTGCACTATGACCATATCTACATTAGTATCTTAACATGTGTTAGTTAACAGGTTAGCTGGACCCGCTAACGTGTTAAAACCACAACTTGCCTCATCTGTATGAGGATTTTAACATGTTAGTTAACCTGCTCCTTTCTTCAAGAGAAAGGCAAAGCTATTGTCTGCCTGTGCTGCACCATTAATGGGAAGAAGTCTCCAGAGGTAGCTGTCCAGTTCTTGTCCAGCACTAAATTCATACTTGAAAAATCCAACAACAGACTCTCGGAATCATATTTGGTCCATCATCCTTCACGCATATAGTTATATTTTCATTGTCAGAATGTAAGCCCAGAAGGACAAGGAGTAACCTGGTCCAACGTGTTCTAATGAGCAAATATAAAACTAGCAAAAGAAAGATTTACCACTATGTAAAAGCTGCTAGCAGCTCTAGCCTCAACTCTTCTGTTGTAAGAGACAGGTTCCTCTCAGCAGCTCAGAGAAAAGGGAGAAGGGCAAAAAAGAAAGAGGAGCACTTCACTCTGCACCGTAGCAAGGAGGAAAATGGTGACTGAGATCACTTAAAGGGGGACAAAGCTCTCCCAAAGGAAGAGAGTGAGAGCAAATATAAGAGGTAAAGGTGACTTCTTTGCATATAAAGTAGCAGGGTACAAGAGTTAGCCCATTTCCAAAGGAAGGAAGGGACTGCCACATTTATGCTCACATCACTACTGTGACACTTGCATTGTGTGCCTGGAATTCTGCTGTCTTAGAGGACAAAGCAGTGAGAGCTGCACGCCACCATGTTCTAGCTTACTCTGCCTCCTATGCCTGTCTGCAGTTCCAAGTTGTCAGTGGAGCTCTTAATGGCGCTAATGGCCATTACTGCTTCAGAATACAATTTCAGATATTGGAAAATACTTTCCAGATACTACTGAAATATATTTTCCCCCATGATTCTGCTGTAAATATCTTTCTACTTAGTAAGTGCATACTGTTGGGGAGGGGGAATATTTGTTTGTTTGTTTGTTTCACAGCATAGTCATCCAGATCTGAAATTTTTCTCCCTGCTGAGTGGAACAATGAGATTTTTTTAAAGACCATTATTTCAAATGTTTTTCAGAAGCTTGATTCAAAAAGGGATAATTCTCCACTATATTTTCGGTCTGATTATCAGATGATGATGGACAATAGATTGATAAGAGTCACTCAAGAAGATGCAAGCTCTTGTGTATAACAGCTACTGCAATTATCAGACACTACTAAACTATTATTGATCCTGTTCACATTGGGTGATAACTGAGCATTTTCCACTTATTTAAAGTGCTGTTAGCCAGAAGCTCCCATCAATGAAAAGCAGTAGACGAATTTTTTCAAACACGGTTCAATAAATAGCAGCATATATGGAAGGTACATAGTTCCTTAATCTCAGTGAAACAACTAACAGTGAAGCACAAATCTACTATCTAGCTATTGCTAAATGGTTGATTATAATAAAACAGGTACCTCCAGAAAGTCATTTAATATGTAACCTGAAGTATTACTGATAAAGCCATCCTCACTCTCTAGGAAAAAAATGTTTTGCTCCCTTATGTTCTTTCAATAATATGAAAGAAAAAAAATCTGTCCATATCAAAGTGGTAATTTTCCCCATAACCTCTCGGGTAACTCTCATTGTCTTAATCACTAAAGCAACTTTTCTTATATGTAATTGTATTATTTCTAAGATATGCAAAATCTGCTTAATATTGAACTTGTACATTTTGATAGAAACATAATCACAACAAAAGTGGCCCTTATCAGTGAAATACATATTAGTTTCATTTTGTCCTTTTTAATACAGGGCCACATAAGATGTGATCTGATATTCAGTGTATTAAATACAGCGATGCTCTCCATGTAAAATGACTATTAAGGATATTAACCAGTAATTGCTAGGCTAATCTCTCTAAATAATCAGTAGTTAAAAAAAAAATAAATAAAAAGGCTGACCACTGAGATTTAAGGGCTGACTAGAACTGACCAAAAAAGTCAATAGAATGAATTTAATTATTTATTGTGCCATATTTGCTTTCAGCATACATATTTTATATTTTAATGTGGACAAAGTAGATAATTTGGTACAACAGAGAAGTTATAATGCACAAACTTTCAGATCAAAACAATCTTTTGTGAGTTAAAACAAACTGTTAATTTACTGTTTAATTAGTTCCTATGGCACAAACATCCACAGTGCACCATCATGAACACACCATGCATTCTATAAACAGTATTGGGAGAGAGGTCAAGAGCAGGCTGGGCACAGAGATTCAACTACTCTCTTACACTGAAAATTGAACCCTTCTAGGTAATGTGTGTGATCCACTGGGGAGGACCATGGATCAGAAAATAGTATAATATAATCTGACTGGTGGGACCGCCTCATGATGGAGTGGTGGGATGACCAGCAGTGGCTCCAAAACTTCTGCATGTGGAAGGCCACCTTCTTGGAGCTGTGTGCCCAGCTCGCCCCCGCTCTTCAACTACAAGACACCCACCTGTGGCCCGCCATCCCCCTCGAAAAGAGGGTCACAATTGCCGTGTAGAAGCTCCCCACCCCCGACAGCTAGCACTCAGTGGGATATGAGTTTGGCATGGGGAAGTCCACCATCGGGGTTGTCTTTATGGAGGTAAGGCACTCTCGGGGTACACTCTCTGTGAGGGGGGCTGAAAAGGGGAGAGGGAGTGGGGGGGTGGAGTGGGGATGGGGGCAAGGCCCGTTCCAGAGAGGGGGGTTGCGCCGTCCTGCCCTCACACAGCCCTGCTGCTAGGGGATGCCCTCATAGGGAGTGGCTCCTGGGGTCTTTGGGGGGGGAGGGAGAAGAGGGAGGGGGCGGGCACCTCCCAAGTGCTCAGGCACCCCCTCTCATTCTCTGTTTTGTGTGTTTTTATGTCTCCTTCTGCAGGTGGTGAGGACCATCAACTCCATCCTGCTGCAAGGGATCATCCACCTTGGAGACCTGGACCCCATCATTGCCGGATTTGTTGCCCTTGGATTCCCGAACTGTGCAGGTGCGATCGATGGGACCCACGTCCCGATACGTGCACTACAGCACCAAGCTGCCCAATATATAAATAGAAAGGGCTACTTCTCCAAGGGCTACTTTTTTGGTCAACCTCCGGGGACAGTTTTCAGACATTTTTGTAGGGTGGTCGGGCTGGGCACATGATGCCTGCATATTTAGGAACTCTAGCCTCTACCACAGGCTGCAGGCTGGAACATTCTTCCCCCAGCGGGACTTTGCAGTTAGGGATGTGCAGATGCTGATCTGCATCGTGGTTGACGCAGCCTACCCACTGAGGCCATGCTCATGAAGCCCTACACTGGCCATCTGGACCTGAGCAAGGAACAATGTAACGCGCATCTGCACTGGGTTCGCATGCAAGTGGAATGCGCCTTCAGGCACATCAAGGCCCTGCTGACACGCCTCAGCGTAGGCAAGCACAACATCCCTGAGGTGGTCTCTGCATGTTACATGCTCCACAACCTCGTGGAGAGCAAAGGGGAGGCCTTCCTGCCGGGGTGGGGGACGCAGGTGGGCGGTAAGGGGAGGCTGTTTGAACAGCTGTGGACAGCTGCCATCCGCCAGGCACATCAGGCCAGGGTGCGCATCCAGGAGGCCCTGAGGGCGAGGTTCTCTGAAGGAGCCCAGTAACTCTCCCCAGGGCCTCCCCAATGGGGGCTTGTGCTTTGCCCCCCAATACCTTTCCCACCATCACCCTTCCCTGTCCCCATTCCCTGTATAATTAATAGGGACACCAGTTTTGCTTTCAAAATAAACTTTGTTTTTTGTTCTTTATAATCAAAGTAACTGGGGTGGAGGAAGGCTGAGAACCTGGAGGAGGAGGGAAGGGGGCTGAAAACCCAGAGGGGGGCTCAGGGCTGGGAGTGGCGCAGGAGTGTCTGCAAGTTCTGCCTCGGGTCCGGGGACCTTGACAGACTCGGTGTTGGGTGGAGCCTGGGACAACAGGTGGCTGGGCAGGAGGGAGGCTGCAGCGGGCTCAGGGATGGCAGGGGGAACAGGGGTTGGGGGAGTGGTAGCGGGGAGAGCAGGAGCAGTGAGCAACTGTCCTTGGAACAGGGGATGGTGATGTCCTGAGACCAAGGTCACGTGTGGCCTGCATAGCAGGCCATGCCTCACAGGGGCCCCGAGGTGCCCTGGGGACCATCGTGCCTGCTTCCTCCACCCCTCCCCCCGCATGGACAAGCAGGCCAGGGAAGTATCCAGCCAGAGTGGGCTCCCATGCATGGGAGAGGGGCCTGGAGTGGCCTGGCCCTCCCTGGGGTCCCATCCCCACACACCTACACCTGGCAGTGCTGTCTGCAGGAGCAGGTGGTGCCTCGCACGTGCAGGCATGGCTGTGTGCTGTGTGCAACCCTCCTTGGTCTGTGTAGGGTCGTGCACGTGCCCTTGTGCCCAGCCTGCTTCTGGCAGTGCCTGGCGGGAAGAGCGAGTTCCTCCCAGGGATCGGACGTGTATGGGGTCTCCCCCCAGGCTGTGAGCAGCAGCCTATGTGTGTGCCGGGACTGGCTCCTGAGACCATGTGTTGCACACTGCTGCTTCACGTGCTTACATGTGCATGGCCAGCTGCACGCTGTCCAGGCCAAGCATGTTGAGCGACGATCGCACTCCATCCCCTGTGCTCCCACCTCTTCTGCCCTGTACGTGTGCCAACCTGATGGCACTAATCTGATGAACCCTCCCCAGCGTCAGATGATGCCTGGGAGAGATCCAGGGCCTGGAGTACTGGCTCTAGGCTGAGGGTGATGATGCTGCTTGTGTCCTCCTCCTCCTGCAGCTGATGTCCGTCATCATCTTCATCATCCTCCTCCTCCAGGAGCTCCAGCCGGGTGACCACCGGTGTCTCCAAGTCCGAGTCCACCAGTATGCATGGAAAAAGGGTTTGCCCACCACCCAGTATCTGGTGGCACTCTCTAAATATGGGCAGGAGAGTGGTCCTGCCCCGGATCAAGAGCTGTGCTCCCTGGCCCAGGTATACCCTTGGCGGAGCTCCTTTACTTTGCTCCGGACTTGGTCGAGAGTTCAGGGGTGGCGTCCCCTCTGAGCCAGAGCTTCGGCCATGTGCCCATAAATGTCCACATTGCGGTGCTTGGAGGTCACATCCTTCAGGGCCTCCTCCTCCCCCGCACAGCTCCAGGAGGGACCGGATTTCTGGGCCGGTCCAGAAAGGTGCCCAGCATTTGGTGCCCCTGGATGGGTCCTGGGACCCCTGCGGCTGCTCTCTGGAAGGGCCAGGGGGTGTCTCGGGGGGGTTGTGGCTCTGCCAGCTGTCTGAAGACCTGTGACAGTCAGAGCCATGCGGTCAAGGTCCTGCTGCAAGGTCGGCTTCCTGCCACAAGGCTTGTCCCGGGTGCCCACAACTTTAAGAGATGCCAGGAGACAGGAACTATAGAGCTGTGATTACTGTGGATGGAGTGTCCACCAGGGCACCTGTGCTTTTTCCTGGTGGCCTCTTCTTTTGAAAGAACTGCCTCTTACATGTCCACACACACCTTTTTCCAAAACAACTCTTTCGGAAAAGGCGTTCTTCCTCATAGAATGACGTTTATCAGTGTCAGAAAAACCCTGCATTCTTTCCATTTTCTTTTGAAAGAACATGACTGTAGTGTGGATATAGGTGAAGTTTTTTTGGAAAAATGGCTGTTTTCTCAAAAAAATCCTGTAGTCCAGATGCACCCACAGATTGGTTTACCCCAAGCTATGGAAGGTGCTGATAAAGCCTTTTAGAAACAGCACTGCTGCCACACAGCTGGCTTAAACCCTAAGGCAACAAAATCCAGTAGAAAACTCTTACGTTGATGCCATTTTTAATCACAGTACAACTTCAATATGTTGAATACCATCATTTATATGTTGTAAAGTAACATTGAACAGAAAGTAAAGGCTGAAAAAATATAGTAGGTCATCTACTTAAAATCCAAATGTATCAAACTAAATTTGGGACTTATTATTCTACTTCACTATAAATTCATGTTCACAATACAGCCGCTCCCGAGTTGCAAACGGTCGAGTTACGACCATTCGCACTTACGACCAATGCTCCCAAGGAGCGGTCATAAAGGCGGTCCCCGAGTTACGAACACGACCCGCGCTTATGAACAGCGCGGTCACGTGTAACTCAATGGGATCCGAGTTACGAACAGTTCGAGTTACGGACCAAGTGTTGGTCCGTAACTTGTTCGTAACTCGGAGAGCGGCTGTATCCAGATTCACTAAACAACACTGTACTGAACTAACTACCAAATACACATGCCACTGTAATTTAATGAATAGAATCAGAACTCCCAACTGCGTGCCATAGACCCTGTAGTTACAACATAGAGAAATTTTAGAAATAGTTCTTACCACTTATATAGGACTTGTCCTCTGTAAAATTCAAAATTTTAGAACTGCGAAGTCTATGAGCTATGAGGGAAGACTGAAAGAATTGGGCTTGTTTAGTTTAGAAAAGAGAAGACTGAAAGAGGACATGATAGCATTTTTCAAGTATCTAAAAGGGTGTCACAAGGAGGAGGGAGAAAAATCATTCTCCTTGGCCTCTGATGATAGGCCAAGAAGCAAAGGGCTTAAACTGCAGCAAGGGAGGTTTAGGTTGGACATTAGGAAAAACTTCCTAACTGTCAGGGTTGTTAACCACTGGAATAAGTTGCCTAGGGAGGTTGTGGAATCTCTATCTCTGGAGATATTTAAGAGCAGCTTAGATAAACATCTATCAGGGATGGTCTAGATGGTGCTTGGTCTCACTGTGAGGGCAGGGGACTGGACTTGATGATACCTCAAGATCCTGTCCCAATTCTCGTATTCTATGGCACACAGTTTGAAGTGGTCTGACTGCAGAGACATCCAATAAAATTCTCCTCACACATACGTGGCATTTCACCAAAGATAAGCAAGTAGTGAAAGAAAGCTTGATGCAGGTGTTAGACAGCCTCTCCCAATTCAACTGTTCTATCTAGAGTCCCAGGCCTTTGGGGAATCCATTTCATTGTCATTCTGATAGAACAAACCTTAAAAAGAGGGGACATTAGAATGGCAGCCATCATGAGAGCTTTGAGGAGCTTGTTTGCTCAAGTTCACTGCAGCTGTAATGGGCACGTGTAAACAGCATATCTTCAAAGCACTTGTACTGACAGAATCCTGCTAATGCGCCCAATCGAAGTAACACAGCAGGGCAAACAAAGTTAGAATTAAAAGCCTAACTACAATAGCCTCAGTATTAATTACAGACAATATTTGTGATTGTCCAGTAGCATGGCACAGAAATATGAAGTGAATTAGTGAACAAAGATGCTTGACATTCTTTCCTCTTGATACAGGCAAGTAGGAATCAGCAAGAAGCTACAGTTCTGTATCACACAATTATGTCCCTCATTCATTAGTACCACATCATTGACTGCACCGTGAAAGAAATGACAAATTAGCAATTTCATGGGACTAGCATAATACTATCATTTGTATCACAAAGTCAGCAAAATCTAGCCTCCAATAATTCAGCTTGCTATTCTAACCCAAGACTGGCCATCAATACGGTTTTATGTGCCTTGTACTAATCACTAAAGTCAGATAATATGCAAGGTTAATGGTTGCAGACAGTCTCGAGAAATATCCAAGATCTGATAAGGAAACCCCGCATTATTGCTGTTCTATGTGTGTATATCCTGATCAAGAATAGGCAAAGGAGGAAATCAATGTTTAAGGCAGTTATAATACATCTCTTGGTGTAACATATAAATTGGCCCTTCATTGCCCATTCACATTTCAGTTAATAAATAGTTCAGACATAGGACACACAGAAAGTGAAGAAGTGTAACCATTGTATGTTTGTCACCCCTACTTTAGATTTATGCTGTTTTAGTACAACAGACTCTATCTATGGCTTTTCAATTACCTTGCAAGCCTTTTAAAGAAAAGAAGAGGCTACTTTTAATTCTGATTAGTAGTTTACTATATATCCCACCACCTCAAAAGAATTTAGTTCATTTTTTCTTTATTTAAATGGGTTTAAATAGATAGATAATTCACCTAGCAATGCTAACTAATTCTCCCACCATTGATGAGAGCTATTATTGAACAGTCACACATATTAGATCTTTATTATTATTATTGATATGAGAGCTTCCTTTCCTGTCCGCTTCACTACAGGCTGGATGCTGACTTTCTACTGCATTTTTGTCCCCTATGACTGTTTAGCAGGGTGTTACTTGGGTATTGTATATAGCATTTTTGTAGAATAAATGTTGCTAATGATATAAAAATTCACATTATTCAAATATGCATCTGTCCAATGTTCTCTAGAATGTCAAACTCTGTGCTTTGGAACTTTTTAAGCGAGTGGGGGTTTTTAAAATATAATATAATTACATCCATTTACCCTCCACAAACCAAAACCAGGCAGGCAATGCATTTAATTTGTAACTGTACCACTAAATGCAAATGTAAAATTGGCAGCTTTGATGTTACAGCATTAAATATAGCTTATCTCACTGGTGACAGTGAGAAACAGACACTCTCTTAGGACTGTGAGTTATGACAGTCTCTCCAATGAGTGAAAAATCATCCCCATACAGCTGTCACCAATGAGATTTTCCCCCCCTCTTTCTTTGGTGCCTGGGTCCTTCAGCAGAGTTTGAGCCACTATGCTGGTGACAAAGATGGAGACAGTTTGTTTTCATTAAGCTAGGTGTACCTTTTCATTACGAGTAGTTGCCCCCTTTCCCCTCACCACAATGGTATTACAAACAGCCTTTTGCTGGTACTGCAGAGAATCAAAGCTGCGGGAGGCTTACCATGTCCTTTACTAACTAGTGTTGAATTCAAATACTGTTTAATGCAGGGGGATAGGGGGAAATGAAGAGTGCATAGGCCCAGGGACTATCTAGTAACAGCTCCCTCTTGCAAGCTTTCTACAGTGAACCTTAAAAAATTGTATTATTTGTTATGCAGTAGCACCCAGGAGCCCTGCTCATTGAACAGCACCTCATTATGCTAGGTGATATACAAACACAGAATAAAGATGGTCCATGCCCCCAAAGAGTTTACAATCTCCGGAAAGAGCTTAGAATATGTGTGCTGCTAACAACATTATTGCAAAACAGTAAGCTGCTCTGGACAGAGAAGCTTCTCATCATGAAATCAATCTACATTGGCTTCTTTTCTTCCCAAAAATACTCTAGGAAGTCCCACTGAACACAGATTAGGTGAATATTAACTGATTACTTACTAATTAGGAGAATGAGAAATTTGTCATTCATATAAATAATGACATCATATATACCTCAGTGTACCTGCTATATATTATCGTGCGACTTTGCCGAGTTAAATCAAAAGGGGCAATAGCCTGTGAGCAGTCGTACACAGGAAATAAAGCAATGATAGTAATAAGACACCTAAGGTAAGCAACTTTAAGGGGAGTTAATATAACTGTGGCTAGGCCGTTAATTAGGAAGTTGCTATTTTCTAGTCAGTGCAATGCAAGTCAATGTAGCACATTCGCAGTCTTCTGGGATTCACTAACAAGTGAATAGGGTAGCTGGAAAGGACCTGTGCATAAATTGCCTGAGATATCTATACATATTTTTCCCACTGTTCAGAAACAGGGAGGAACCTAGCTGCATGTGATTCATGCAGCTCAGATGAACATCTTAAGATACTGTTTTAAAAAAAAAAGTTTTATTTTCCTGCTCTCACACTCTTATGTATTTTAAAAATGGTGAAAATTATAAAGTTAAGAGCATAGCATTCAGAAATTCGAATCATTCCACTCAAGCCAAGGATGCACAAAGTGTGAGATTAAAACAAGTTGAAGACAAAGAGGTGAATAATACTCTCATTAATTCTCAGAGTTAGCCTGGTCCCAAGTGATAGGTAAAGGGATATTTAAATGTTGATTTCAGCATAGCTTTAAACCTGCTAAGGCTCAAATGTGGGATGCAATGTGTAGCAAACACAAGAAAGACCAAAAAAAGAGTGTTCCTGCAGGAATCTTAAAATCCTGGGTGATTCTTTTAAAGTAAATACTTTGTTCTATAGCATCAGTGAAATTTTTTAAAATTTCTTTCTGATGTCAATAACAAGGGAAGGGAACACCAAATATCTGTGGAAGGTAGAAAGCTTTGGCACTAAAGGAGTTATGTCCCTAGAGGTGAAGCCTTGATGGAGTATGGAGTTCGGTAAGACTATAATTTTGCCGCTGACCGTTGTTAAGCTGTGACACCTTTGTCCAGAGTGAAAGGGCAAACAGAACTTCTCCACATTGGAGACCATGTTTCTCTTGAAGAAAAAGAAATAAACGCTAAAGGTTAAAGGAAAAAAATAGAAGATAAGGATGAGCAGGCAAAGTGTCATTTGAAGATCTAATTGGAGCTGTCATAATGTGACTACTCGCACTTTACTGTCTTCTCCCATGGTGCCTTGTTCTCCATCTCATTGTAGTGCTTCAGCATTAGATTTTAATTCCAAAAATTATTCTCCCCAGTTTGCGCAGCAAGTTTATAGAGGTGTATTATGGGAACCTATTCACTTTCTTTGAGATTTGTGTCATACACCAGTATTCCCCAAAATGTGGGCCACAGATAAGAATCAATTGTTCTCCAGAGGTTTAGCTTACTATTTTTAAAAAAATAAGTCTAGTTAGTATGACTATAAAGAAAATTTTGAAAATATGACCTGAGTGTAACCAGCCTTGAAATATCTGCATGCATTTCCAAGAGCCTGAAACAAGTGGGTGAACTGCCCGATTCATTTCAGTGGGTGCTAACACAAATACTTAGTGACAAGGATTTAAATGACAGTGTTAGTTATTACACTGCTGATCAAAGTGTGTGAGAAAGAAGAGGATTTATCCTAATGTGATGATCTTTGCTTTCCAAAGTGTGGGGGCATGGTCCCTGAGGCACAAAGAACTAGTCATGGAGGCACAAAGTAGGTGCCATCCCTTTAACAACACAAGGCGATATGTCAGGGGGAGGACAAAGTGGGGCAAAATGCATTTCATTTTCCTGAAGGGGCTCAGCTTCCAGAGGTTTTCTAAATGCTCTAAGTCATTGGGACATGCCCAGAAATTGACAGCCTCTGTGGAACCATCCCTGCCACTGCTGCTGGTCTCAGCCCCTCACCTGCCAAGTCCACACCATGCTCAGTCTTCACCTTGAAGACTGGCCTGCCCAGGCACAGTCACTCTCCATCCAGCAGTCTGTGTGTCCTCTTGGGGAAGAGGGTTGAGGCCAGGCAGGCCTCTGGAGGGGGTAAGAACCCTGGTGCAGGAGCTGAGCCCACAACAGCAGTGAGGAGGAACATGAGCCACCTTGTTTCCCACTCAGGCTTGGCCTTGCAGCCCTCTCCATCATGTCAGCGGGAGGGGCCTGAACATGGCAAGGCCAAAATACAGTGAGTGGCATTTTGAGCACACAGAAGTCACGGCACTGCTCAGTTCTGGCCCCACTGCTCTCACGTTAGGAGGGCAGGCCAGCGGGGTGAAAGCCGAGTGAGCAGGGGGAAGCCAGCACCACTCCTCCTCACCAGTGCCCAGGCAATTCAGTGGGTGTGATGTGCACATGGCTGCTGGAGGCACCACTTGCAGCCACTCTTTCATACCTTAATGTCGGAATTATATGGTTTCCTGGGGAGCAATAAGAAAGCAGAGGTGAAACCTTACCCCATTGAAGACAATGGCAAAACTGTTATTGACTTCAAGGGGATCACAATTTCATGCCAGCTCTTTTGTGTAATGCTGTTATTGACGCTGATCAAAATAGCTGCTAAAGAGAAAAGTGGCAAAGATGTCTCAGCTCAAGAGAGCCTTCAAATGGCAACTCCACATTATATTTTTCATTTCCTTTCATATCTAGTTTGTGTTAATTAGATTAAAGATGCATTACTGCTGTCACTTCAGTGAAAACTAAACCAGCATGCTGCGTAGACACACAGGAGCTTTCAAACAGCAACCAGAAAGTAACACAGGCTTCCTTTCCTTCCTCATGGAGTTTGATCACCAGGTGGCTATGTGGTCCGTGCAGTTTCCAATGGAAAAGTGAAATCAAATCTATACTCAATAGTGGGCTTCAGCCTGAGGACTTTCATACACAATAAAAAAGAGTGCACATCCCTACTTTTGATAAAAGATTTGTAACTTTCCATTTACTGTGGCTTGAATGACACGCCTGTGAAAGGAAAGCTGTCTTCAGTGCATCTAGCTGTAGCATTCAAAAACACCAATGAAAAATGCATTTTTCTTTCTTCTATACTAACTTTGTGCAATCACTGAGGCAAAAAAACCAAAATTTAATAGAAAGGGATGACAGATTTTATGACCATTTACAACATAGGTAGCCTGCAGATGAGGATAATGACAAGGGCTATCTAAGGGTACATCTACACTGCACACTTATTTCAAAATAAGCTATTCCGGAAGAAATACTCCGAAATAGCTTCTTTCAAAACAGCACGTCTACGCTATAGGGAAGCCTCAAAACTAGTCTGAGGCAGGTCACTAATGTGGACATGCTATCTTATTAGAGCCCCAGGAGGCACTGGGGAGTAATTAGTTTGTATGGCCTGGGGGAGGTGCTATTTCAAAATAGCAGCAGTGGAGCATCCACACTACTGCTATTCTGAAATAGCTATTTCAGAATAAGGGTTATTCCTCATGGAATGAGGTTTACAGAAGTCAGAATAAGCCATCCGTTATTTTGAAATAATAGAATTCCTCTGTATATGCTCACATTGTTATTTCGAAATAACGTCAGTGTGAGAGAAAAAGTCTGCAGAGTCAGGAAGTGAATTTCCCCCTTCCCTACTGTATGTACAATATTTCACAATTGGTAGGTGCACTGATCACTCTATACACATTCAAGGGGGCCCAATACCCTATAATGCAGAAGATCAACTTAGATCACCATTTTAGTCCCTTCTGGTCCTACCAGTTATGAATCCAGGGGCCAAATAAGACATTTTCAGCTTCAGCAATTTCTGGAATCATATCTGCTTACACTACATCACTTGAAGTAGTCTTGTAAGTCTGTAGGGTCTCTCCCTCTCCCCTCCCTTTTTTCTTCTGCATCTCATGCCCATCATGTAATCTTTCTTCTATCTAAACTTAAAAAACAAAAACTACATGTTTTGTTACTCTGTAAAGTGCTACCAGACCAATTTTTGTTTTTTAAGTTTATCCTGTACAGACTAACTCAGCTACCCCCTGAAGCTTTTTTCTGTCTGTTTGCCTGCATCGTGATGCAGCACCCTACTGAGGGACGGCTGTTGCAAACAAAGGAGTCTTGAATTGGACCCTCACGGTGGCATGACACCTGTGACACTCCTCCACACACAGGTCTTCTTTACTCAAAGCCCATCACATGCTCCAGTGAGCTTCTACTTGTGTGCTGCCACCTGCATCATACCTGTGGAACAAGTGTCCGTTGGATGGTGAAGGGAGAGAGGTGGCTCTTTAAGTGTTCAAATCCTAGCTCACTAAGGCCTTTGAATATGAGGACTAGGCCTATTTCCTTATACACTACCAATCTGAAAGTTACACTATAAGTTAAGAAACCGAGTTTTCTATAAGATGATAAAAAGTGTGTGTGAGCGCACTGCCAGCTATGTAGTTAATTGTATTAAGGGGGAAATTGGTGTGTTTGTAGTACAACATAATAAAGGTGATGGACTACTCGTAGCAATGAGAAGAGACGTCATCCCTGTGCAGCTGTGCATCCTTCCAAGCCTAGCCCCTAGACCTCTCTACAGTAGCCTGAGGGCTGCCCTGATTTGTACTTCCTGCTTCTATGCCCCCATGTTGAGCTGTGGAGCACAGGAGCCTATCCTCAACACATTCCCTTCCCCAGGGGTTTCTGTGGGGGTAATGTGGCAGAGTTAAGCTCACTCTGCAGCAGTTCTGGACCAGGGGAGTTTTCAAGAGAATTCATCTTATGACATAGACAAAGCAAAGAAGTTTCAGCCTGATGAAGTAAAGCTGGGAGTCAGAGAATCCATATGAATATACAAATTGAGTTACAGCACTCATTCATTAGCACTTCTGTGCTACATACAGCCGTGTAGCTATGGTGCACTCTCTCACAACAATACAGAACTTCCTCATTTGGTAAAATATTTAGTCTACGGCTACATCTAATTTACCGGGTTAACCGTTCAATCTATTCCCCAAATTGATTGAAATACTACAAAGTTCCCTGTGGCCCTATAGAAGCATTCTTACTGCATTATGTGTGGTCTGTCCATCCCAAATTGAGCTCCTAAAAAAGAACTAAATTAGTAATAAGCTTACCTATCACTTATCAGCTGACCATGTAAATAGCCTGCAGAATGGTAAAAAGGCAGGTGGTAATCTGATGGGATAATAGCACAGGAAAAAAATATGCTATTAGCCCTGCTGGGCTTCACATGGCAAACAGTCCTTTCCACTCATAAAACCATGAATAGATCCACTGCACAGCAAGAACACAACCACGTTCAGCAGCATGTGTCAAGTAAGGAAGGGAGTGAACCTGCTCTTGTGAGACAAAAGGCCACACTCGGTGTGGTAAACACAAAGGCAGCATTAGAAGAGAACATTTAAAAATAATAATAAAGGCAGGCAAGGGGGTGGGGAAGAGATGTTAAAACCACATATGCAGATTTTCATTAAAAAACAACACAACTTCCCCATGTTAAAATGTTGATGCTGGTATCCTGGAGGGACTTTCTGTGAACGCCCTCCTGCCTTTCTGGGACCCCGGGGAACCAATTCAGAAGGTTAGAGGTGGAAATTTAATTCTAGTCACTTCATCACATTTTGGTACCTAATCCAAACCTAGCAGGGTGCATGTAACCTTTGCTAAGATTACATACACCCTGCTTTGGAGGAGAATGTATATGTTCTAAAGAAAGGAAGGAATGTTAAAAGTGACTGGAGTAGTTATTTGACAACCTTTTCCTCTCTTAAGCACAAAACCCAGGGCTGGAAAACTCAGTAAACTATTTGTACTATACTAAACAAAAGTGAGATCCCCATTGTCTAGTCCCAAAGTCTCAGTTCATCTTTCGAGTACATACAGAGTGAGAAAGATGGTCTTGTTGTGAAGACATTGGGCTAGGAAGCTATGTCTACACTGTGGCTACTTCTATACTGCAACCTTCGTCCACAAAAGCTTATGCAAATGAAGCGCAGAGTAGAATATTGCCACGCTTCATTTGCATAATTAATTAGGGGCTGCTTTTGTGCAAGAGGCTTTTGCGCAAAAAGGAGCTGTGTAGATGGCTCCTTTCTGTGCAAAAACCCCCTCTTGTGCAAGAGCCATTCTTCCTGAAAAAATGAGGAAGAACGGCTCTTGTTCAAGAGGGGGGTTTTGCACAAAAAGGAGCCTGTGAAATTTTTCTGGGATGCCGGAGGTATCCCAGAAAAACTCCACCGCGTTCAAGGAACAAGTTTGCTCTTCCACTTTTTTTTGCGGAAGAGCAAATGCACTCTTTTGGGGAGCCCTGTATAAGAGGAGGCTTTTCCGCCATTTAGCCCCATCTAACCTGGGCCAAATGGTGGAAAAGCCTCTTCTGGAAAAGCAATCGGAAAAAGCTACACAAATAGCAGAGCGCAATTTGCATAACTTTTTCCGATCAAGTATTATAGTGTAGACCTAGCCAGAGTCAAGAGAGTAGCATTCTGTTCCCTGATGTGCCACAAATTTCCTTTGCTACCTTCAGCAAGTTAACTCTCCATTCCTCCCTTTTCTGTAAAAAAGTGGGTGTGAACATGACCTACCTCACTAGGCTGCTATGTGACCATTTTCATAGATGAAAAACACTTTGAGATGTTCAGATGGAAGGTACTGTAGAATTAGTAAGCATTAGTAGAAAGCTGTATGCTTCCTTTGATCCTTGCTAATGTTTCCTTGGGTATCAAATAGAAGAAATGTATGCCAATGAAAATCAACAGATCATCAGCATAATAAGTGATCAACAATGAATTTCTATGGAATGATATTATTGTTGTATTGGTCCAGGGGATTAGAGAGAAAAAGGTGGATGAGGAAATATTTTTCATTGGATCAACTTCTGTTGATGAAAGAAACTTTACATCCATTGTAATCACAGTTTAAATGTGAGATAGCTTCCACACTGAATGGATGCTATCTTTCGAAAAAGCAGATCGCTTTTTCGATGCGCTTTGGCAGTGTGGACGCTCTCTTTTGGAATAAGTTTTTTCCGAAGATCTCTTCCAGAAAAGCTTCTTCTGAAAGAAGCCTGCAGTCTAGACATAGCCTCCCTTAGCTTGTTTCAGTGAATTTCTAGACATCTACAGTACGCTGTATTCATGAGTTGAAGTCCTAATTTTGTGTTTTAGTTTATTTCATTTGAATGTGACAAATCGCTCAATGTATTTCACTGAATGACACTGAAATACAGCCAATTTTACTGAAGGAAACATTTTGGAAATCTATGGCCTTGTCTATACTTACGGGAAGACTGATGCTCCAGATATTGATATTCTGGGGTTCAATTTAGCAGGTCCAGTAAGGATCCACTAAATCGAACTCTGATAGCATCCCCATCGATCCCGGTACTCCACAGGGTTGCAAGGAGTAAGGGAAGTCAACAGGAGAGTTTCTCCCATTGATCTCCTGCAATGGGGATGCCAGAATAACTCGATTTAAAGTATGTCAACTCCAGCTACAAAATTCTCATAGCTGGAGTTGTGTATCTTAAATCAAATTTATTGAGTAGTGTAGATGTGACCTATATCTTGTCTATACTGTTTGAAATCTGACTTATAGTGTAATTCCAGGCGCAAAACCAAATTATTTGACTTTTGCTTCTCTGTTTTATGGAGAAATTATATAAATTAATTCTATTAGTTACTGATAAATATGTGACAAACTTGTATTCTGTGGCAACTCTAGAAGAAAAACATTAATCAGCAACAGATTGCTTTAAATACCTTGGCCTGATTATCGGAGGTGCTGAGGGATTTGCAAGTACCCAGTGCCTCTGGAAAAAGATTCAAGCTTTTTTTGGAGTTAGATGTAAAATTGAAGTAACAGACATGCACAGCTTCATGTGGGTTTAAAAGTTTACACATCAAGGACAGGTGGTCCTCTCTGAGGTTGGACTAAGGCCAGAAAACAAAAAAACAAAAAAATCTCAGTGTTCAACGTGCACAAACAAGCAGAAGCAGACACAAGGAATGAGCCAGAGAAAGAGCCAGCTGCATGTTTTCTTATTCAAGCACAAGTGGATGTGGGGAGAGAGAGAGAGAGAGAGAGAGAGATGAACAGCCTTTCAATCTAATAATTTTCAGGCTGGCGAGGCCCAGTAATGCATGGACTCAAATGCCAATATATTCTTATTTGGGATGAATTATGTCAATCCAAGAAGCAACCTTTTCTGATTCCCTCTAATACTCCCTTTCCATAAAGCCCTGTGTCACGCCATACCTCCCAAAACATAAATCCCCCCACAAAAATGGGCTGAATGCATCCCTCCCAAGTTCAATTTCTCCTGCCAACCAGGAGGCATTGGGAGGGATGTGGCTGTGGGAACAAGCACCAGAGAAAGATACAAGGACATTCAATTTCCATCAGAGGCTAAACTAGTCCTGCCTCCACAGCTCCCTCAGTCCAAAATTAGAGCTCCTTTAACCTTCATTCTCCTTCCTACTAAATTAAATATTTACATGGGTTCATATCTACTGAAATGAATTAGTCCCCCCAAAAAGCATGGTATACTGAGCATACTGTTGTGGCAATAGTTGAGAAGTCAAATGAAAATGAAGACTCGTAAACGGGGGCTGGAGATGTGATTTTCCATCCTGATATGCAAATAGTTAAAACACAGAAATACCTGTTATATTTCACATGTATTCTATAATTTTGATTTTTTTTTTTTTACACATCTATAGTTAAAGATATGTAAAGTAAATAGGCAGCAACGTGTATATCATGGTATTTATTAAAATGTGCAGGCATTCTCCGTGTGTCCCTCGGGGGGCATCTGGTATTGGCCACTGTTGGCAGACAGGATATGTCTAGACTGCAAGCTTCTTTTGAAAGAAGCTTTTTTGAAAGAGATCTTTCAAAAAGCTTCTTTCGAAAGAAAGCATCCTCACCTCAAAACAGGACTGAAAAAGCGTTCTGCTTTTTCGAAAGAGAGCGTCCAGACTGCATGGATGCTCTCTCAAAAGAAAGCCCTGATTGCTATTCACAGAATGGCCACCAGGGCACCTGTGCTTCTTTCGATTGCCTCTTCTTTCAAAAAATGTCCCTGTTCTGCGTCCACACACGACTTTCTTCGAAAAAGCTCTTTCGAAAAAGGCATTCTTCCTCGTAATTTGAGGCTTACCAATGTCGGAAAAACCCCAGCCTTCTTTCGATTTAATTTCAAAAGAACGTGATTGCAGTGTGGACGCAGGTGAAGTGTTTTCAAAAAAAGGACCGTTTTTTCAAAAAAACAATATAGTCTAGACATACCCTGGGCTAGATGGACCTTTGGTCTGACCCAGTATGGCCGTTCTTATGTTCTTATTTGACTTACAAACATGCATGCAGACAAACAAACGCTCACCTGCCGCCTCAGGGGAGCGGGTGGTAGAGAGCAGTGCAAGTGCCGGCTGGAGGACTCCAGAGGAACAGGAGACCATTGTGCAGCCAGCAGTTGGAGAGAAGTAGTGCATTTGAAGGGGAAAATGCTGCTTCTCTCTGCTCCCTGCTTCTGGCCTGCTGCACTCACTGCCTCCTGGTGAATGGGGGCTGGATGCAGCCTGCAGTGGGGAGGGCAGTGGGGGAATGGGAGCCAGCGTGGAGCCCACAGAATAGGGAGGGTGGCAGCAGCTGGGGGTTGCCTGTAGTCCCCTTCAGAATCTCCACCTAATTCCTCAACCTCTTCTTACTAACCCTGGCTTTCCTCAAGCACCAGCATTCAAGGTTAAATTAAAAACTATTTCCATTATTTTTTCACTGCAAATATACAGTATTTCAGCTACATTATGGGTTAAATAGGCTTTCATGGGCTAGTCTGGAAACCTAGCTACCATTTGTAACATTGTTTCTGTGGGAAAATGCCTTCTGCGTTCTAAACAACCGACTTGCAAATGCACTTTTGGAACACAACCCGTTTGTAAATTGGGGACATATGCCAATGGATAAAAATCAAAAGCATAAGGCCTAGTCTTTCCAAACCAACCCCCCAAAATAAAAAATGCAGCAGACAAAATAGTTCAACTTCCCTAAGAGACGCCCCAATATTCCTCAAACTGCTTCCTCACTAAGTGCAGCAACACAGATAAACTTTGCAGTGAGCCTTGAAACAGCAGGAGGGAGGTGCAATACTATGTTTTCTTGCAGTATTTTATTCAGCAAATAAAGGATTGCTTTTTTAAAAATGCATCTTCTTTTAGTACAGAATGTTGTGAAGACGAGGACTTTAACAGGGTTCAAAAAAGAAATAGATAAATTCATGGAGGTTAGGTCCATCAATGGCTATTAGCCAGGATGAGGTGGAATGGTGTTTCTAGCCTCTGTTTGTCAGAGGCTGGAAATGGATGACAGGGAAGTGATCACTTGATGATTACCTGTTCTGTTCACTCCCTCTGGGGCATCTGGCATTGGCCACTGTTGGAAGACAGGATTTTGGGCTAGATGGACCTTTAAGCTGACCCAATATGGCCGTTCTTATGTACTTGTGTTTTGTGTACATTTCTGGCCAGATTTTCAGCCAATGCTAGACATTTTCTAGGGCCCCAATGAAAAAAATCACAGGAATAACACTGATCTACAAAGTCAAGTTAGATGCTTAGGATACCTATACCATGAATAGGGAGAGATAGGTGCCTTAGAAAACGATCTACAAAAGCCAGCATGTTAGATGGCTCCCCACCTAAGCTACCAATTGGAGATGCCAACAACAGGTGTGCATAACTGAGAGGGGACATGATAGCAACTTTCAAATACCTAAAAGGGTGTTACAAGGAGGAGGGAGAAAAATTATTTTTCTTAATCTCTGCAGACAGGACAAGACGGAATGGGCTTAAATTGCAGCAAGAGAGGTTTAGGTTGGACATTAAGAAAAACTTCCTTACTGTCAGGGTGGTTAAACACTGGAATAAATTGCTCAAGGAGGTTGTGGAATCTCCATCACTGGAGACATTTAAGAACTGATTAGACACACATCTATCTGAAGAATAATGATTGCAAGGTGAAGTCATTGGGCCTGATTCTCCAGTGCCTTGGATCCTGTGCAGTCATTTCTATCTGTGCAAAGTGGATTAAAATGCTATCATTTATAATTGGCTAAGATTTTATACCACTTCACCTGCAACCAGATGTAAATAACTACACACACTACCACATGCAGTGCTTCAGAATATGTTAGCTTGCACACTTAGGAAGGCCTCTAGTAGCTCTCACTCTCCTTTATGTTTTTAGAAGGCCCCATATGTACAAATCACTAGGTCTTGCATGTTGTGTCAAAGTTTCTGGGTAATATAATATGTAGAGGTTGAACCTCTCTAGTCTGGCACTCTCTGGTCTGGTAACATCCATGGTCCAGCATGATTTTAGTTAGCCAATGTCCACTTAGCATGTGTGTGGCCAAGTTCTCCATGGTCCATAACCCTGGCTCTTAGTGTTCTGTGTTGTTAGTTAGCTCTGATTTACCCCTAAATGTCTTCTAAGAGCCCAGTAAGCAGTGGAAGTGTTGGTAATGCTGCTAGACAATACTGACCTCCTATGGTCCAGCAAATTCTCTGGTTCTGTTCCGGTCAGGTCCCATGGTACAGATCCAGAAGTTCAATCTAACCTCTCCACTTCTAGATGTCAAAACAATACCCTAATATTGCTTTTATTTATGTTAAATATGTTTAAATATGTTAAATAATAAATGCTGAATTCTGTAAATGGTACCCCGCATGCCATTCACTGTTAGTCTGGGAATGTTTATTTTTAATTAACCTCCTTCTCACATTCATAGGTTAAACCAGATATAGATATTACTGGAACTAATTTTACATTGTAGTAGACTGATCATATTAACTGATTCCTCAAGGCTATTTCTATGTCAGATACACCCTGGGATGGATATTTGCTCAGCTGAGCAGTGTTTGTTGCTTCTGTTTACAGGGAACCTATACTCACATGGCTGCATTTTTATTTACAGATACTTATCATTCATCTTCGTTTATTCTAATTACCGACATGTGCTGCAATCATTGCATATTCTGTTTAACTAAAGTAACTACCACCGAACAAGGGGTGGCCCAATAAGCAGCAAGCATATTAAAGCCCTGTTTAATATTACATGTAAGGGAAGAGTCTGTATGTTTGTAACCTCATCCCTTTATTCAAATGTTGAAAACATACCTGAGGATGTTGTAATATTAATTGAGGATTGTAGCTTGTGAAAGTACATTTTGGAGGTGGTTTTATTTGATTTTCAGGTCAGTTAATATAAAATGGATGACACAAAGTACCGGGGACCTTGATTCCATTTCCAGCTCTGCTCCAGCCTTCCTACATGAGTGGAACAAGCTAGAGGACTTCTGTGTCTCTTTCCTCATCTATATCATAAGGGTGCTAGGAGGTTCTATACAATGAGTTATACCAGTGGTCTCCAACCTTTGAAAGCACAAGATCACTTTTTGAATTTAAGTCAGTCCAGGATTTACCTCAAACCCAAATACTCCTGCCCCACCCCTTCACTGAGGCCCTGCCCTCCTCACTCTGTGAAGATGGGGTATAGAGAGGGGGACAGAGTGACAACAGTGCGCCCTGCCTCTGTTTCCCCCACCCTGCAGACCAAGCAGGAGGCTCCCAGGGGGTAGCTCTGAGGCTCTGGGCAGGAGCAGCATGGCAGTGTGAGGAGGAGCAGTTGAAGTACTGGCACTTGATAGCCAAACCAGTCAGGGTCACCTGTCTGAGGCTCCAAGTTCTACCAGTAGATCCTGATCTACTGGTTGGTGGCCACTGGGTTATACAATGCTTTTTGATTCAGACAGGCACTCCAGAGGGGCAAGCCATTGTTATTTATTTGTAGCTGACATCCATTCTCACCCACCTGGACCTCTCTGCAGTATTCAGCACCAAGAGATTCTGCTGTCTTGCTTTTGAGAGGTGGCAAAGGTCTAAGGAAATGCACTAAGAAGGCCCTTCCTGGATGAATGCCCCCCCAACACCTAATGATGAGAAACTGTACCTATATCACTTTACCTGTCACTTATCTCCTCTGGTTGAAGGTACACATCCACAGCTGGTCAAGATGGTCTGTTCTTTAGCAATACTCTTGGATTCTTCACTGATGCTAAACTTTCACACAATAGCATCAATGAGTAATGCTTTCTATCATCCCCCAGTTGATTAAGAGACTCTGGTCCATCCTGATTTTGCCTCAGTTACTCACACCTTCATTATGTCTCAGCTGGAATACAACAGCAATGTGATATACTTGGGCACAAAGCCTTCAGTACTTAGGAAACTAACTAGTACAGAATGCTATAGTGTGTATCCTAAGTAATACAGGTTACCTTGAATGTATCAGAGCTGTCCTCTGCTATCTGTACTGGCTTCCCATTGAATTGTTGAAAAATTCTAGCTCAAGGTACTCATCTTCAAGGCATAGAATGCTCTGGGTGCAGGATATCCTAAAGACCACCAAATCCTTTGGAAGACTGATCAAAACCTGTGCTTTCCTGACACAATGGCACTAAACAATAAAGTTTGCCTGTGCAGGAGGCAGAATTTCCTTGGGAACCAGTCCAAAACTCTGGAATGAACTCCCCTAGGAACTAGCACGTAACTCACCACCTTCTACTCCAAATGCAAGGAGCACTTCTTTCACTTTGCTTTCTCTAACAAAGTTAGAGCAACATGTATATATAAAACCACTCTCCCTCCCCAAAAAAAGCCCCAAACCCCATACCAAAACAAAATACTCCACTGAACATATTTCTTCTCCTGGGGAGAGGATGAGAGACCAAAACAGCACATGACAGAGGTTAGTCACACATTGGTTAACATGCTGCTAGAAAACACTCATATAAAATGGCAAGCATAGTACAAGAAGCTATATAGAACAGAATAGACAAATTATTTAGTGAAACCACATCTAGAATGTTCTTATGAATGTGATCCTTCAGTATGAAGCTGCCTGATTATGTTAATTTTTCATTGGATTTTTTTTTTTTTTTGGTCATGCATCTGACCCCTGATGTCTGACAATGGCTTCCAACACTCTTCCATAGAACTCTTCAATGGAGTGAATTCTATGCCTCACGGTTGTGTAACAAAGTGACAGACCATTAGGGGAAAATGTAACCATCTTTTCTGGGGTTATGGAGGTCTCCCTAACAATAGAACTAGCACCCTTCCACTCCAGAAGTATAAAGGGGTCATACAGGAGATATGTACCCTTTGCACAGCGTGAAACCCTGCACATGGAGATTCCCTGATTGGCAGTTCATAAAGGTGAGACCAGGCTAGAGACAAGTTGCTCTCCAAATCTTCCTTTTCTCTCCATCAGTGGATAGCATTAGAGAGGCACAGGGGAGCACCAAGGAGCAGCTATAACACTATTTAGAATGGCAGGCTTGAAGACAAGCCTCTGGCCCACAAGCTCCTCCACTGAGCCCAGCATTGGCTGAGGATTTGTTCATTTTACAGGAGGCCAGCAGGCCTAACGCTTAAACTTAGGTTCTACCTTCAGCTCTACCAGTGATTTTCTGACTGACTGTAGGTAATTCTCATCAACTCTCTGGGTCTGCTTCATCTCCCCCCTTTGCCTGCCGTGACTATTTCAGTTGTAAGCTCTCTGGGACATGGACTCTCTCTCACTAGTGTCTGTACGGTACCCAGAACAATATGCCTCCTATCTCAATTAGGGCCTCTGGGACAGCAACACCTGAGGTCTAGAACTCTGATTCCCACTCTTCCAGGGCTAGCCCCATTTTATTTTTAATTTTTAAAATATGTTAAAAGATAAATTGCTAATAGCTGGTAGAAATGAGTACTGTGCTCATGTAGAGCAAGAACAGTCCCATGCAGAAGAACCCATGGCAAATATACAGCTTTAAAAAATGAAAATTAAATTCCTTGCCCCAAAAGTGTAATTGTGTACTCACAAACAAAAAAACTAACTATGCTATAGATGAAATCCAACTCCAGTGAAACCTACAGTTGCTCTGCTAGAGCCACAATTATACCCTCTTTCTTTAATCTATCTGTGTTGTTTTTTTCTAAAATGCCCTTGACTGTAGTGTCTAAGACTGGCCAGGTAAATCTGATCTGCCTGGCAGTGCCTGCAGCAACATACAGAGGATTCTACTCCACGCCCTCCTTTATTTTAGAATGAGGTCAGTTAGGCTGGGAAGCTTTAGTAAATAGGGGAGTCGCACAGCATGCTCTAAAACTGGACTCCCATAGGAGCAGCAGCCAGTATCGTATGACCTTCTAGTTCTTTGTGGACATCAGCATGTGCTCAATGGATCACAAGCTATTGTTTGAGAATGATTGCCTGACACACAGTGTTCTCTCCGCTTTCATTATATCTTTCTTCAAACAGAGGCAAGCAAACATCCACTGTGCTCCAAATGCAGTGTAACCAGTGCTTTATGGCAGCATGGCACAATAATCTTACGGCTGTACAATACTCCATTAAAAACCCCTACATTAACATTCTCTTAAGTTTGCCTTGTTAAACATACCACACTTAAGGATGCTTACACAACCTTGTCTCTGCCCCCTTTGTGCGTCAAATTGTTTCAACAGCATTCGTTCAGTAATATGTTAGAAATTCCCACCTTTTCAATAAGGTTCTAGTTAGGGGGTCCAATGAAAGATTACATATATAGTTGTGCCACCATAGAATAAAAAAGCAGCACAGGA
Source organism: Pelochelys cantorii (assembly GCA_032595735.1). Taxonomy (NCBI): domain Eukaryota; kingdom Metazoa; phylum Chordata; order Testudines; family Trionychidae; genus Pelochelys; species Pelochelys cantorii. The sequence continues at coordinate 110,870,987 of CM064326.1, read as the reverse complement.
TCTTTGTGTCCGGAGAAGCTTGATGCCACCTCTGTTCCTACATAATTTTTAAAAAACTCGCTCTCCACCTGTATCTTTTTGTATTCAATGCTACATTGCAAAAATTGCTGAGCCAACCCCAATGGGGAAAGGCATGAATTCAGATCTCCACCTACTTTTGCATGCTTATTTAAATCAGTTGGAGCTCAAGTGTTAGAGATTCGCCCATCACTGTTTTATACTTTTCTCCACAACCAGGTGGGACATTGCCCCTGCTGGAATTATATAAAGACAAGTGACATTCTAATACCTCAAGAACAAGTCATTCATCTAATGATATATCTTTGTCTCCATTCACAAGTCAGCTTCCATATTGAAAAGACACCTAGAAAATAAATCTAAGTTTTCCTGATTTACACTTCTAAATACTAGATAGGAATTGAGATAGTTATGCAAGCAAATGGCATATTACAGTGACTTAAATCCTTGAGCTTAGTATCATGGTTCTCAAATATATTTTTAAAAGAAATTTCTGCTTCTAATTTGCATGTTGTAGTGCCTGATTTTTGGGGGGGTGGGGGGTATAAATACATGTCACAAAACACACTGAGATAAAAAAAAACCCAGAAGATTAACAAAACCCATAATAAAAAAAAAAAACCTTCCCTCCATAGGAGGGAAGTGGTCCCATTATAGATATAGGCATGAGGCTAAGTTTAGGATCAGAATTCTGCCTTAATTCTCAGAATTTTGGGATATTTCACAGCCAGGGTTTCAAATGGAACAATATGGGGATGGGGAGAGGTCAAGAGTTATGAGTTGGAAAAGGTGGCAAAAGGAATATAAGCTGAGAAGGTACTATACTGAGTGTAAGAAAGTAGGCTGAGTGTAAATATACATAAAAATGTATAAAGTCCTAAATGTGAAGTGGAAGTTCTTGAACTTGTTGCAGAAGGGAAGAATAAGACATTAAAGAAATTCATGAGGGACAGTGTTGGGTTTTAGCTGCTTTAATTTCTATGATTTTCTTTTTTCAGAAGGAAGGAGGTGGAAGTGGAGACAACAATTCTCTAAAATTTATTTTTGAGGCTCCTGCTACCAGCACCCTCAACCCTTCTAGGTCTTTCTGACACAGTCAGTCTGACACCTTAAAGGTCACAAATGAACCATAAGAAAGTTGGGGGAGGACACATCCAAGGTGAACTCATGACACTGGTTTTAGTCAAGACACACAGTTCTTTCCTTTCAATTTTTGGAGCCTATATTTGAAGGGATTTCAACTCTCACCATTTCAGTGATGCAATTCAGGGCTTATGCTTAACTGAGATGATGACCCTAAGGCATGCTCAGAGGCTCACAGGGAAAAGCAAAAAAGAAAAAGTCACTGATTAGACCTTGATTCATCAGAGTTTCATTCTACAGACCCTATCTGAACTTGCATTTCCATCACAGCAGATGGATAAACCAGTGTGTGATATCCAGGTTTATTTCATAAGGCAGGATAATTCTACAAACTGGAACCCAGTCCTACTTGTCTGAGCTATTATAAGACTGGACTGATCTATAGTTTAGCTTCCACACACTGAACAATTCCCTTGTAAACTCAGGTATCATCTTTCTATAGCTCACTCCCATTTATCATCAGTTACCAGCCTGAACATTTATTTTAAATAGGGATTTTAGTGACATCTGGTGGCAATAAGAGAAAACTCACCTTTACAAAAAATCCTAACATTAGCAAAACCTGAACAAAAGATCAGCCTGTGTAAGTTCTGACAGCTGGTAAACTTCACTGAAAAAGTAGGGATTGGGAAAGAATTGGATTGGCAACATGATTAAGATGACTTTTAGAAAGAGGGGAAATTGGCAAAGCTGTTTCTCCTCTTTAGTATTAAAAAAAGTCACCCAGACAAAATGAATACATGGGAATTTCTGAAGATCATTATTGATAATTAACTTTTTACAATACTTGTAATTAATGTCCTAGGCAAAACAATATCCAATAGAGAGATGGGCCTGAGAGCTAAGGTCTGGATAACTTACCAAAACTAAGGAGCTACATTTTGGATCTCTTGCTGTTAAATCTGTTCAAAAGCAATATACTTTTATGTCTGAGTGCTGGAAGCATAGTGTATATTTCAATATGAAATAATTCAGGGGGAAAAGTAGATTAAAGAAAGCCTAAATTTTACTGAAAGTATGAATAGAATGGGAATTGATGTTTAAGTATATTTCAAACCTGACCAGATTTGTGGGTTCAAAACATATCAATGCATCCATTAGCAAAGTTCCAAAGAAATGTGAAAAACTCATTTGTTTTAGTTTGCAGAGTATTCTGAAGAAAGGGGTAAACAGTAAAGTGACAAAATTTGCAAATGATACTAAACTGCTCAAGATAGCTAAGACCAAAGCAGACTGTGAAGAGCTTCAAAAAGATCTCACAAAACTAAGTGATTGGGTAACAAAATGGCAAATGAAATGTAATGTTGGGAAATGTAAAGTAATGCACATTGGAAAAAATAATCCCAACTATACATACAATATAATGGGGACTAATTTAGCTACAACTACTCAAGAGAGAGACCTTGGAGTCACTGTGGATAGTTCTCTGAAAACTTCCACTCAATGTGCTTCAGCAGTCAAAAAAAAATGAACAGAATGTTAGAATCATTAAAAAGGGGATAGAGAATAAGACAGAGAACAACTTATTGCCTCTATACAAAACCATGGTATGCCCACATCTTGAATACTGTGTACAGATGTAGTCGTCTCCTCTCAAAAAAGATATATCAGCATTGGAAAAGGTTCAGAAAAGGGCAACAAAAATGATTAGGGGTTTGGAATGGGTGCCATATGCAGAGATTAAAAAGTCTGGGACTTTTCAGCTTAGAAAAGAGGAGACTAAAGGGAGATATGATAGAGGTCTATAAAATCATGATTGGTGTGGAAAAAGTGAATAAGGAACAATTATTTATTTGTTCCCATAACATAAGAACTAGGGGTCACCAGATGAAATGAACAGGTAGCAGGTTTAAAACAAACAAAAGGAAGTTTTTCTTCACACAGTGCACAGTTGGCCAGTGGAACTCCTTGCCAGAGGAAGTTGTGAAGACTAGGACTTTAACTTGGTTCAAGAAAGAACTAGATAAATTCATTGAGATTAAGTCCATCAATGGCTATGTGCCAGGATGGGTAGGAATGGTGTCCCTAGCCTCTGTCAGAGGCTGGGAATGGATGAGAGGAGAGGGATTACTTGAAGATTCCCTGTTGTGATCCCTCCCTCTGGGTATTGTGGCATTGGCCACTGTCGGCAGACAGGATACTGGGCTAGATGAACCTTGGGTCTGACCCAGTATAGCCATTCTTATGCTGTTATGTTCTTAAGATTGTATTCTACCTGGTTTTTGGTTTTAGCCACCTGCGTTTGCAGGCCACATGCTTCTATCTGAATACCCTATTTGCATGATTCCAGTACCACAAAGTAAAGCTCAGCCAAAATAGTTACATTATGCCTGCTAAAACCAAGTGAAAGTATAATTCATACAATTCCTGTGTGAGACTCTAAGCCAAGTCCATATCCTCTCCAAGAGTGTGTCTAGACCATATCCCTCTTTCGACAGAGGGATGTAAATTAGGCACTTTGAAATTGCAAATGAAGCAGGGATTTGAATTTCCCATGCTTCGTTTGCATAATCGCATCATGGCACTCTTTCGAAAAAGCACTATTTTGAAAGTAAAATCGCACTCTAGACATGGTTCTTTCAAAAACAGAAGCCTTTTTTGAAAGATCCTGTAAACCTCATATTTTGAGGTTTACAGGATCTTTCGAAAAAGCCTTCCCTTTTTGAAAGAACTGCGTCTAGACTGAGGTTTTACTTTCGAAATAGAGCTTTTTCAAAACAGCGCCATGATGCAATTATGAAATGAAGCATGAGAAATTCAAATCCCAGCTTCATTTGCACTTTCTAAGTGCTTCATTTCCATCTCTCTGCCGACAGAGGGATGTAGTCTAGACGTACCCCAAATGTGCATGGACATCAATAAACCACTTGACTAAATGGATCTGGGACTAACAAATTCAAAATGAGTTCTACTATATAGTTCACACAGTTCTGGTACTGTATTGTGTGAACAATTCTATCAAATTTCCCATATTGCAGAATGTATATGCCTTCTCCCTAGCCTGGGAGAGGTGGTCTTTTTAAAGACTAGCAGTCCAACTAGCAATTATTGAATTTCAAGAGAGTCTTAAGTTTAATATTTGGTTCTATTCAGACAAAGCCTCCAGCAGTCTGGGTGCTTAAGCTGAAATTGTTGAATCTCCAAAGCTGGGCTGGAGGCCTCATGAGATTTTGCAGCAGTTTCTTTCCACTATATGTAGATCAGACTCATGAGACCAGCCTTTCCTTGCAGTACTTTGGTGCTTCTGCTTAAATGTAACCAGAAAGTACAGAATCCTGCAAATATGAAAATGTATTGCACAAAAAAGGCTTACCAATGTCTAAGTCCATTATCACAGATAGACAAATGTTTGGATCAGCTATTCGTTAACTTAAACAGGTCCAGCCTCCTTTGCAGTGGCACTGGTCAGCAAACTGAAGAAAGATAGACTAGGGGCGAGAAAAAGTAGAAAAAGGGAAGGGGGAAGAATGGGTCTTTGAGGCATATAGAGGCATAAGAAAAGAACCCCCTGTACTCACTGAGAGATGTGATGTTTCTTAGTCCCCACCACTCTTTTCTGGTCTTACTGTGGACTGATAAGGCTGTTTTGGATCATTTGGGGGCCCAGGATCATATTCAGGATCATTTGGAAATGAAGAGGCAACTATGGCTTTGGAAGGAATCAAATGAGGATACCAGGTGGTTTGAGGTCCTGATAAGAAGACTAAGGTTCATATTTGGGGAAATCTATGAGCTCCCCTAAAGAACACAAGGAACTCTGATGAGCCTCCAAAGGCTTGCAATGGATACTGTCCTACACGTGCTTCCCTCCAAGCATCACAAGACTCTAAGTGGGTGGGGACTGCAGGATGTCAAGGAGCAGCACTAGGGCTGTGGAAGTGAAAGAACTGTTATTTGTATTACAGTAGCCCCTGCAAACCACAACTGAGATGGGAGGGCCATCATGCAGGGTGCCCAACAAACAGAAAGTGAGAGACAGTCCCTGACCCAAAAAGCTTGAGAAACTCCATACATGGGGCCTGACAGGCAGTAGGGAAGGATTCATTCCTGCAATCTCCCCTATGGATGCAAGGAAGCAGTAGGACGTGATGGGAAGCCCTTTCACCTGAGGCTCTGCCTCTTCCCCTTCTCCCCAAACCATGCCCCAGGGCCCACGGTGGCTCTCAACCCTGCTGCCTGTCCAGCAAATTTTAGGATTATTTTTAAAAATAAGGATATTTCTATACCAAAAAAATTCTTGTTAAACGGGACTTAAGGTTACAGGCACATATCAGTCTTGAAGAATGTATTACCTTTCAGGAACATTCATCGTAGGCATCCTTCAATCCCGAAGGATCATGGGTTTGTGCCCCTGTTGGACTGATTCGAGCAGCGTCTTCTGTGGCTGTGCAATCCAATCCGGGAATGGCAGTCCTTTCCACACTGTGAGCAGCAGTAGGCAGATGTCGCTCTGGTATCACGGGCACGGATCTTCCTGACGGCTCTCTTGTCTTCCGCTTCCTTCACCAAGGTAGTTTCATACATAGCAAGAGCTTCCTTCACTCCCTGTTTCCAGGCATACTTGTCTAAGGCGAGCGAATGCCAAGTGTTCGCACTGATAGAGAGAGCGCTGAGGTCATGCTTGCACGTGTCCTTATAGCGCAATTTAGGTCGCCCTTTTGGCCTCTTTCCAGATGCCAGTTCACCAAAGAGAAGGTCCTTCGGTATTCGGCCATCCAACATGCGTGAGACATGGCCAAGCCAGCGCATACGCCTCTGCTTGAGAAGGGTGAACATGGAGACGGCGCCCGCCCTCTCAAGCACTGTGCTATTGGGGATCTTGTCCTGCCATGAGATACCAAATATACGCCTAAGGCAGCGCATATGGAATGTGTTGAGCCGCTGCTCTTGTTTTGAGCACAAAGTCCATGTTTCACTGGCGTACAACAGTGTGCTCAAAACACAGGCTGTGTAGACCTGCACTTTGGTGTGTACAGCGAGCTTATTATTGGCCCATACTCTCTTCTTCAGCCTGGAGAACGTTGTGGCGGCTTTTCCAATGCGCTTGTTAATCTCGCTATCAAATGACAAGTTGTCCGAGATCGTAGAGCCTAGGTACACGAACTCATGGACGACTTCCAGTTCGTAATCTAACACACTGATAAATGGCTCATTACCCACGCTTTGGCCCATCACCTGGGTCTTCTTTAAGCTGATTGTGAGGCCGAATTCCATACATGCGTCCGCAAAGCGGGTTATGAGTGACTGCAGTTCCTGCTGAGTGTGAGCAGCAATAGCTGCATCATTAGCAAAAAGGAACTCCCTTAGACACTTCGTAAGCACACTGATCTTTGCTCTAAGCCTCAACAGTTTGAAAAGGTTGCCGTCCGTTCTCGTGCGGAGAAGGATGCCCTCTCTAACAGTTCCAAAGGCATATTTGAGCAAAACTGCAAAGAAGATGCTGAACAGCGTTGGAGCCAGCACACACCCCTGCTTCACTCCGTAGGTGCTCCGGTTTGCTCGGAGTCAAGTGCAGCAGGTTGCTCGGCGGTGTGCCAACGATTACTGACTCCAACTCTGCTCCAAGATTCAGCAGGCCGCAGACACTGGTAATATGCGAGGAATGTACGATGGGATCAAGCAGGTCATTGGTCCATCACAAAGGAAGACTGCCCCACTTAAGTCGGCCACAGGTGAGGTTTTGAAGGACAGAACCAAGCAGATGGAATGCTGGGTGGAATACTATTCACAGCTGTACGCCAGAAAGGCGGTAGTTACAGAGAGAGCCCTGAATGCCATCGAACCTCTGCCCACCATGACTGAACTTGATGCTGAACCCACCATGGAAGAACTTAGTGACACGCTTAAAGCACTGTCTTCTGGAAAAGCCCCAGGGAAAGATGGTATTCCCTCGGAAATCCTTAAACGCGCTAATGGTACCCTAGTCTCAGAGGTGTATGGAATACTCTGCCAATGCTGGAGAGAAGGCAGTGTACCGCAAGATATGAGAGATGCTAACATCGTTACTGTCTACAAGAACAAGGGTGACAAAAGTGATTGCAACAACTATCGCGGCATCTCCCTTCTCAGCACCATGAGGAAGCTATTTGCACGTGTTGTCCTGAAGAGGCTCCATGTTCTTGCAGAGAGAGTCTACCCTGAGTCTCAGTGTGGGTTCAGAGCTGAACGGTCCACCATAGACATGGTTTTCTCTGTTAGGCAACTACAAGAAAAGTGCAGGGAACAGAACAAACCTTTGTATATTGCTTTCATCGATCTGACCAAGGCATTTGACCTTGTCAGTAGAAAAGGTCTGTTTGCGATTCTGGTTAAGATCGGCTGTCCTCCAACTCCGCTCAGCATTATTAGGGCCTTCCATGATGGCATGAGGGGGACCATCGTATACGACGGATCCACATCCGAACCCTTCTTGATTCTCAGGAACATTACATGTGATTAGAAAAAGTTAGAAACCCAGGAAGTACAGGGTTAAGGTTCCTGTAGTGAAAGAAAGGAATGACTCATTCTTATATAATCACAAAACCTTGACCCTGTCCTACTAGCTTTGCTGCTATGGCTTATTCAGTCACAACAGGAAGAGAAAGAACTGCATAATTCTCTCTATAATAGTAGGGGCACAAATATGGGGGGAAGAGGAGGACAGGTGACCCTTACAAACTAGTGATCCTTGGCTGTTGAAGTGGCCTCTCCAGGCTACTGGCAGTTGGTGGAGATCAGCGGTTCTCAATCAAAGGGGAACACCTGACAGGCGCGGAAATCTGTCAAGGAAGGTACAAGCTGTGTCTTTTTTTTTTTTTTTTTTGGAAGAGAAGTAGGATGATTTTAAAATGTGTTATATGTAAAACTAAAGAAATAATGCAGAAAGCTTGTGTAACATGCCAATGTTCCTTAGCAACATTAATCTGTCAGACATACACTGTAAACTTTTTTTCCCCAAGTAAACTTAAAAACATCATCAATGCCACAGTTGGAGACAGAGAGAGAAACAGCGTTAAATGAGAAAAGGACTGTGTTGAGGCATTGGGAGAAAAGCGTACAACACAAGCCAAAGTGAGGGGAGCAGTGGAGGTTCCTGCAAAATGCAGAAGCTGAAAATATGAGAAAGCTTATTTAAGACTGGGCTTTACATGGAACAGGTCCAGAGGCCTCAATATGTTCTGTGTTGCAAGGCACTGGCGAAACAATAGTGGCGTGTAGAGTCTGGGACAACATCCCATGACCCAGACCCTGCTTCTTCCTGCCCCTGTTCTCCCCTCACTTTGCCCCTTCCCCCAAGTCCTGCCCCTGCTCCAACCCCGCCGCACCTTTTCCCACCCTTGCTCCACCCCCTCCCGCCCCATTGCACCTCTTCCCCGAAACCCCTCCCCTGGAGATTCGAGCCAGGGAATTATCTGGCAGGGGTCAGTTGGGTCACTCTGCTTCACTGCATTGGTGGGAAATGGAGTGCTCCAGTCCCAGCCTGCTCCACTTTGCTCCCCAGAGCCGTCACTTGGAGGAGCAGAGTGGGCTGGGACTAGGGTCGGGCACTCCGCTTTCCACCGATGCAGTGAAGCGGAGCAACCTGACTGGGAGATGGCAGAGCAGAGCAGGCTGCTATGTTGTTCTACTTCCCGATCCCTGCTACCAGCCTCAGGCAATCCCCCAGGCTGCCCTGGGTCCCACGGGTCCTGTCCATAGGATGGTTGAAGCAGCCATCATCGGGGCCCCCTAAAGCATGGGACTAGGGTGGCCACCCCAAACCATCTTATGGATGAGATGCTGTGACAACAGCATGCAATCTTGCTAATTATAGAGGCTTCTTGAAACAAGACACTTTACTTGGTACTTAAACCCATAGAATTTTTTTCAGAAGCTCTCTGAGGGCATGTCTACACAGCAGGGCTAAACTCGAAATAAGCTATGCAACTTGAGATATGCTAATTGCATAGCTTAAGTTGAAATAGCTTATTTCAAATCTGGGCGTATCTAGCAGCACTTATTCGGAAATAAAGCACTCTTCCTCCAACTTCCTTTACTCCTCGTAAAATGAGGGTTACAGGAGTCAGAGTAAGAAGTCTCCCGGCTGGAAATTATTTCAACATTATGTTGAAATAACTGCTTGTGTGTAGATGCGCACTTTGTTATTTGAAATAACTTCAATTATTCCAAAATAACAGTGTTGTGTAGACAGAGCCTGAGTTAACAGGACAAAAAACATTGTTCAAGTGTACAGAACTGTTAACATGAAAACTACTGAGGTTTCTTACCATGTGGCTTTGCACATTGTCAAAGGTGGTAAACTGCACAAACATAAGTGAGCGACTACTACTTCCAGCTGCAAAGGATACATGCAATGATGATAGGAAAGAAAGCATCACAACTAGACACGATCCCACTTTCCAACATTGTTTCATGCCATATATTCCAGAGATGACCACTAATGTAAAAGAGCAGCTCCTAGAAAGTGTTCGAGCCCATATTATTCAGTTCAGACAGAGAAGTCTACTAATATATCAAATGTTGCCCAGATACTGGGGTATATTAGTTTTGCTAGAGCAAAAATATCATATTCAACTTAAGTCACTGGAAAAGAGGTTTTTAATCTATGAAATAATTTTGTCCAAGACACAGGCCTAAACTGAGTACATTATTTTGAAATGTGCAGCAATGGAGCATGATTTATGGCAGGATGGCACATTGGGCTTATGACATGAGTACAAGAATTTGCCCCCATAATAACCTGTAATCATTTTATGATTGACAGACAGGTATCAACTGCTAAGAAGATGCCAGAGGAACTCAGCAACGTTCTTTCAAGTTGCAGTGAAAATGCTAAATTTTATAAGAGTTGCACTGAGTTAAAACAAGGGGTTTTGCCATTTTATGCAAAGAGATGTGGTGGGGGGCCGACTTCATGCAGTTGTTACATGCAGAAGTTCATTAGCTGTCCAGAGGCAAGGCGTTGACAAGACTATGTGATCTATGCAGGACAGTCCGTATTCATCTTACTGCTAATAACTCTCCACTTGCACAGCATTTCAGTGGCACTCATTGGATATCATTGTTGTCATAACTAATCCCTGATCTGAGCCCTGAATTCTCTGGGTGTGTCACTTCATGGATGAGATGCAAATGTTTCCATTGGTGCTGATTGCATAGCAGTATTCTTTGACAAATTTGAACTTTGGTCTTCACATATGCAGGAGGGATCTGTTTGCATGTTTCCAACGCTGTAGGCCGTTGTGCAACAGTGCTGTGATCTGTCATTTGATACTATCCAGGGTGTAATTGTGAAGCACTGGGGGGAGGAGGGAAATGCAGTTTTGTGAATACATTCCTGAAGTAGTCAAAGACAATTGTAATCAATGGATCAGGGACCCATTCAGCTTTTAAGATGTATCCCTGAGATAAGGCTTTCCTCATCTTTTGAAGACAGCATATCAACCTGTCAGCTGACAAGAAGCTATAGCACAAATTTTCACAAATGCCAGTCACAAACTTTTGCTTACCAGTAGCATCTGAGTTTCATGATTTAAAATCCTCATTCCTTTTACACCCACCTAACTATGTGAGTACAACCAAAACAAAACACTCACCCTGACTTTCTGTGAAGATAATTTATTTATCTTCCTTTCTACACCACAACCCCAAATCCCAGAGCTTTGGACAGCAAGGAAACAAACACACCCTTCCCACTGATAAGACAAGCCTGATTGTTATTACATGGAATATCATTGTTCGGTGTCACGTTTCTTAAGAAGTTTTTTGGAAGGTTTTATAAAGTTTAATTTTAGCTGCTTCCCTTTGTACTGTTTTTTACTTCAGATAAGTTTCTGAAACTCCTACTGATCTATACTGATCAAATTTCTTCTACTTTTTTATTCTTTTTTTTTTTTTTTTAACATAGGATTTTCAGTTTTCTATATTATCAGTAAAGGATGGGGAGGCATAGTCCTTGTTTTCAGAGCTTGGGGCAGCTCACAAGGACAAAGTTTAAGAACTATGGGTGAGTATCAATGTAGCCTTTTAGCTTGCAGTGGAGGGATTAGGCCACGACAGTTAAGGCCGCAGTCATTTATTTGAGTGGGAGCTGTTTCCTTGTTTAAGAAGTACAACTTCAACTCTGGCTTTCCTGAATTTCCTATGATTATTTTTCTCTACCATTCTTGAAAGGTAATATACCCTTGGGATACTGATAACCTCTCCTGTCAGAAAAATGTAATAATTTAGAAACAAAAAGAGTCATAGACTTATGGAGATGTAGGTCTGAAGTCATCAAGTCCAGTCCTTTGAGCTGGAGCAAGACTAAGTAAAGCCAGTAAAGCTGGAGCAAAACTAAACATGCCCAGGTTGAATGGTTGGTTGGTTGGTTTGTTATAAACCCTTTTTTGCTGCTCTTTTCTGGAGTCTTTCTTTAGATTCTTACATGGCCATGATCATTGTGGTATCTAAACAGCCAGCATTGGACACTGAGAGCTCTGGGGGCAACAATGCTCTGTCAAGCAAGAGTGCTTGCTAAAGAGTGCCCTCTGGAAGTGGGTTGGATGGATTAAGAAATATTTGAAGAAGGTTTGGTCTTAAAGACAGGTTGACTATTACCCCAATCTGGCACCCTGCCCACCTCTACCACAGCCCCAGATTTATGCTCCCTTTCAGCACTGACCCCCACACATCCCCCTTAGGGAAGTTATCACTGAACTTCCCTTCAAAGAGAATATTCTGCAGCTGGGAAAGAGCTGGAGGGTCCTCAAACTAGAGCAGTGTTTCCCAACCGGGCTTCCGCAGAACCCTAGGGTTCTGCAGACCATTGTCAGGGGTTCTGCGAGAAATCATGGAATAAATAAATAAAAACTTTGAAATACCGTGAACAATTCCAAATATCCCTCGAAATATCATGGGAATTTTTGTTCGGCAATTGGCAACACTGGAGTAATCTTCGTACACTACCAGCTGCCTCTTTGTTTTGTTTTGGTCAGTTCGTATCTAAGGTTATATTTAGTTGTACTGTGCCTGCCCTTCTGCTTCCCAGAATTCTCTGCATTTCTAGTCTTTTCTAGTGCATGTTACGGGCATTCGCTATTTTGTAGATTTGTAGTCTTTGCACAGTTTTGTAATTAACATTTTTACCGAAACTATGGTTGTTTTCGTGTATCTAAAATCTCACCTACGGAACAGTATTTTCATACAGCCGTCGAAAATTTAAAAAATGTGGAAGTATATGAAAAGAAGGCGCATTAGTGAAGGAGAGGGCAGTGAAAATCAATCAAAATTATCAGAGACAAGTACGAGTGAAACAGGAAGAGAAGTGACTGATATTTTTAAAAATCGCCTTTACAATGACAGTTACTTGGCCATGGGTTTTACGTGGACTGGAGATGAAAATTGCCTTGTTCCATTGTGCATTGTTTGCGGTGAAAAACTAACACACACAGCTATGGCCCCGGCCAAGTTAAATTGACACTTCACAACTAATCACAGCCACTTGTCAAATAAAACAGTTGATTACTTTCAACGACTTTTGGATTCACAAGGAAAACAACGTAAAGTTTTTGAGAAGAAGGTAACTATCAGTGAAAAGGCTCAAGAAGCAAGCTATTTAGTAGCTGAGCTAGTTGCACAAAAAATGAAAAGTCACACTATTGCTGAAAGCCTAATAATGCCTGCTTGTAAAATAATAGTGAGTACAATGATAGGCAAAGAGGCTGAAAGTGAAATTGACAAAGTTCCTGTTTCTAATAATACTATTAGTAGGCGTGTGGATGACATGTCACACAACATTGAAGATGTCTTTTCTGAAACACTAAAAAATACTAACTTTGCTCTCCAAGTCGATGCATCAACAGACATAACAAGTAAAGCTCAGCTGTTGGCATTCGTACAATTTGAAAACGAAGGTGAAATAATGGAAAATTTTTGTTGTTGTAAAGAGCTGCCAGAAACGACCAAAGGTCAAGACATTTTCAACATCTTGTCTTCTTTTTTTTCTTACAATGTAAGCTGACATAAATATATATAACAGTTCTTTACAAATGAATTTTCTTGACAATAATTTAGCAGTAATTGAATTGCGCTCCCCGCTGTCAACTTTTTCTGGCCAAGCAAATGTTTTCATAGGTAGGGGTTCCTCGGGATATGAAAAATTATTTTAGGGGTTCCTCCATGGGAAAAAGCTTCAGTATTGCAACTATGCACTTAGAGTATTATTGCATTAGTTGCAATACTTCAAAATCAAAGGAATGATTTAAATAGTTACTTGAAATTCAGTGCAGTAATTTATCATGTGCAAGGAGAATGATTAAAAGATTTTGGAGGGGGGTCTGACATGTTAATCTCTTTGGGTATGTCTAGACTGCGAGGATTTATAGGAAAAAGATACACAAAATGTGCTCTGCATTTTGCGTATCTTTTTCCGATACTTTTGTCCAAAGAGGCTTTTCTGAAATTTGGCTTGTCTAGACTAGGCCAAATTTTGGAAAAAAACCCTCTTTCAAAAGCCCCCTTCTTCCTCGTGGAACAAGGAATATGGGGGATTCTGAAAGAGCGTGTTTGCTCTTCAGCAAAAAAAAGCTGAAGAGTAAACACGTTCCCTGGATGCGGCAGAGTTTTTTCGGGATACCTTTGGTATCCTGAAACACTCCCCTCCCCCCCCCCCCCGCAGTCTAGCTGTACCCTTTGCCAGGACATTACAGGTATATCTACACTGCACGTCTATTTCGGGATACCGGAGCTCTGACATGGAATTCCTCACTGTCCTTGGATAAGTCATTTAAACTGTTCTGTGCCTTAGTTTAAAATGGGAGTCATAACTCCCACCTATCTGACAGAGGTGTTGTGAGACTAATTTGTAATGTTTGTGAAGTACTTTGAATCTATTATTAGAAGTGGTTGCAAATGGGAGATTTTGGGGCAAACTTTTAATCATTTTTCAAACAAAAATTTCAAATTTAGAAAAAAAATTATTCCTGTGCAGGACTGAGAGCCAAGCTATACTATACTGGCAGAGAAAAGAGACAAGATCAGCAGTGAGAGTTACACAGATTCCAGGCATGTCATGAGTCCAGCATCAATAGTAATTTTCCACCCAAAGAGAATTATAGACATGAAAACACAAAAGAAGAGGATTTTAATATTTTTTCAAGTCATTTCAAATAAAGAAACTCCATATTAGGTTAGCAATTGGACACTCCAGGATACATATTATCAAAGCATTAATGCACTTCTAGAGTGACTAAAGTCACTCAGACTTCAGCCCTATGTCTTACAGCACACCCAGGATACGCATTAATGGCCTGGTGTCTTATTGCTTAATTAAATGATTAAGCACGTTACATGTGGTTTAACAGATTGTAGTCAGCATATTCTGGCTTGTCTCACACTGAAAACACATTAAAAGCTCTTGCCATCTGAAAAGGAAAAGGGGAGGGGTGAAAAAAAGAGGTGCCCTTTGGCACTTTTTAAAATGGATCCAATCAAACATGCCAGCATTGAACACTAGCAAAGTGGTATATACATCAAAACCATGAACTTTGTTCCCAATGCCTGTCATAATCAGCACAGAAAGATGAAACAGAAGATGGGTTATCAGATACGTGCTAGGTGCCAAAGCTCCTTAGATCTTCTGTTGGCAGTGCCTAAAATCTTTTCTGGGAACCCAAACCAGTAGGGGGCTATAACTTTCTCATGCTATTGAAGGCATGCTGTTTTCTAATAAAATTATTGCCAGTAGTAATAACAGGCACTGCCAAAACGAAGCCTGTATTCCATGCCAGGGCTGGACTAAGGGGTGGACGAGCCGGGGCGCCAACCGATGGGGGGCGCCTGATGGCAGCTGTAAGGGGCGCGCAGTGTCCCTTATAGCTGCCATCAGGCGCCGCGCGCCCGGCTCCCGCAGCGCCAGCCCCCCCCATCCCCGCGGCGCCAGCCAGCAGCGCCCTTCCCCTCACAGCCGTGGGGCCCTGCACGGCCAGGTGCGGCCCTCCCCGGGCTGTGCGCCAGCAGCGGTGGCCGGGCCGGGCTGGGCAGCACATGCGCCGTGCGCCCCGGGGGCGGGCCCGTGCACCCTAGGGGGGCAGGCTCGTGCCCCAGGGGCAGGCCCACGCATGTGCCGTGCGCCCGGGGGCGGCACCACGCGCCCGGGCCCAGGGCGCCAAAATAGCTTGGGCCGGCCCTGTTCCATGCAGATAGTTCCAAGAGACTACAGTCTCCATCACACGTTAGCATCCCTTTGGCCTGGCACATCCAGTTTCTGCAGTAGAGGAATGTTTAGATTAGATGCTTGGGCCACAGACAGAAATGCATGTCAGTTATAATACATTTAGACTAGATACACAAGCCAAATTAGAATGCTCTGATGCAAGACTGCTGGAAATTCAGAAATCTTGTTGGTTGGTCAAGGTCATTGCTCTGAGGATGCACTATTCTTTCATATCCCAACGATGAAGGAACTCTTTTTGAGAAAATGAATGAAATTAAGCCCTGTGGGGACAATTTTGATCATGTCATTTTCATGGTAAGGCCAGCAGACATTGGCTGGAAGCAATTAGCTCTGGCAAGCAAGTAGATTTCAGATGCACAAATTTCAACCTTATATATATCACTAGGACCTAGCAACAGTAGCATATTATCCCTTATGGTCATGAGGCTTGACTGTGGTAATTCTCTTGTAGCAGGGCATGTCCAATTCCTGCTGCTTGTTCTGAATGCAACAGCACATTAGCTCACTGGCGTGAGCAGCCATAATCTTATAGTCATACTCTGTTCTTTACTCTGTCTATAAAATGTGCACAAGCTTTAAGATGACACTGTCTTCACATCTCTTAACAGAATAGCTACACAGTCATTACCCAACAAGGCCTCTGAATTGGAGCAATGCTCTGTAGGCACAACTGGGCTCTACATCCACAAAATACTCCTCCTGGTACCTAATTGATCAGACATCTTTCATCTCTGGAGCATTCCTTGCATCATAGGTCCATAGGCAAATGTGGAGTGGTCCCACTGCAGCCATACAGCATAGAACTCATTTTGCATTAGCATTTCTGAAATCATCTTTCTCCATGTCTGAAAGTTACCTTGACTGTTTTTATGTCAGATGTTTCTAGTTTCATGGTCATATATTTAACACATTCTTTGCACCCATCTCCTTGTTCTCTTCTCTGTTGTGTCTTTTGCTGTTATACAGCAAAAGCAAACTGAAGAGCTCACACAAGTACAGCTGGGGCCCAAATAACTGTGTTTACTAAACACTAGGGGGCTGCACCCTCTGCTCGCTACACTCACCAACCCCCCTCTCTCTGGATGTGAGTGTGTGGCTGCGGGGAGGGTGCAGAAGTGGGCTGGAGGCAGGGTATCTGGCTGAGGGCAAGGGGCAGGAGCAGGATGGGGTTAGGTGTCTGGCCAGGGGGAAGGGTGCAAGAGCAGGGGACAGTGCAGGACCAGGCTGAGGGTGCGGGATCTTGGTGGAAGAAGTGAATGAGGGTGAAGAGGGTGTGAGGTCTCAACCAAGGATGTATGTGAGAGGGCTGGGGGTGCAGGGTCTCGACCAAGGAAGTATATGAGGGGGCTGGAGGTGTGGGGTCTCGGCCAAAGGTGTGAGAGACTGAGCTGAGGGTGCGGGGAGACATGTGACTCCCATCCCTCCCTCCCGTGAGGTGGGAGGGCACGCAGCTCCTGGCCTCCCCACAAGGGAGGCGGCCTCATGGCTCCGGACAATGCATAGCTCCCGGAACACCCCCTCCATGAGGGACCCACTGGAGTACCGGGGAGGGAGGGAAAGGGGAGGCAGGGAAGCTGAGGGCAACGGGAGGAATAACATGACTCTGTTGTCCCACAGGAAACTTTTTTTTAGATCAAGAGAGAGATTTACAAACATACAAGGCCTAACTGCATACATACTACTGCTCTGACTAGCTCTTGACAGCTTCTGAAGCCAAGTATGCCACTAGAGGGCTCAAATTATTAAAAACTATATTCCTAAACACTTCATATTTAATTTTTATTAATTAATATTGATTCGTTATTTACATTTTAGGCCCTATTCACCAAAACAAATAAGCACTGTGATTTTTCATGTGCTTAATATTAAGCAGGTACCCACTGCTGGATCAGAACCCCAAAGAGGTTCCATTGTATTTGTTTGCATCACATTGTGAAGTTTTTCCAAGAGTTTAAGTAGGGGACAGCTTATAAATATGATTTTTATTATCTGCCCTCTGTGAGCATCTTCAGGGTTTGCTTTTCAATAGCAGTTATGCAGTTAGGTTATCGTTTTGTACTTTTATTAATCCTCTCTTATTTACTTAAAGATTTAATATTCAAAACAGCATGATTTTTTTTAAAAGCCCACAACTAAAAAAAAAAAAGGTTACTTTCTGTTTAGGATTGTAAGAGTACTAAGTTAGAGTACCTAAAAATCTTTGGCTTCATATTTAGATACCTTAATTCTTTTTCCATTCTCTCCCTCTTTCAATGAATTCTTCTACCAGAAGGCACAGAAGAAAAAAGAAGCAATGGTTCAATTGTCCAGTGGGCAACTAATCTGATAAGCGAGTATAAAAATAAAAGGGACCCACTAATGCGTAGGAGTATATAGAATTTAGGTCTGAGCAACTTCTTCAACATCTCATCACTAGATGGCGGTGACCTTCACAAATCTAATCAATGAGAGCTTTATTCTCAAAATGTATGCTAACCTTCTGCATTTCTCCCATTAAATACTAACTAGTGCCACTTTTCTAGTCACTCTATTCTCTAAAATACCTGTGTTATAAACTATTAGGAACTTCATTAGATTTACTTTAAATGTGAGCATTTAGGAAAGCAGTTTTATTACAGTGCACTACTCTTATAGATAACTGTCAAATTTAATAGGAAGTGATAATGTTACTCTAACTTTAGACCAACCAATTTGATAGCAGAGATATAATTTCCTATTCAATCACAAACTGATGGTTGGAGTATTTCGTGTAGAATCCTCTTGGTTTCATCACTATTGCATTTTCTAGAACTTCTCCATAAAAGAAAACTGAGCTTTTGTACAATCATATATTTCCGTTCCAATCTTCATTAAGTTTATTATGAATATTCAAAGCAAAGCTCACTCCAGCTAAGAAAAAAGGTCAGTATAAGCAATGGAGAGTTCATCTGTATGAGCAAACTGGTTCACTTCTGGGTCTTTTCAAGATGTGACCAAGGATTAGCAGAAGGGCTACTCTGCATCCTCTTCAGTACCATCCTGAAAACTGGTCCAGCTGATGCAGAGTAGCTCTATGCAGAAAAGAGGGGCCTATATACCATTTAGGATTTCACTCCCTCTTTTACCCAATGATATACAAGCAGCATTTGTCACATTTTAAGCTGATTGTTTATTTTTTGAATGAACAAGAGTGTGTTTCATTACGTTCGTTTTGAGGTCTGGAGATGAGGCAGAATCTGTCTATACCAAATGGTACCTAAAGCCTGACACCCACTTACTTTTGCATCAGTACCTCTCTAAACCAATTGGCTAATTTCTCACTCATGCTGATTAAATGCTATGTTCACTGCTACTCCCTGAAATGCTAGAGCAACTCATAGTTATACTGCTTCCTATTAAAGGAATGAAGTTTCAGAAAGAGATTTTGAACGTGTTACGTCTTGAAGAAATTTGTTTTTAAAAGAATTCCAAAATGTGATCTGTCTCTGAAAATGTATGTTTCAGTTTCTTCCTTTTGGTCTAAATTAAAATGAACTTAAGATCTGAGAATAGTTCTTTTTCCCACTGCCACTGGGGCCAATTACACAAATAATGCTGGACACTTTGTATAGTGCTGACAAGTAGGCTCAGCAGGAGTATG
Source organism: Pelochelys cantorii (assembly GCA_032595735.1). Lineage (NCBI taxonomy): Eukaryota > Metazoa > Chordata > Testudines > Trionychidae > Pelochelys > Pelochelys cantorii. Next base: position 110,852,013 of record CM064326.1, on the reverse strand, counting down.
AAAGTTATTATTTCTACTGTGATAGTAGCAAAGGCTCCCATTAAGGTATTGATCACCTTGAACAAACACGCAGTAAGTGATAGTCAATGTTCCTAAAGAGATTGCAATCTATAAATAGTAAAGTGAAAGGAAATTGCGAACTTCATATGCATAAAAAAATCTGTTGCATACCTTTGGATTTTAGACTGTGCTGAAACTATTCTAGCATATGAATGTGTATATGAGTGCACACAATAAGAAAAATAGTCATGCAGATGGTATGTTGTCACCATGTATTCACACAATCCTGGAATGTCACATCTCTACCACATTTATTGTGTTATATGATAATAAAGAAACATTTACATTAAATACAATATTTAGAGAGCACTAAGTCAAGATATAGTCTAATTAAACTGGACTTCATTAATATTAGAGAACTATAATTTGGTTCTGTTTGTGACTAATCTGGTTATCTAGATGTCCAAAACCCAAATTCGTACAAATAGATTAGAATCCTTTGCACACACACAATCCTTTGCAATTTTAAATCAAATTTTGAAGTTTTAAAATATGTGCACATTATATCAATGTGCAATAACACACTATCCCAAAGTGTCCCCTCACAGTGCACCTCAGTTACCCCACCATGCTTTTTGGCCTACTCCAGTCATAAATATGGCTTGCCCTCAGGGTTACTTTAAAGCATTCAACCTCTTCTGGGATAACAGTCTTTTCTCCAAATCCCAGCACAACACAACCATAAACAACCTGGTCTTGCTGGGGTCAGCCTTCAGCAACCTTTATTAAAGGTAGGTTTCCATCAGTAACATCCTATCTGTCTAACTACTGGCTCCAGTGAACCCAACTATGTTGGTCAGACTATCTGTGACAGAGTGGACTAGGCTCCGATGGAAGCTTTGCCGCACCCTGCCCCAGTGACAGGAGCAGAAGAGAGGTCCTCCAGTCAGGATAGACTGGAGGCTTCTGCGGTAGCCAATCAGGGTGCAGCAAGCCAATATAAAAGAAGCTGCTGAGCAGTTCCTTGCTGGAGCTTGACTCAGGCAGACATAGGGCTGACTGGGAGAACAGCAGCACTCTGAACAGCTCTGAGTGGGAACTGGACTTTAGACCTGGTCAGAACCAGGTCCACAGGCTAAAGACTAGCCTAAGCCAATGACAACACCTGGCAGAACCCTGAACAGAGTCCAGAGAGAACTTGACCACAAAGCTCAAGAGAAAGGGCTGGACAGAGCAGCTTCCCAGGGAAGTGGCCCAGGGAACGTGACAGCAACTGACTTATTTGATACGCAACAGGTAACTGCTACTTACAGGGTCCCTGGGCTGGGACCCAGAGGAGTGGGTGGGCCTGGGTTGTCCCCCCCCAGCAGCCACAACAGTGGGTAAGAAGAGGCCTGGTCCCAGGCCACATACTGGATACTTCCTCTCCTGCAGAGAGACTACAAGACTCCCTTTGGCCACAGAGGGGCACTCACAAGAAAGGGAGAGACCTTTACACTATCCTTCTACCAAGGGCCTCTGGCAGGCCTTGTCCTTCAGTCCTTGCTGCCCCCTGTGGTCATTCTGCAATATAACTGTCTGTCCTGCTAAACTTTTCCATTTACAAATTCCAGGCATATCCCATTGTTCTGGCACAACTGAAACCCGTACCTTGTTTTAAGTTATGATAAGGGCTTGTCCAGATCATTTTGAATTATGACCTCCTATCCTCTAAAGCACTTGTAACCCCTCCCAGTTGGGTATCATCTGCAAACTTTATACGTGTACTCTCTATGCCATCATCTAAAATGTTGAAGCTATTTAACAGAACTGGACCCAGAACAGATCCCTGTGAAACCCTACTCATTACGTCCTTCCAACATTACTGTGAACCATTGATAACTACTCTTTGAGAATGGTTATCCAACTAGTTATGCACCCACCTTATAGTATCCCCAGCTAAGGGTATTTCCCTATAGGTCATGTGAGACTGTATCAAATGCTTTACTAAAGTCTAGGTATGCCACATTTACCACTTCCCCCTTATCTACAAGTTTTGTTATCCTATTGGTTTGACATGATTTGTTCTTTACAAATCTGTTACCTATCATCTCATCACCAGCCCCCACTCCAGAACAATGATTTAAATGAAAAAATAAAACAAAACTTATTTCAGTTAAAGACCTGGGCAATGCTGAATAAATCTTCTATTTTAAAAAATGACTAGATTCTTCATGGGTCTTGTAGTACAATATTGAGCATGGGCAGCAGGTGAACATATGATTGGAGGAGACAATACCCCCCACTCCGCCTGAGGTCCCATTCCTGCTACCTGGGCCCCACTGAAGCCAAGTGCACCTCACAATGTAAGGTCAGGCCATCCCTTCCCCCAGAAGATGGTGCAGAGCCCCAGCCTGCCCCATCTGAAGCTTGGAGGGGAAGGGATGATAGGTGGCACAGGCCCCAATTGAAGCACAGGCAAGATGGAGGGCAGGCACCACTAGCCCCAGTTGGACCAAGGGAGAGCAGGTGGCACTGGTCTCCCCCCCCCCCCCGCTCCCACCAGAGCGCTGTGGGAGAGGTAGAGCAGGCAGCATCAGCCCTGGTCAGAGCATGGGGGAGACGGAGGGTAGGTGGCACTGACACTGGCCTTCTCCAGCTCTTAACAGAGCAGAGGGAAAGGAAGAGCAGGCTGGCAGCACAGCTAAGTTCCCTGTAAACTGCGCATCTGGGCACTCCCTTAGCAGCAGCAGCTCCCTGCTCCAGACAAGAATCATGCTGGTAGGGAAGGAGGCATAAGGAGGAGGGTGGGAGGAAGTATGTGGCTGGGAGGGGAGGGGACCTGAGACGAGGGGAGTTTGGAGCATGCAGTCTTCCAGCTGAGTGTCTGGAGGAGCAGCAATTTGATTACAGAGATCTGATTACAGCAGCTGGGTTTGCCTGCAGCTTCCTATGAGGTAACCTAGCACTCTCCTCTAGCTTCCTGGTCTGGGAGAGGGGGAACAGACTGAAAGGGGAAGGTGCGGGTAAAGGGGGAGGGTGTGTGCTGGCATATGTGCAGTGAGATGGGGGACAGAGAGGAGTTTGCTTAGGGTATCTTAACTTGCTTCCATCTGGGCTGCAGGTAGCAGGAGTCAAACCCTGTCTGTCTCAGCACAGCAACCCTAGTTGCTGGGGTACACTATATGGTGTGGTGCCAAAATTTCAGGTGGGTTAAAAGCTTTTAGGTTGCTTTTGAATACTGGGGGGGGAAAGGCCTAGCTCATGACATTTGCATGATTACATTTCAAATGAAGTTTATATAGGTGTTAATGACTTAAGGTAAGAAAGAAAAGGATTCTTTTAACAGAATATTTGTTTGTGTTGTAGATATCTGCAAACTCTGATCTTGATTTTTTTTTAAATCCTGTATTACTAGTTAATACATGGTAAATTGTTAAAACTAGAACTTTACCATGGATCCTGTTTAATTTGTTTGGCCTTTAAATTGGAGTTGGATTCTGGACAAATACTGCGGAATGTCTACTCTTTGAGTTAGTGGTGAAAGTTTCGAACAGAACTTTTATCTGTTCCCTGTTTCACTTGTAGCATGGATCCTAAACATTCCCCAGAGAATGTGTATAGCCTGAGTGAATGCCTTTTACTTTCCTTTCCAGTGTCAGTAAATATTGTATTAATATTTTCAAGGAGAGCATAACTATTTCTAGTTTACTCATAGATGTGTTTAGCATCTTAAAGCTGTACATATTTTTTAGACTTTTATTTAATGGCCATTTCTTTGATTTATTTATATAGCTATTTGCAGTATGCCCCATTTTGGTGTGTTTACTAGTGTGAGTTGTTAGAAAAGACGATAATACATGCACTCCAAGGAAAGTGTTAATTTTCTTTATTTGATTTCATATTAAATAAACATTTTAAGCATTGCTCCTTATTAATTATCCCTTGTTTTAATATATTGTCTTGCATGACTATGGAGTGTTTAAAAAATATATTTTAATACTTGGACATACAGCACATTCACATAGAACCTCAATGTTGGTGTTGCACATAAGAAATTTCAACCGACCCAAAAGAAAATTCAACCTGCCCAAGGATGGAAAATGTTAGAGGGAACACTGCAGCACAGCTCCATGTCTCAGCAGGGCTGAAGCCCAGACAACCCTGGGAGACTGGGGGCAGGGGCTGGGAGAACAATGTGGGCAGGGCTGGCCTGGCAGTTTGGGAATGAAGAGCCTTTCCCTGCCTCATATACCCACCACCCTTGATATTGAGCCTTTTCCTCTCTCAATTGCCAGTTTGATATCAGCGACCTTATTCTGACTCTTATTAGATTGGTGTATACCACACAAAACCACTAGTGTAAACAGTACTGTTCCTCAGCAGAGAAACAAACCCACCATGTGTTCTCATACACTGAAAATTTCAAGGAGAAATGCTAGCTAGAAATTTAACATTCATCTTCCTCTTGACATTTCAAACAATGTTAAGACCCTCTCTAGAAAATGGATTCTGTAACCAACATATCATTCCAAACCCTACTAAACCTGAGCTATTATGTAATGTACAACATTCAAAATGTATATTAATTTCAATTAACCTTTCTATGGAGCTGAAATGAGTTTATCAGGACCTTCTCTAGATCACTTCAGAGAGCACCCTCAGATATTACCAAAAATTTTATAAGCCACTTAGAGTTGACATTGTTTTAAAAGAAAAACAATATTACTGTCCCCTACCCTGCCTAGCCATTCTAGAATATTCTAACCTACAGTCCTTCCTTCCATAGGTCTTTCCACCCCAATTCCACCATCCACCTTGCTGCTGTTTCTCTAGATAGCTCTTATTTGGGGAAAATAATCTTCCACTCCATTCCATGGCGGACTCATTCTGCCTTTAATAAAAAAAAATCAAACATATTAATAAACTGGAGTTTAAGTTTGATATTTTTGGTTATTAGAGATAAATTTCATACGCATCCTGCTGTGTGTATCTGTAGCTTCTTAGTCATCTCAACAATGGACTCAGACAATTTCCAACTAATCTAGTTGTGCTGTGTAAGAAATTAACTGTGATGAAGTAATTAGCCAATTTCTACTAATATATTAATGCAACTAGTACATCATTTATTATTAATGATTATTATTATTATTAGTCACAACTAATAATGGGGCCCTTTTGTGTCACAAAAACACAGTAAAGGACAATCGCAGACCTGAATAAATTACTATGTAAATAAAGAAAGCAGACAAAGGGTGGGAGGAGAAACATATGAGAGGGAAGTGTCTTGCACAGCAAGCCAGTGGCACAGCTGGTTGTGATGCTCACGTCTTTTGACCCCCTGTCCAGTGCCTCTCCATTAGCCCACCCTGCCTCTTAGGGTAACCCATACTTCCCCTTTGTGGATTTTGTCCTTCTCTAGAGGCTAGACCAGGATGGAGAATCTCTGGCACGCTGACCACACATAGATCATCATGGTTAACCACTGTCATGCTGCCAAATGCTTTGTTTACCTGAGTGTCTGCTGGCACAGGAGCCTGCAGTTCCCAGGGGCTGAGGTTTGACATTCCCAGTCGATGGAAGCTGAGGAAAATGGTACGAGCTGGGCCACGACTTCCTGAAGTTCCCATTGGCCAGGAACAATGAACCATGGCAACTGGGAGTTGCAAGCATCCTTACCTATGGATGCTTAGATAAGCAAACTGTCTGGCAGTCTGCTGGAGGCTAACACTGATGAACTATGTGTGACCCACAGGATGGAGGTTTCCCACCCCAGATATATACCATGTATGAAGTTTTATGACTCTAATACAGGCCCCAAGCTAATAATGCTGGTGTTGAGTTTCATGCTGTTAGATCCAGAGATCCTAGGTTCATTCCCCCCACACAATAGAGCCAGGGCACCACTAATGGGAGCCTTATTTAAGAGGAAAAATCTTGCATCTAATGTGAAGCTGCAGCCCATTCCCAGCCAAAGGGAGCTGAGGAAAAGGCATGGGCCATGCCATCACTTCCTGAAGCTTCCATTGTCTGGGAACAATGAACCGTAGCCACTGGGAGCTGTGGGGCTCCATACCTGCAGATGCTCAGGTAAACAAACTGTTTGGCGGCCTGCCAGTGGCTAGATAAACAAACTGTTTGGCGGCCTGCTTAATAAACCACATGTGGCCAGCAGGCCAGAGGTTTCCCACCCCTGCTAGAGAACAGGTGCAGGCTTCTACAGTGCAGCCCTTTTCTACTGCAAACTTCCTGGCTTTATACTAGCCACACCTGTTCCTTCTCAGCTGGGCTCCATCATCAATCAGGCCACCGCTTAGGCCACCTAATTGTAGTTTATCTACTTAGTTAGCCCCTTCTCAGCCTCATTGGCCTTCTAGGTTAGTGTGGGATGAACACCCCATCACCACAGTGTCTGAGCACCTCACAATCATTAATGTATTTATCTTCACAATATCTCTCGGAATAGGGAAGGGCTATGATCCCCCTTTTTTCAGTCAGGGAATAGAGGCACAGAAAGACTAAATTATTTGCCCAAAGTCACAAAGGAAGCCTGTGACACAGCAGGGAGCTCAACCAGGGATTCCCACGTCCTAAGCTAAATCACTAACCAATGAATCATCCTTAACCATGTGTATAGACACATGAGAATACAGAGTTATGAACTCACAAGTGCCTCCCAGGACCCAGCTAGACATTATATTGATTCAGACATACCTATAAGATTCAAGTATACCTCTCACTCTATCTCCCCAACTCCACTGCATTGTTAGACTCACATATAACTAGTGTTGTTAAATTCTCAGGAATAAACTTTCGGAGAATATTCTCGAGAATGTTCTTGAAAATATTCTCCAATGCGAGAATTTTTGAGAATTTTCTCTTAAATACTTGTTAAATAGTTTTTAAATAATTTTACTATTTATAATAATGTCTTTCTTTAATAAAACTTCAAGAATCATGAAAGTTTCTAATTGTTAAAATGAAAATTCGGGAACATAAAGAAAAAAAGACAGAGGTTTAAATTACTAGAACTTTTATTACAAATCTTCTGTTGCAGGATACAAATATTTTTAACTTTCTGGATTGAATACAAGTCTAATCAGAATCTGCACTTTCCAAATCTGACCCATATATTTCTATTTCTTCTTCTTCCTCATACATATCCTCTTCTTCAACTTCTTCTTTCTCTTCAGCATCATCAGTTTCCTCTTCCTCATTTCTCTGGTTCTGTTTCCTTTTTCCTCTTGGGGATTTCAACAGAGCATCATTTGGGTTTTTAAGAAGCTTTATATTATGGGCTATGAATGTCAGCTTGCCTGCCCTTTCTTGTGTTAACTTGTTTCTTTTTGCATTATGAATGATACTGTAAGTACTGAAACTTCTTTCAGTTGCTGCCATTGTTGGTGGCATATTCAATATGTTGATCGCTGCTTTCCCTAATTTTGATCCATAGCAAATACCTTTCCACCATATTACTGCATCTACTGAGCCAGCTGATTTTGTTACATAAGATTTTCCAAAAAAACCCTTCTTTAGCACGATACTCTGCAAGCTCTGCAATGACTTTTGCTGAGTGATCAGTGCCATACATTCTTGTGACTAATTTATCAATGAATTCAGTTCCTGGTATTTGTTCATTTCTAGTAAGGCACTCACCATTGAATTTTGGATCTAGAATATTTGCAGCATAGTGAATGTCTTTTAGAGCCATATCTTTTCTTTTTTCAAAACTTTTCATCACCACATCCTATTTTTCTTGTTTGATAAGCGGACTTTCGGGAAGTAGCCTATCAAAATGATCACTTAATTCCCTGACACATTCAGGAACTTTGCTCATTTTTGGCTGGTCAGATTCAAGCAGTGTAATCCATTTAACAACAGGACTTATCAGTGCATGCAGTTTTTGGACCCGTACCCAAAATACATCTTCATCCAGGATTGAATTCCTGGTACATTTGCTCAGTTTAGTCTGTAAATCTTCATGGACAGCAAGGCATTTTAAGACTTTTTTTAATTTCAATAAGCTTTTTAAACAATATAAAATGGAACCCCACCTAGTTTTAACTGGTAATTTAAGTGCACAAGTTTGATTTTTCTCTTTTTGAAATGCAGTAAAATGAGCTCATAAAACTTGCGATTTGTTAATTTCCTTCACAATAGTTTTACAGGTAGCTTCAGTTTCTTGAACAGATTTTAAGTTACTGATGTCACCAATTAACAAATTTAGTGTATGAGCAGCACATGTGTACATAGCAATGTGATTGTATTTTTCATTAAGCATTGATAAGGATTTCACCATTGCTGTAGCATTATCAGTCACAATGGCACCAAATTTTCAGTGCCTATTTCTGTCATTATTTCTTCCACATGGAATGCCATATACTCAGCAGTATCATATAGACATCGGTTGCCACTGTCTTGTAAAACACTGGTTGGGGTGTTGATATAATAAAATTTATAACAGATTCATTTCTTCGGTTGCTCCAAGCATCACACGGCAGTGCAAGAGAAGAGGCTTCAGCAATTTTTGTTTTTATAAGAGCATCAACACGTTGATATTCAGCTTCCAAAAGTTTGTTAGAAATTGTGTACCTGGATGGCATCTTGTAAGATGGTCTTAATTTTTGCATGAAAGTAATCCAATCTTCGTTTTCAACCAGTGAGAGAGGTGATCCCGATGAGAATATAGCTCATGCAAAAAATTCATCCAAAACTTTGTTTTCAGTTTCATTCATAGAATCAAAGTAGCGACTTATAGAGTGAGACATCCTGCCTGAACTAGATGTGGAAGGTGGTGATGTAAATTCACTAGCGCTATCAAAGTGTTCTATAGATATTGATGCAGTTGATGGTTGAGGTGATCTGCTTCTGGACTCTGAGAATTTTGTTGCCTTTTCCTTGATGTAAGCAGGAGTCTTCAATATGCTCTCATATCATTGTCACATTTCTGATGTATCCAGCCTTGCAGTACTTACATTCATATAGCACTTTGTCTTTAACTGTTTTATGAAGGAAATAATCCCACACATCACTTTTAGGCTTAGTTCTTCTTTTCATACTGATGGAAAACACAATTACACCTTTCACAAAAGAGAATAAATGTGTTATTGCCTCTTTATATACTTTCTGTGATGCTTCCAGAAAGTTCCCTAACAGTCAGAATTCCTGACTCATGAATGTTCTAGAAAGTTCCATAACATTCTGGAACATTCTATAATGTTCTCAAACTATCTTGAATGATCAAGAAAGCTCTTTAACATTCAGGGTGTTCTAAAAGTTGAATACAATATATTATTTCAAGAGGAAATGAAAAATTAGAAAATTCTCAAAAATTCTCAGGAAATAATCTTTTGGAGAATATTCTCAGAATATTCTCGTTCTCAGAGAATATTCTCCAGAGAATAGTCTCACCTCACATCACTACATACAAATTCCACCATAAGCACTGACTTTCCAAAGTGCTGGGGAGTTCTAGATCTCCTGCTCTTATGCAGTCCAAGGGTGCTATTTATGGAGTTCTGGGGGGTAGTATCCCCCCTCCTGAGTTTGAACCCCTTGGATTTCATATCTAAGGTCTGCCTAAAGCTGCATGCCCTGACTCCAGAGGCAATTCTTAAATGTAACAGAGTTTGAGTTGCTTGCAGCTTTGCCTTTGGAGCAGGGAGTTTGTTTTTAAAAGAGGAAGGCAGGGTGATGGAGAATAACAAAAGGCTGGGCATTCCAGTATTTCAAGGATTGTTAGATCATCACGAATACATTGCCGGGTACTTACTTAAAAGATGGGGAACGGGGGAAGAGTAGGAATGAGTGTTGTGCTGCTAGGATTTGCATTTGGATTATTGTGTTGAACTTACAAATTTTCTTGAAAAAGGGGTGAACAGAGACTAATCCAAAGCTGACTGCAAAGAGTTACAAAGGGATTTCACAAAACTGGATGACTAGGCAACACAAAGACAGATGCAATTTAGTGTTGATAAGTGCAAGATAATGCATATGGGAAAATATAATCCTAACTATAAATACAAAATAGTTGTTACCACTCAAGAAAGAAATCTTGGAATCATTAGGGATAGTTCCCTGAAAACATCTGGTCAATGTGCAGTGGCAGTCTAAAAACTAAAAAGCTAATGGAATATTGGGAATAATTAGGAAAGGAAAAAAGACAAAATGCCATATTGCCTCTAGATAAAGCCATTGCATGCCCATATCTTGAAAACTGTATGCAAATCTGGTCACCCCATCTAAAAAAGGTATATTGTACTAACTATCTATGGAAAAGGTACAGAAAAGACAACAGAAATGATTAGGGAGTAAGGAACAGCTTCCATATGAGGAGAGATTAACGAGACTGGGTCTTTTCAGCTTGGAAAAGAAAAGACTAAAGGGTAGGGGGATATGTTAAAAGTCTAGAAAATCATAATGGTGTGGAAACATAGAATAAGTAAATGTTATTTATTCCTTCACTAACGTAACACAACACAAGAAGCTGACCCAATTAAATTTTAGGAGCAGATTTAAAACAAACAAAATTAATTGTTTTTTCACAATCAACTTGTGGAACTCTTTGCCAGGAGATAGTGGGAAAGCCCAAACTATAACAGGGTTCCGCTAAGAACGAAATAAGTTCAAGGAAGTTAGGTCCACCAATGGCTAGTAGCAAGAATGGGCAGGGATGGTGTCCCTAGCTTCTGTTTGCCAGAAACTGGAAGTGGGTGACAGGGGATGGATCATGGTGATTTCCTCTTTTGTTTATTCCTTCTGAAGTACCTGGCATTGGCCACTGTTGGAAGACAGGATACTGGGCTAGAATGGCCTTTGGTCTGATCCAGTATGGCCATTCTGATATTCTCATATAGAGCTGAAATGTACCTGCCCCCTTGCTGTAACTCACTAGACCCCACAACCCTTCCAGAGCTGAGATAGAGCCCAGGAGTCCTGACGGGGTCTGTCTCCCTCCACAGAGTTAATAACAAAGTAAGAATATACATTAAAATATTAAGGCTATCCAGTGTCCCTTAAGTGACTTGCCACAAGATGTCAGAATATGTTAGTATTAGAGCTGAGTAGGTCTAATATTTATTTAATTTTCTTTCTCTTACATAGGAATTAGATGCAGTGCTCTTGTCAGCTAACTGCTAAGTTGTCTGCCAAGAAAAGTAGAGTTTTCCAGTGCCTTAGCAGCTTCTGGATAGAGATGATGTGTGTGGGATGGGAGGGCAGAGGGGGTTGGTTCTCCCCTCCCCATTTGGTGCTTGGTTTGTACTAAGCATGCTCAGTAACTCTGCTGAAGCCTCTGTCCTCAGTCCAAAACCCCCATGATTTCACTCTTTCCCCTCATCACCGCATGCGCAGGTTGCCCCTCGCCCAAAATCTGAAATGGCACCCCGATGCAGTCCATGCCCCCACTTCATCCCCTTCCTCCAGTCATGTCCTGCCTTTCCACCCAGTTCCACCCCCTCTCCTGAGCATGTCACTTCCTTGTTCCTTTCCCTTCCCTCACCAGCCTCCTGCCTGCATGCCACAAAACATCTGATCATAGTGGGTGGGAGGTAGGGGGATGAAAGGGAGAAGTGCTGATACATGAGGCCTGCCAGAGGACAGGATGGAGGTGCTGGAGAGGGTGGAATGAAGCTGACAGAGGAGCTGCCAGTGGGTGCTCAGCACCCACCATTTTCCCCCCAAGAATACCCCAGCCCTGGAGCACCCATGGAGTTTGTGCCTATGAGTTTCTGCCACTTTAAATTAATTAGTCCCTTGATTTTATAGTAAGGAAAATACTATAGGCTCAATCCTTCTGGTACTGCCTACAATTCAATTACAAGAGGTTGTTCCCATTGTTTTCAGCTTAGTCTTGTTGCTTATTCACCTGAAGTGGTTTTCTCTGTCACAGAGCTACTCAAAATTGAAGAGCTACAAAAAACCCTTTGTCTTCAAATGGAATCAAAAAGAGACATAAAACAATCATGATAAGGCATTCTGGTCCTTACAACATCACCACTTGCTGCCATGCAATATCATTATAAGGGCACCTCGCTGTGACTGTTTGTTTGTTATGCCATTTAATATAGTACCTCAGACTTTCTCCCTGGGTGTCATCACTTCAGTTCTCCATCTGTGTGAAAAAAAATAATAACTTGATGCAAGAAAAAGATATTACTATTCATTGTTAAATATTGTCTTACTTCCTTATTCATATTAGAAAGATCTGTGCCAGTTCTGATAGAATGCACATCCCAAATACTCCTGATTGTGTTTACTATTTCATTGAAGAATATTGTAATCATTGGATGAATCTTGGTTAGATCACTGGCATGCCTTACACATTTCAAGCAACACTAATTTCCAGTTAATTTCATCTTAAATACGGAACCAAGTGTCTAGAAGAGTCTAGGAAAGAACTTCCTCACTGCACCAGTTGTGTGGCCCCTATTTCAGCCCCAATCTAAATGCAGGGTTATATTACGCTTTTTAAATCCACAGTCTAACATTTGAAAAAAATTATATTTCATACTCCAAATCATTGTGGGCCAGACTATGAATCACTCACTTCCACTGAGTAAGCATCTTACTTAATGAGCAATCATATGATTTCCTGGAACAAGATATTAGCCAGTTTGAATAAGGGTCCCTGTGACAGTGTGGACTAGACCCAAAGGCTCCCTTGCTGGAGGCCTAGGGATCCTGCCACACCATCCCAGGAAAGACACAGTGGAAAGATCCTCCAAGTGGACCAGAATGGCTGCAGGGGAAGCAGCCAATCAGGGGATCTGCAGAGAGCAGCCAATGAGGGCCCAGCAGGCACATATAAAAGGAGTTTCAGGGCTAGCATGAGTTTAGCCTGCTTGCAGATATGTGTAGAATGTGAACTGGTGCCTTTTCGTGCCCGCCCCCTGCCCCCCTCAGATCTGGCCTCTGGAGCATTGGGAGGGAGGGGAGATAGTGTGGCTGCAGCTGCCCCAGTCACAGAACGCTGGGAGGGAGGGCAAGCAGGGTTTAGAGAAGAAACAAGGTTGAGAGAAGAACCACTCAAGATAGCAAACTGACATGTGAATGCTGGTTGATGTAACATGGTATAAACCTGGTCTATGTCTCACCTTGTTCTTGTGTCTAATGTCTGAAACCAAATGTTTTGAAAAATACAGAACTGGTCACGGTGACGAGGCTACGGGCTTTGTTAGAGGAATCTTTATTTCCACTGGATGTACTGTTGAGAGGTTAAGCACAAATGTCATTGGCCTCCTCACGCACACCGTGTGTCATTTTGAACTTCCAGTTTCAAGTGCAGCCAAGAAATTTCTGAATCTGCTTGTCCATTTGTGTGATTGCTGAGCAACTGCTCCATCCTCATGGACTGTAAATGCAGCAAATACAAGTAATGTCAATGCCAGATGCTTGTTTGTTTAAGCTCTTGGTCATTAATTTTTTTCTTAGTTGTTCCTACACACAGAATTCTTTCAGACTTACCTAGCATATTGCTTTTTTGCACTTTAATTCAAGGCACCTCTTTTACTGTAGATTGTACAAACTGGTATCCTTAGCCAGTGGTTTTCAAACTACTGGTCACCACCCAGTACTAGAATGTCAGGCACTGGGTCTCCTGGCTGCAGGGGGATCGGGTGACCAGTGGGGGTGTTAAAGCAGGCTACCTGCCTATCAGGGCACTGCAGACTGTGCAGCACTCTACAAGGGCCAGCAACAGGCTCGGCTCCTATGTGGGTGGGGGAGAGCACTCAGGGCTCTACACGCTGACCCTGCCCTGAGCACTAGCTCTGCAGTCCCATTGACTGGGAACCTAATGCTGGCTGCTTCTGGGGGCAGCATAGTCTGTGGTGCCAGGAGAGGCAGGAAGTCTGACTTAGTACCCCCGCTGCACCGCTGACCGGGAACTGATCAAGGTAAGCCCCTCCTGCCCCAGCCATGACTCCCCCGCAAAGCTGGAACACCTCGTACACGCCAAAGCTCTCATCTTCAGCCCCACCCTGGAGCCTACACTGTAGTCAAATTATGGAGGGTTGTGGGTATCAACTATTTTCTTCAACTGGGTCATGAGAAAAAAAGTTTGAAAACCACTGACTGTCCTTAGCTATTACTAATAATTTGAGTCTGTACACGTCTTGCCACAACAAAACAACTATACAATTTTGTTTCTGGATTTCTTGCTGTAAAGAAACATCAGGTTTTTAGAAGTACAATCTTATAATGGTAAGCACAGCATGTTTTTAAACTTCATGTATATAAGGCAGTTAGCACATGTACTGAAAAGCCCACAAGCAGATATTCATTAAGAAATTATTTAAAAGTGGTATTTTCCCTTTTGATCAAATAGCATTTTATAGCAATGGATGATGATTAAATTCTATCCAGGTTTCAAAGCAAAGTGCTCCACTTAGCTATAACTACACCTATTTCTCCATACACTCTACTTAAATTCATTCAGGTCAGTTGAACTTAATGGCACCCTGAGAGCTTCAAAACTAGAATTAGGAGCCTGATTCACCACTGTGGGACATGAGTTATATGCCAGTGTCACTCCCCTTACACTGGCATAATAGTGGAGTCACACAGTGTTGAATTTGACCCTAAGTTTTACTATGTAACATAGGCAGAAAGGGAAATACAATGTAAAAAAAAATTGCCTCACAGACCAAATGTCTGAAAAATGCAGTGATGTGAAGTTACATCACTGATCTAAAACTAAGAGGAATACGAAAGGCTGAATTTCCTGAAATTCTGCTCAGAATGCACCAGATGGCACTTAGCAACTTTGGATTACATTTTACAAGGTACCTAAGTGACTTAGACTCCTAAATCCCACTGACTTTCCATGGAACAGAAGCTCCTAAATGTTTTAGGAGTCTTTGAAAAAATGTACTGTCATCGGGTATGTCTACACTACAGCACTTAATTCAAACTAAGCTAATTCGAATTAGTGCATCTAGACCTAAAAACTAATTCGAATTAGCATTTTGCTAATTCAAACTAGCATGTCCACATTGAGTGGACCCTGAACCGAAGTTAAGGCTGGCCGGAACCAGTGCTGGCAGGGCATCAGGTTAGGACTTAGAGCGTGGAGCTGCTACCTCAGGCTAGCCGAGGGCTGTGCTTAAAGGGACCCGACCCCCACCCCGGACAGACAGTTCTCAGGGTTCCCCGCTTGCTTGTCTACCTCGATGAGGGACAGCAAAGCAGTCCTGTCTTGGAGTGCCCTGAGTGCCCACACTCGGCACATCACAGCACTCGGCCATCAGCCCGGCTGCACTTGCCGCAGGCTGCCATCCAGGGGTGTCAATTGGGGGGCTGTCAGTATCCAGGAGGCCAGTATGCAGGAAAGCTTCCACCCTGAGGAGCCCACAGAGCCACCCCAGTCCTCCCCATTGGGGGCTCATGCCCCATACCTCCCTCACCTCCTTCCACTTACCCTTCCCTAGCCCCCCTTCCTGATGTAAAAAATAAAGGACACGTGTTCAAAAATAGAAACTCTCTTTATTTAACAAAACTGGGGGGGGGGAATTAACTTCTGGGGAGACTGGGAAAAGGAGGTGGGAGAAGGGAAAAGAGATGGTGGGAGAGGGGAGGGGGAAACCTGCGAGTAGGGAGCTCGAAGGGGGATGCCAGGGGAAGGAGGAGGAGGGGAAGTCTAAAACTATGGTACGCCATATCTTCAGTACTGTGTACAGATGTGGTCTCCTCACCTCAAAAAAGATATTTTGGCCTTGGAAAGGGTTCAGAAAAGGGCAACTACAATGATTAGGGGTTTGGAACAGGTCCCATATGAAGAGAGGCTAAAGAGACTGGGACTTTTCAGCTTAGAAAAGAGGAGACTGAGGGGGGATATGATAGAGGTCTATAAAAGCATGAGTGGTATGGAGAGGGTGAATAAAGAAAAGTTCTTCATTAGTTCCCATAATAGAAGGACTAGAGGACACCAAATGACATGAATGGACAGCAGGTTTAAAACTAATAAGCGAAAGTTCTTTTTCACACAGCACATAGTCAACCTGTGGAATTCCTTGCCACAGGAGGCTGTGAAGGCTAGAACTAGAACAGAGTTTAAAGAGAAGTTAGATAAATTCATGGAGGTTGGATCCATGGAGTGCTATTAGCCAGCGGGTAGGAACGGTGTCCCTGGCCTCTGTTTGTGGAAGGTTGGAGATGGATGGCATGAGACAAATTGCTTGGTCTCCGGGGTACCTGATGCTGGCCGCTGTTGGCAGACAGGCTACTGGGCTAGATGGACCTTTGGTCTGACCCAGTATGGCCGTTCTTATGTTTTTATGTTCTAAGCTCAGGGCTCAGGGTTGGGGGGTCTCACTGGACCAACTTGATTTTCATGCAAACCTGCTCCTGGGTTTGCATGTGGCCTTTGGTGGCCAGGCTGGCAGCTATCCTGCCCTAGACAGCCTCATTCCTGTGCCTAGTGAGGAGGTCGTGGATGTTGGAGGCCTCCCCCCAAACCTCGATGAGGTCCACGATCTCCGCACTAGACCAGGCGGGCGCCCACCTCTTGCGGCCCCGGGCAGGCTCCTGGGAGCCGCCAGCCTGGTCCTGGGAAGAGGCGGAGGGCTGGGTGGCAATGGGTGACTGGCTCATGCCGTGCCAGGTGCAGGGTCTGCTGGCTGGGTGCTGGCAGGCTTGCAACTGGCACAAGCACTGTAGCCAGACCGTGCCCCTTTAAGGGCTCCGGGGCTGGGAGGGGGCCAGAAAAGTTTCCCTGGTTTGGCCCAGAGTGGCCACCAGGGCAAGCTGGGAAGGGCTAGCCTCCAACTAGTTCGAATTAAGTGGCTACACAGCCCTTAATTCGAACTACTTAATTCAAACTAGGCGTTAGTCCTCGTAGAATGAGGTTTACCTAGTTCGAATTAAGCACTCCGCTAGTTTGAATTAAGTTCGAACTCGCGGTTTGTATGTATAGACGCTATGAAAGTTAATTCAGACTAACAGCTGTTAGTTCGAATTAACTTTGTAGTGTAGACATACCCATCTAGAGTATTTCTTTACAGGTACATCTCAGGAATAATCTGCTACATGATAAACAGAGCCCCAAAATGATACATACAGGTTGGACCTCCCAAAACTGGGACTCTCTGATCCAGCAGCATCCATGGTCTGGCAGGACCACAGATCTTCCTGGACCAGGAAGTCCTGGTTGGGAGCCCAGTGGCAGGAGGGCTGGCAGCTGGGAGCCCTGCTTGGCTGGGAGCCCAGTGGGGCTGGTGGCAGCAGAGCTGGGGCTGGGACTGGGGCCAGAGCCCCAGCAGTGCAGCCGGGACTGTAGCAACCCTGGTAATGGGACTGAGGCTGGGGATGCAGCAGCCACGACAGGCCTGGTAGCAGGTCCAGAGATGTGGCAGCCATGGCAGGTCCGGTAGTGGGGCTGGGAATGCAGCAGTCTTGGTAGTGGGACTGGAGCCAGGGATGGAGATGCGGCAGCTCTGGTAGTGGAGCCATGGCAGCCCAGGCTGCTGGGGCCACAGCAGCATGGCACACTGGCAATAGAGGTGGGTCGTGGCAGCCCAGTGGGGGTGGGGGCAGCGGCTGGGACTGGCAGTGAGGTCGGTAGCAGGGGACCTCCCTTGGTCTGGTAAATTCCCTCATTCAGGATCAGTCAGGTCCTAAGGGTTCCAGACCCCAGAGAGGTCCAACCTATACATTATAATTACAATTTTATGTATATATAGAGATATATATGACATCATATTCTATTTTAATTTCATAATATGAAATTTGTACAATTAAAGCAAAGCTATCACTTTGCTATTAGAGAGGATGGGAAGATTATTTCACTCTCCATATACTCTCCTCACCTCGCTACACTCTACATCCCTCTCCCTAGTCTCATCTACTCTTCCAACCCAGCCATTCCCAGCAAGCATTTGCAGTTAATTTCTTTTTTTTTTTTTTTTTTAAAGTTCCAGTGCACTGGTGAGGCCACATCTGGAGTATTGTGTCCAATTCTGGGCCCCCCACTATAGAAAGGATGTGGACGCATTAGAGACGCAGTGGAAGGCAACAAAAATTATTAGGGGGGGTGGAGCATATGACTTACGAGGAGAAGCTGAGGGATTTGGGCTTATTTAGTCTACAGAAGATTGAGGTGGGATTTGATAGCAGCCTTTAACTACCTGAAGGAGGGGGGGGGTTCCAAAGAGGATGGAGAGAGGCTGTTCTCAGTGGTGGCAGGTGACAGAATGAGAAGCAGTGGTCTCGAGTTGCAGCAGGAGAGGTCTAGGCTGGATATTAGAAAAAAAATTATATTAGTAGAAGGGTGGTGAAGTATTGAATGGGTTACCTAGGGAAGCGTTGAAATCTCCATCCCTAGAGGTTTCTAAATCCTGTCTTGACAAGGGCCTTGTTGGGATGATTTAGTTGGGGTTGGTCCTGCTTTGGGCAGGGGGTTGGATTTGATGACCTCCTGAAGTCTCTTCTAGCCCTAGGATTCTATGACTGACCTGCCAGCATGACAGAGAAAAATCTAGTGCCCTGCTACTGACAATTCTGTGTTGAAGTGATACAGACTGAAACCTTCAGTCACCTTTTTTCCTTTCATAACACACATGGGGGCACTGTAATAATTGGTCTTGAACATTTACTTTAGTTGTAAACTAAATTATCAAAAATATATAAAAATTAATTAAATGTGACAATAGACTGTAACATTTTGCCTATTTAACAATACAAATGCAGGTTATTTTCAATAATAAATTATAAACAAGTTAAACATAAACATAATATTAATTAATTAATCCAAACCAAAAAGCCTACGAGTATAAATCAAAACCTCTTAAACAAAAATATAAGTCAAATTAGTGTCATAAATATTAACCCTAATTAAACAAAATAATAAAGTATGCCCCCTTTTCCCTTTTGTAGAAGTTATTAAAAAGACATTTTTTAAAAGCTTCACTTTTTACCAGTGCATCTCAGCTCATTGTATCCCAGTTCATCTCATCCCACCTAATCTCCCCTCTCATGTTGACTCATCTCATTTTTTCCGACCCAAGGACTTTCTTCCTGAGACGAAGGCCATTAGACCTTCCTCTTGTTTAAGGAACTTCATTTTGCACCTGAGAGTTCTGAGAGTCAACAGTCTCATGACAGCCTCAACCCATTGATAAAAATATCGAATTTCCATCACCACAGAACCATGTAAAATCCTACTGTTTCCCTTTTGTGTTACTTTATCCCTGCTCCTACTAGCCACACTCTCAGTTTTACATCAAATCCTAAAACCACACTGTACTGTGTCAGCAACAAAAACCGCTACCAAAATACAAAGTTAAGTCCAAGCAACAAGTGTTAAGTCAACCTAACAGCCAAAACAACCATTCATAACTGACCAGCTGTCTAATGTTCTGAAAATATCCACAAAAGCCATATTTCCCCCACCTTTTCTATCCTGTCTCTCATCTACCTTGTCCACCTGCTTGCTTACGAACAAAACAGTAAATACCCTTTACACATAAAACCTTAGTCCATCCCATGCTTTCCTTCTCATTGGGATAACCAGCAAGGATGGCAAATGTGGGTAACTGCCCTTCTTTCCAAATCTTCCCATTTCATGTTGAGGTGCTTGATGCCATTCAGAACCATTTGTTTCCATGGTATTCTCAGTCTTCCTCTCTTTGTTCTTGCATTTTCAGGGTTCCATTCAAGGACAGTACGTGGTTATTGTTCCTTTTCCGTCCTCAGCACATGCCCAAGCCATTGATGTCTTCTTTTGAAAATTATTTGTGCCCTGTCCAGTAATTTTTCTAACTTCTTCATTCGTCTTCCTGTCTCTACATGATATTCCCAATATACGTTGCACACATTTGTAATTAAATGTATCCAGCTTTTGTGTATCTTTCTTGGTAAGTTGCCATGTCTCACTGCTGTATGTTGTGATGGCAACAACAATTGCTTTGTACACGTTCAGTTTTGTCATGAGGGAGATTTTTTTGAGTTGCCAGATGTTTCTGAGTCTTCCAAATGCAGGGTTTGCCTTCCAATGATTCCTCTTATTATTTCCTTGGAACTGGTACCATAAGCGACAGTTGCCGGGGAGAGATAAATGGAGGGTACTGGCCACATGACGACTACTCCCCCATGAATCCTCCTTATACCACCCCTAACCCAAGGAAGGGTGCCACCTCTTCCCAGCCCCTGCCCCCCACACCTACTCTGTCCCATACCCAGCCTCTTCCTGCCACTGCCCCACCCCTCTACCTGTTCTTCCAATCCCCTGCCCCTGTTACACTCCTTCCCTGCTTCTTCCTGCCTCCATCTCAGCCCCATTCCATTCCAGGCTCCACCTTTTCCCACACCCATCCTGCCCCCATTCCACTCTTCCCTCAAGCCCTCTCCCACAAATGACATGGCCCAGGGGACTAGCAAGGGGCCTGATGCCAGCAGCTGAGGTTGGGCCCGAACCCTTACTCACTGGTGTTCACTAGAGGGAAGTGGAGCGACCCAGCCCCAGCCTGCTTTGCTTCCCTGACTCCCAGCCATATCACTCTGCTTCCTACCAAGTGCAGAATTTCAGGAAGGAGAGGGGGGAGCAGCAGCCATGCACTCCAGGATGTAGCTTGCTTTCCATCCCATTCAATGGACTATCAGGGAGTGAGAGGAAAGTACTTGCATTCCATGCATGCCTTTCACACCTGACTAAGACAGAGCTCACTAGCCAGGTCTGAGAAGCATGCACAGAATGCAAGTAATTTCCACTCACTCCTTGATAGCCCAGGGAATGGGATGAAAAGCAAGCCGCATCCCAGACTGCACGGCTGCTGCCCTGCCTACACTGCCAAAATTCCGCCATTGCTTCCCACCACCAGTGAATGCAGGGACAGGCCCAAACACTGCTGCTGAAGCAAGGAGCCTCCCCCCATTACTCCCCTGGGTCACATTAATGAGAGAACAGGTTTGGGAGAAGAGTGGAACCACCCCTCTCACTGGCCGGCAGATGTAAGCAGAGAGATGCAATTAACAACTGTAGAAGCAGAGTAGGCTGGGACCTCCAATTACTGCCACTGCTGGTGAGTGGTAGGGCTGTCCCCTTCTGTCCCCACTCGTCTGCTATTCCCCACAGGCCCCGTCAAAACACAGAATCGATAGGACAGGACTAATCTGCCCACTGGCAGGATCCAATACTGTCTAGACCATCCCTGATAGACATTTATCTAACCTGCTCTTAAATATCTCCAGAGATAAAGATTCCACAACCTCCCTAGGGAATTTATTCCAGTGTTTAACCACCCTGACAGTTAGGAACTTTTTCCTAAGGTCCCTTCCAGTTCTAGTATTCTATGATTCTATTGTCTTTTGCTTAATTTGTGTTTTTATTTAATTTCCTAGGTAACCTGCTTTGATCTGTTTACTATCACAACCATTTAAGATATCTCTTTCTGTACTTAAAAACATGTTTTATATTTTTATTTAAACCAGTGTGCCTCAAAGTGAAGTGTCTGGAGGCCTCTCAGCTTTGTGAGCAGTGGCTGTTGTATAAACTTCCCACATTGAAGGGAATGCAAACTATATTAATGAGTTTTCCTTGTACAGATCCCCATGCAGAGAAAGATGATATGATTCTGGATTTATACTTCAACAGAGATGCAAGGCTGAGAAGCTGAGAAATTGGATCTATGCCCTTGAACGGGATAGTAAAAACACTTGTATAACATGGATGTTACAGTCAGCAGAATAGACATCTTTAGTTCTTTTAGCCTTTACAATCAATACAACAGGCGGCTCAGGCCCACATCTCCTCAAGATGCTATAATGTTAGTCCACCATTCATTACAGCTACCCCTACCACAGTGAATGCAGATGGAGTATGTGCAGAAAATGACTTTTTATAGAATCAGAAGACTGGAAGGGACCTCAAAAGGTCCTCAAGACCAGTCCCCTGCACTCATGACATGACCAAGCTCCGTTTAGACCAGGGTAGGCAATAAGTGGCCCATGGACCTTATGTGGTTGCCAGGATTAGCCTTTGGAGGACTGCCAGATTCTTTATTTACCTGCACGGCCACAGGCACAGCCACTTGCAGCTCTCATTGGCTGCAGAACACTGTTCATGGCCAACGAGAGCTGTGGGAAACGATGCAGGTCAAGCCACCACTTCCCATAGCTCCCGTTTGCTGAAAACAGCAAACTGTAGCCAACAGGAGCTCTGAGCGACTGTAATCGACATGCAGGTAAATAAAGAGTCTGATGGCTTGCTCTTAAAAATCTCCAATGATGAGATTCAACAACCTTCCTAGGCAATTTACTGCAGCGCTTACCCACCCGGACAGGAAGTTTTTCCTAATATTCAACCTAAACCACCTTTGCTGTAGTTTAAGCCCATTGCTTCTTGTCCTATCCTCAGAGGCCAAGGAGAACAATTTTTCTCCCTCCTCCTTGTAACAACCTTTTAACTATTTGAAAACTGTTATGTCATGTTTTCTAGACTTTTAATCATTTGTGTTGCTCTTCCTTGGAGTTTTTCAAATTTGTCCACATCTTTCTTGAAATGTGGTGCCCAGAACTGGACACAAAACTCCAGCTGAGGCCTAATCAGCACAGAGTAGAACAGAAGAATTACTTCTCGTTTCTTACCTACAATACTACTGCTAATACATCCCAGAATGATGTTTATCTTTTTTGCAACAGTGTCACACTTTTGACTCATTTAGCATGTGGTCCATTATGGCCTCTAAAAACTTTTCTTCAGTACTCCTTCTCAGATAGTCTTTTCCCATTTTGAATGTGTGCAACTGATTTTTCCTTCCTAAGTGAGGTAGTTTGCATTTGTCCTTATTGATTTTCATCTTAGACTATGTCTAGACTACAAAGAAAAGTCAGAAAAAGATACACAAATTGCAAACCACAATTTGCATATATTTTTCTGCATTTCTTTCAAAAGAGGCTTTTCCGAAATTTGGCACGTCTACACAGCACCAAATTTCAGAAAAGCCTGATCTTTTGAGCTATCCCTTCTTCTTCGTAAAATGAGGTTTACAGGAATGGCGACAGAACATGTCCGCTTTTCCAAATTTTTTTTCCAAAAAGCGGACGCATTTCTTAGACGTGGCATTGCTTTTCTGTGATACCTCCAGTATATCAGAAAAGCACTGCTGTCTAGACGTAGCCTTATTTACCTCAGACCATTTCTCCAGTTTGTCCAAATTATTTTGAATTATAACCTTATCCTCCAAAGTACTTGCAACCCCTCCCAGCTTCATATAAACTACAAACTC
The DNA here is from genome assembly GCA_032595735.1 of Pelochelys cantorii. NCBI lineage: Eukaryota > Metazoa > Chordata > Testudines > Trionychidae > Pelochelys > Pelochelys cantorii. The sequence continues at coordinate 110,828,815 of CM064326.1, read as the reverse complement.
TATAAACATATTCTTTATGCCATTATCTAAATCAGTGATGAAGATACTGAATAGAATCTGACCCAGAACTGATCCCTGCGGAACTCCACTTGTTATGTACTTTCAGCATGACTGTGAACCATTCATAACTACTCTCTAGTAATGGATATCCAACCAGTTATGTACCCACCTTATACAGTAGCTCTATTTGGCTTGTATTTCCCTGGTTTGTTAATGAGAAGGTCATGCAAGACTGTAGCAAATGCTTTACTGAAGTCTAGATATATCACATCTACTGTCTCCCTTTTATCCACAAAGCTTGTCATCCTATCAAAGTAAGTTATCAGATTGATTTGACATGATTTGTTCTTGATAAATCCATGCTGACTGTTACTTATTATTTTCTAGATGTTTGCAGATGGATTCCTTAATTTACTTTATTATCTTTCCTGGCACAGAAGTTAAGCTGAGTGGTCTGTAGTTTCCTGGATTGTCCTTATATCTCCTTTTATAGATGGGCACTACTTTTGCCCTTTTCCAGTCTTCTGGAATCTCTCCCATCTTCCATGACTTTTCAAAGATGATAGCTAATACCTCGGATACCTCCTCTATCAGCTCCTTGAGTGTTCTAGGGCGTATTTCATCACCCTTTGGTGACTTAAAGACAGCTAACTTTTCTAAGTAATTTTAACTTGTTCTTTTCCTATTTTAACTTCTGAACTCACCTCTTTTTCTCCAGCATTCACTGTTATATCACACAATCAGTCAATTTTTTCTGAGTACACATTATTTTCTGGAAATCCTTTATCTGGAGGCAATACACCCACACATGCACATCCCACACATATTTCTGTGACCTCCTCCACACATAAAAGAGCTTCCCTAGTGCTACTGACTTGAGCACGTTATTTAAATCCTCAGCATTGTATTAATGTTTTTGTGCTATAATTTTTAAAAAAGCTTTTTTGGGGCCTTTGACCAAGGCACTTCTGTCCTACAGTGAGGAGCGCAATATAAATCACTAAATACAATCTTAAATGTATATTCTTAATGAAGGACGAATAAGGCAACATCCACGAGCATCCATCTACATCTATTAAAACATCTGGAGAAAAATGTCTAGCGTTTGCTTCAAAAACCATGGTTTTTCATTTGGTGCTGCAAATCTATAGAAAACAATTTATTTTAGAGGTAAAACAGAAAATACTCATTGTCTTCATAGACCTTACATATGTAATACTGCATACAAGGTGCACCTAACCTACAGCCTGTGGGTCATATACGACTCACCAGAGCATTTCATAATGCTTGTGGCCTGCTTCAACACACTGTACTAACTACTGATTCAATAGCATGTCATCATATGCAAATTTTCTGCAATGATTTGTTTATTTTTAAATGGGTTTTCTTCTATTACGGTATTATCTATCTAAATACAATGAAACAGGATAAACTTACCATATACATCAATATAGGTGATTTAAATCTTTAAATCTTATTAAATTATGTACATTCTGTTTGGCCCATACAAGGTTGCACTTACATTTGTGTGTCTTCTGTAACAAGGTTAGTGACCACAGCTCTATAGTACAGGTTATTGACACTTTAAAAAATCTGTGACTAAAAAATCAGCACTTTCAAAATGGATTGCTAGTGTTAACTATATATGGCTATTAACAAACTCATTGCTTTCTGTAAATATTAACATTCCATAAACATATGACTAGAATTTGTGCATGTTTTTAAAAATAGCTTTTTAACATTAAATCAGAAGTGACCTGTATTCATTCTAATTCAAAAATCTCTCATACAGAGAGATTTATCAATAGACTCTCCCCAGCACAGATACTCAATCTTAGCATTTTGAAGACCTCAGCCAGAACAATCCACATGACACAGTGTTTGCTGCAAAATACACATAGCTCAGTGAGGAAATGTTGGTAATCTGAGCAGGGCAGCCGTGCTGTGAGGTCACCAAACCAGATTCATCATTCACGTCTACTCAAATACCATTTTTGTTTCTAATGGCAGCAGGAGAAGGAACATCTCCAAGGACATAAAACTTCTAGCAGCCTCCTAGAGGAATGTTTCCTAGGGGCAAGGCTGATGCTCTGGGAGCCTGGAGTTGCTGTGCTAGTGAAAGTGAAGCTTTTGGGTGTGGGAATAGCGGAACAGACCAGCCAGGTCTTTTAAACCCCCGTGGCATCATTAGAAACTCACATTTTTCTGCTGGCTTCTGGTCATCTGTGACTAATTTGTCATGGGACAGGAGCAGAGCACATAGGAAAGAAGCCAGATGCATCATCAGGCCCTCCATCTGCTTGTCCTCAGCACTATGAAGGGCAGGAGTGTCTCCTTCTCTCTCTCTCTCTTTCAGCTTCTGTGAACTGGCTCCACTAAAGAGACAACAGGTCTCACCCAAAGCTCAATGAAGTGGATGGAAAGACTCGTATTGGCTTCAACAAACTTATGACCAGGCCCATTGTCAGCATGCTGTGGAGAATAAAAAATTGCTGATAGTCCTGGGAGCCTCTGAAATCAGGAGCCATCTAGAGGGTAAGGGGATTTGTGCTGGATATGGGGTGTCAATTGCCCATGGGGAGGTGAGGAATACTCACATGAGCACATCTGGCACAGCTCTGTGGAATGAAGAGAGGCTGGCTAAATGATGAGGGAGACAGGGATGTTTGGGGTAGGAAGGTATATGTTGTATTATTAACATATGGATCCAATAAGAAGTCAACCAGTTACATCTCTTTGTCCTGTAACTCATTAAGTTAACTTTAGATTTAGAAAGAGGAATTAAATATTTTTCAGAAATGCTTCTAGGTCTAGCAATTGTAATCCTACTATCACGGCCACTACAAACTCAGCAGCAACACGACTCACTGTCATACTGAAAAGCTATATAATTTTTTCTCACACATCCAGACAATTCAGAAAAGCAGCTAATGTGTCTGTTTAATATTTAAATGCCTTGGTATGGTGTGCCATGTGGCTTCCTCATTGCAATGAATGAAAGCAATGTAAGAAACACACAGGGATTCACACCCACAGCCATTGTTTCAGCCATTATCTAAATTAGATTGTGCAGTGTAGTCTTGACAGCTACTGTCAAGTGACTCTGTAAGAAATAAAATTTAAATCTATTGTACTTAAACTATTCTATAGAAACTTGTGAATCTTTCTTCAATCCAGCTATGTAAAAATATCCCGTTTAATTAAGATACAAAAGGGAAATTGAATGCAACTTATTTCCATTACTGAATTTATTCTTAGACATCAAATGAAATCGGTGTGTCTGCACTGAGACGGGTGCTGCTATTTATTCTGCCCACTAACACTACTTTGGAATACCTTCTCCATACCTTTTATGATGGCCATCAAAATGGTCCAGTGCTACAACAGCATTAAGTCAATTTTTTACACACTTTTTGAGGAAAAACTGGCAAAACAATGATCAAAATGTACTTGTACACTTGTCTAACTATTAACCTACAACTTATTAAGGAAAGGGATCATATCCAATCATGTGTGTAGGGCTATACATACATATAGTTTTACTTTGGGTAACATACTATTCAAATAAAAGAATCTCTGCGCCAAAGAGTTTACAGTCAAACAGATATTCCACCAGCAATATCTTCCATCTGACAAAAGCAATCAAGTTAAGAACTATAGAGAAATCCATATAAAAGTGTTTTGCTCTAATTGATGACACAAAGAAACACGATACTTTCAGTGGAACTCTCATCTTTCTCTAGCTACAGTCTCATAGAATCAGGATATAAGTGACATCCATCTAGTTCCGTGAAATGTTTTTTACTAATTTTTTTTTGTTGTTGTTGAAAAATGCAGATTCAGGTAGACTGAAACATTTTGCAAATTAGGGTACATCTATACTGCAAGGCAATTTTGGGATACCAGAGGTATCCCGAAATAGCTTCCCTGCGTCTTTTGAACACGTCCGCTATTGCGAAATATAGCAGACGTGCTATTTCAGCATCCCTGTAAACCTCATTCCACAAAGGATAGGGATGTCTCGAAATAGTGTGTTATTTCAAAATTTGGTGCCATGTAGACACGCCAAATTTTGAAATATCCTGTTTAAAAATAAAATTGAAATAAGATACACAATTTGTGTAGTGCAAATTGCATATCTTATTTTGAGTTTAGGGTGCATTATAGACGCACCCTCAGTGTTCAATTTGCAGAAAGGTTAGTCAGGAAAAAAATGTTAAAAATTGAAATGTTTCATTTTGCATGTTTAAGATAAGATATTCTGACTTTTTCAATTAGAAGTGAATTTTCATTTTGAAATTTTCTCCAATTTTATTTAAAAAAATTTAAAACATTTTTAAAAGCTCAAAATCTAAATGTAATATCTGTGTCATTTTGGGTTAAACAAAATGGTTTTTGTTTTATTTCAGAGCTGCCAGTAATCGAAGAAAAAAACCCAGTTATTTGCACAGCTCTACATCCATCTAGTATGTCATCTTTAATATTAAATACCACTGCAGATGAGAACAGCCATTGTGAGTTTAAGTACTAGTAATGATAATGAAGATTACTGGTGTCATTTAACAATAAATGAAATATGGAGAGCTCTCAGGTGAATGACTGTTTTTCAGCTGCTATGGTGAAAGTTACTGAGCAGTAAGATAACATCGAAGATTATCTTTTGTATCTCTCCTATTACATCTATTAAAATGCTAACTTTTGTATCTGGGGCCTCTAATGGTAATCCCAAAGCCAATAACTGTGCAGGTAAAGCAAGTAAAGATGCATTTACAAAATGCCTAATGACCTATGCATGCAGTGCCTGATGTCCCATCTCACTGGAAGAAAGTTTGATTAGACAAGCAAGGGTTGGCCAAATTCTGGGGTTCAGAGGGTTATAGGACAGAGCTTAGACATGCTAGCGGTCCACCTCCCCCCAAAAAAGCTAATTCCCCCCACTCTAATTCCTGTTTTAATTCTTGGCCTCAATAACTTCCTGTGGCAATGAGTTCCACAGTCTAATTACACACAGTGTACAAAATTATTCCCCATATTTTAATTTCATTGGATGTCACCTTAACTGGAGGTATGCTGCAATCATTGAGTGTAGATGTATGCAAGTTAGCTTTAACTCAGCTATCTTGGGACACAGTAGTGAAGCTGTGGTAGCATGCATTTCAGTGTGGGTTTGTAGCCCAATAATTACCTAATATTCCAGGTGAGCTTGTACAGCCTGCCCAGGAATGCACCCCACCGTGACTTCACTGCTCCAGGACTTCAGTTAGCTAAATTAAAGTTAGTTCAGGTATGTCTACTTAAGCTGCAATCTCACCTTGTGACTGCAGTCTGGATATAGCCTTATTATTATGGGATGGGGAAAACAGAAGTTCCACATCTACCTTCTCTAGACCATATAGTATTATATATTTTTATCATGTTTGCTCTTACTCATTTCTTTTTTTAAGATAGGTAAAAAATCTTTTCAGTTCATTTACATGAGAGTTTTTCATGACCTTGAACATTCTCATCACCCTGCTCTGAACCTACTCTAGTTCTGCAATATTCCTTCTGAGATGGGGGGGCCTGTGACAGTGAGTTCCACAGAAACCTAGAGGAGGTTGCCCCTTGTGATATGTAGGAAGCATTATGCTATCTCTGTATTACTCATCAGCCAGTTCCCGTTTGTTTCTCTGAATGCAGCTATATATTGAGCTGCCTTATGATGCCCAAGACTGGTTCAGGTCTGACCAGATCTCCCATTTAAAGCGAAGAATTCCCCACCCCACCCCTTTTGATTAAACTTTGGCTAAACTTTTGAGGGTATTTTGCCTTCCTCAAAGCTCAATTTGAGACTTAAAGGAGTAAGAGTAAAATTTAATGTTACCATACAATGGGCCTTCTTCAGTGCAATTTCTGCTTCGCGTCCTGTATGGATAAAAGGCTGGAAAGGGCCAAGTCCAAATTAAAGTACCCATAGAAGTAACCTTCAGCACCACTCTCTGGTAGAAAGACAAGAGGATCCTGAGACAGGCTGAGTCCTAGGCATTGGGCTAAAAAGGACCAACTCAGATTTATTGTTTGCATGGCATGAGGCCATTTTACCTTGTATTTGACCCAATACATATCAGTTATTTGAGGAGAGAGGGGATAAATAATCTGCTATTGGTTAAAGTTAATAAATCCTGTGGCATTAATATTCATCCTTGTCTATTTTCCATTAGCCTCTGTGTCCTGATCAACTAAGTATTGTGTGTGCATGCAAATGAAAATTTTTATGGGTGCAACTGGAGTACATACAATTATTTTGGTCAGACCCACTCTGTTCTCGTCTTAAAATATAGAAAAAATTTATAAAAATAAAAAATGGTCAATTTAAATTAGAATAAAGGTTTTAAAAGGTAAAGGATCACACTCAAAACAGAACATTTGGAGTGAGATGACATTTCATTTTGTTGATTTTTTCCAGATTTCAACTTTTCATCCCAATTATGAATGGAGGAAATACTTTCAAAAAATCAAAAATTCTCAGAGAAAGAAAAAACTTTTCCTGCCCACACTTAGTTTTGCAAGAGATGTAACCAGTGATAAAAGAATACTAGCACTTGAAAATGTGAAGAAAATAACTATTTCAGAAGGCTGTTGGCTTGTTTCTGCCTAAAAGACACAAGTCGGCCTGAGAAACTGATGAAAAATAAAAATACAGTATGACTTTCTCAAGTCATACACAGAGTTACTAGTTGCTAATAGAAATTATTCAACTTTTATTTATTTGTGAGACCTAAAATCTACTGTTTTTAGGCCCTAGAAGTATGCATACATTTGAACAAGCATCTGACCTTTTGTATACTTATCTAAACCAAAGCAAATCCATGAACCTTATGTGATCTGGTCACTGGGAGCTCTGCAGCAGTGATAGAATCAAAGTACAGAGCTCTGCTGCTTAAGCAAAAGCAGAATCTCTGATCAATATGAGTAGTATGTAAACAAGATGTTATAGAGCAATGGTACATACAGATATGCGGTAATCCATTACACATCACTGCAGTAGAAGCCCGCTAGAGCACAGGGGTGGAATTACACTGTACATGCCCCTGGGAACAGCTTCTTCAGTGCACCAACCCTCCCCCATATTCCATGTGGCCCTGCCTGGAGCCCCCTCCTATGTCTCCATGTGGCTCTGTGACTCCCATCAGCCCTATGTGGCCTGCTCTGCCTCCTAACCTGTCTCCAGGAAGGCTGCTCTGACTTTTCTCTTGAGGAAAAAATGCACCCACCACCAGTTTGCTAGCTGTTGGCCACGGCCTGCTAAACCAGTCAGCCTCAGCCAACTCGGTCTGTTTTGGCACCATGGTGGCCTCTGGTGGGAGAAAGGTGGAACTTCAGCTCATTTTCTGCGGGGGGCGGGGGGAAAAAATTTCTGCTCCCTCAGACAAGAATTCTGTGCATGCTGCAAACATCACCTCGGGAGAGGGGGCACCACCTGAGACAAGTCGCAGGTGGGGACTCTTTGCAGAGGATGGAGACCAGGAAGCTCTGTCTCTACTGAGAACTCCAAGTGATGCGGCCACCACCAACAGGGCAGCAAAATAGTTTAAAATACCACAACTCCCAGCTGCTAAAACCACTGGCTAAGAATAGCCCAACTGGGCTAGGAAATCACATACCTGGCAATGCTACACCCCTAGGCTCCACCCCTAGGCATGTGCCTAACTGGAAATCTGGCCCTGCTAATGCACACTTTGTTGAAGAGTCAGGTGAGATTGCTAGATTGTTCCTGAATCATGGGTCATATAGAGAAGTAAATTTGAATTTGTGATATTCTACTGGTCTTGAATTTTCTTTTAAAATACTGTAAAATGTGTTATAAAATGTTCATATGTTTTCATGGTGGAGCAAGTTAATAATATGAAAATATTGTTATAAGAAACATGATTAATTAGCTTAAATTGCACTATATCAAGTAGGCATGTCATATTGAAACTACTTTCATTTAATTAATGTTTAATTTGAAAAACATGGGTTCATTGGAGTGCATAATATACTATATATATATTGTAATAAAACCATTTCAAAACACAAACAAAATCACGCCACCCAGCCTTTCATTTCCTCACAGCATTATGCAAATAACAATATGAACCATGTTTTAGGATCTATGTGGCATAGTCAATTTTATTCAGGATGTCAAGTATCAGAGGGGTAGCCGTGTTAGTCTGAATCTGCAAAAGCAGCAAGGAGTCCTGTGGCACCTTGTAGACTAACTGAAGTGTTGGAGCATAAGCTTTCGTGGGCAAAGACCCACTTCGTCAGATGGAAGCCATTCTGCACTGTGGCCCTGATTCAGCAAAACACATAGGCTTAGTGTCACTTTAAAACAAGCAGTTAAAACTAATGAAGCTGCTTCACATGCTTAAATTTCACCAGTGCTTTACTGAATTGGAGTGTGAAACTTAGTTTACACTACAGAACTAGTTCAGTATAATTGCATTGCTTGGAGATGCAAATAAGCCATTCCCTAGGCATGTGCCTACCATGCCTAATTGTGTTTAGTTATACTGAACTAAGAGCTGGTGGTGTAGACAGTGAAATATCAACAGGAAAGCTTCTCCTAACAACATAGCTATCACTTCTCATAAAGATGAATTAAGTACAGAGAGCACTCTTATGTCAGCAAACAGCATCTTCATTGCACTTGTGCTGATCCAGTAGTTTAAGTATGAAGAGGTCTTTAAACTCTCTTTCTTTGTTTCTTCACCTATAAAATGGGGACAATATTTAACTACTTCACAGGGATGCTCTAACGATTCATATCTTTGTTATTCATATTGCCTCAGTAGTAAAGTTTCTGAGTGCCTCACAATCTTTAACATATTTCTACTGTGTAGTGTCAACATTTTCATAGTTGGCCACTTAAAGTTAAGCTCCCAAATCCATATTTAAATAAAAGTATCTTAATAGTCAACAATGCTGAGCCACCTCTAGGTCCCACTGAAGTCAGTGAGATTTGGAGGTGTTCAGCATCTTTGAAAACCAAAGTCACTTATTTGGGTGCCTAAATTTAGACTATCAAGATTGAGAATGTTCAGAAGTTTATTTGACCTCATGTAATGCCAACAGACCACAGTCATCTGTAGGCAGAATTAAACATGGGACCCCTCTGGAGCTTAGTGCATGAACTTCTACTGCATGAGGTAAAAGCCAGCTGGCTATTAACTAATGTTATAGAGCAGACTCATTATTCTCTCTGTAAGCGGTCTCAGTGCCACTAGATGGGACAGTACAGCACACCCAGAATGTGTGTGGGTTACAGCCAGGTTACATATTCCAAGTAGGAGTAGAAATTGAACCGTTTCCACCTCGGCTGGGACAAATGGATCACCAAAAACAAGATCCTTGAGAAAACCAGCCTCATCTATGCAGGCTATGCTGGCCATTCACTGGCTTCTCTGGCTGGGACACATGGAAGACAGCTAATTCAAAGTGAGAGGGGCACTCCAGTTGATGCCAGTAACCCTGCTTTCACAAGAACTAAGGGATGTTGAAGGGAGAGTGTTCTTCCTTTGACTTCCTGCAGTGTAGACAGTGCCAAAAGTCAAGTTAAGCTACTTTGACTTCAGCTACGCAATTAATGTAGCTGAAGTTGCGTGTCTTGATTCGACTTTGTCCTGAAGTGTAAACGCATCTCTAGAGTGCATGCCTCAAGATCATCTGCCAAAAGAGCTCTGTGGCCAACTTAAAAACTACCTGTGATGCAGAGAAAGGCCAAAACTCCAATGTAACAACAAGGTTAAGCAAGGCCTCAAGAAATGCAGCATTTCTATTCCTGCCCACAATTGCTCAGTGTAGAGAAGCTGGATTAAGACTCATGTGCATCATGGAGCACCCAGAGAACCCTGGCTAAAGCCTGCAGGTGAGCCAGGAAGTAGGATGTGCCGGCAAGTGGACCTGTAGCCATCACGGGAAGATTTGCTGCACATGCATTAGGCTCTTTCCCCATACCATTACTAAGTACCACACAGACTGACTGTTTTGTGTCTTTTTTTCATTTGTCAGGATGGTGGATGGTCATATATACTGACCTCTAGCCACTTCTACCTCCATATGGTTTCAAAAATCCAGCTTTGCTTGTCTAGCCACACTAACAAGGCTCTTGCTCAGACCCACATCATCTCATGTATCAACCACTGGAGCCTCCTTCTCTCAGGCTTTGACCCCAGACACCTCATTCCCCTTTAAATCTATTCAAATCAATGCTGGGATCCTCATTCTGGCTTGTCACTCTGACCATGTCAGCTCCTTCCACTGCTCCTTCTTCTCCACCACCTCCAACACAAGCTCCTAATCTTTGCCTTTAAGGCCTGTCACCATTTCGCCCCCACTTTATCAAATAGATTAACTTATCAAGCTGTTGACCTCTGGCCATCTTTCTTAATGTCACTCTCAACTATCATGACCAGATTATCTCAAAATTATTTGGGTCATCCCGATATTAGGGGTTTTGTCTTATATAGGCAACTTGCCGTTTCCCCCCCACCCCAAAAAAAGAAAGTATCTGGTCACCTTAGTCTCAATCAAATGCTTTTCTGCTTCTCCCCAAAGCCTTCTGCCTTTTCTTTCATGCTTTCCCCGGTGCACAGGGAAATCTCCCTATGAAAATACATTAAACTGCCACTATATTCTCTTTTAAATCCCTCTTTAAAACCTACTCCTGCCATGATGTCCACAAATCACACTCCTTGGGCAACGGTTAGGCAACTGGTAAGCTGAGGCCACTGCTTTTCTGTTAAACTCTTGCTTGTTTCATAGTTGCTTCATGTGCCTGCTCACACCCACCCTGGTTGTGTCCACCTATCACCTTCTTGTCTGGCACATAGCCTGCGAATACTCTTGGGCATGACTGTCTTTGTTTCTTGTCTGCACAGAGCTTAACACAAGGGGCTCTGATTGGAGTCCCAAGATGCTACTGTAAAGTAAATAATAATTTTGTAAGTGTTACATATTATGTTTTGTTCCAAGACATTTGCTTTTCCCTCTATGTGCCCAAATAAACAACCTTTGCATTTCCATGAACCTTTCCATATATTAGCGTTACATTTTGAAAAAGTGCTAGCTTCTGTCAAGTTCAGTATGTGCTTACAATAAAGCTTTGAGGTGCTACTGTTCGTTAATCCTCATCCTATATTGGATGCTATGGCTGCTGGGGAAATTATTTTAAAATGTATTTTCATGAAATAACAAATCCTTTCAAAAAGGTCCACATTTGTGAGTAAGTTTCAACCAAATAATGTTTGAGTAGTAAGTCTGCAATTAACTCCCACCGTTCATCATGAAGACATCTAATTGTTTTTCAGGGGAAAAATCCACCCTTCCTGAAACACTGGCTTTCTTCAACACTGCTTGTTTCTGCCAATTTTCACAAACTCAAAACAAGTCACGATTGCTTTCAAAACCTCGTTAATAATTATTTAAAGTATTTTAAATTACATTAGCTACTGCTTCTGATTTTGTATTGTAAATGGACTGGCACTACTTATAGGGTTAAGGCCTGGACCACACACAGATATTGCACACATTTAATAAATTTAATAAATCAAAGTTTTTAAAGCCCTTTGTGTTGACACAATTAATTAAATCCAATCAACATTGATTTAGCTTAATTTGCCAAATTAAATTCAATTCATATTAGCCACTCTTAATCCTATGCTAATGCATGTGCTAACCTTTCAAGCATTCCTCATGTGAAGGAAGAGCCTGCTTCTACACACTGCTTCGCTGTTTGATGTGCCAATACTGTATAACTCCATTGATTTCCTGGAAGTTTCACCACCATATAATTGGTGTAATAAATGGAGACTCAAGACCTAGCAGTTTATAGAAGCCTGAGCAGAATCAGAAGCAGGTGAATGCCCAGACAGAACCAGATTGTCTCCCTTGCTCACAATGAGTAGTATGTGTCTTAGGCACCCGATCTACACTATAAAGATAGATTGATGTAAATGGCCTTGGGTTGACTTATTTGTGCATGAATCTGCACTCAGATGCGTCTCCTGCCAATGTGAGCAAAACAGTAACACCCCCCACTTCCCCCCCCCACACACACACACACAGAAAGGTGCTCAGCCATGATCAAAATACCGTGGTAGAGGCAGTGTGGATGCAGACACTGCATGCCCTATGCCAGCCCTTACAGTCCTCCAGCACCAGAGACTAGAAGCCATCTTCTCAACACCACATCCTGTTATTTTTAAATGCTTTTTAAAAGTTATTTCAAATGCCTAGCAAGCACTCCTAACATCTCTCCGTGGTTGTGTGGTACTGCCCAATTCACCATATGCCAGCTACACACTGGCAGCACCCCTGCTTGGAAAGGACAGGAGGTATTGAATCTCCTGGATCTCTGAGAAGAAAAGCCTATGAAGTCACAGGGATGAGGCACTCTTAGAAATGTGGACATCTACATAAGATTGCACAGGGGGTGCAGGTGAAGGGGTATGACTGGGATCAGCAGAAGCGCCGTGTGAAAGCAAAGGAACTGTTGTAGATACACCACAAAGCCAGGGAGGCCCAACAGACCTTCTTGTACTGAGCTGCAGATCTGTACTTTTACAAGCTACATGCCATACGTAGATCCCCTTCAGATCCCCATGGATATCTCAGTGCAGCCCGAAACAGACACACCTGCCAGGAACAGTGAGGAGGAGGAAAAGGAAGAGATGGAAGAGAAGGGACAAACAATGAACTGGAGTGGGAGTTCAATTGTTCTGAGAGTCAGGATTTTGTTCAAGGCTCTACCACCATCTAAGCCAGTCCTCCCAGCTGAGCTTCGACAAGCCTGATGCAGGGGAAGGAACCTCTAAAAAGGATATGCATTCAGTCTTCCTCGCAATTTTTCAATGCGAAGATGGAGCTCAAACCATCCCCAGGGATCTACTTTGAATAGTTTTACCAGAGGTAAAACCATCCCCAGTGTGCCACTCTCATAAGGAGCCAGCAGGCTGTGGCGCTTCGCTGCAGGAGGAGGTGTGGTTGCTCCCAGCTCAGCTCAAGGGCACTGCTGTAGGTTGTGGCACTAAGTAGCCAGCAGCCAGGCAGGTGTAAAGAGCTGGCTGGGGATGCCCCAGTGGCCCATGCCATTTCAGGCTGGAGGGGAGAGTTGCAGCCACACATACAGGGAGGTTGCTGCTCTTCTTCCTCTTCTCCTATCAGGAAGTGAAAGGAAAGTGCACAACTTGCTGCAGTCCTCTCCTTCCTGGCTGCCAAGGGAAGGGGCAGAGGAGTTATACACACAAGCTGTGCACTTTCCCCTCGCTGCCTGATAATCAGGGGAAGAAGAGCAGCAGCAGCCTCATATATGCAGCTGCAGCCCCCCACTGCCCTGTTCTTACAGTTAAGAATCTTTTTTTTCTAAAACTTAGTTTATATAGCTATGCTGTCATTTGAACCCATTGTCTCTTGTTCTGCCCTCCGTGGCAAAAACGAACAGCTTTTCTCCATCATTTTCTAGCAGCCCTTCAAGCATTTGAAGATGCTGTCATGTTTCCCCCACCTCAGTCTCCTCTTTTTCCAAACTAAATATACCCAAGCCCTTCAGCCTAGCTACTCAAAGCACATACCACTTGTGACAGAACAGCAGCACAGAACTTATAGTTTGAGTTAAAAACAGTGTAATAATTATAAATGTATAATAAACATCTCATCATTCATACATTCATTAAAAAGTAGTGTGATATTCTTAAAGGCAAGCATTACACAATTTCTAACTCCTCCCAAAACTTAGGGCCACGTATAGCACAGCACACTACTGTGGTTGACTGTTAAAGTGCACTTTCAAGACCTCCCTCAGCCATGTAGCTCCACAATGAGCTTTTCTAATGGTCCATGGGGCAACATCTTGTGTCTGGTTCTGCAAAGTCTGCAGACAGCCACTCCACCTCAGCCTTCCACCCCAGTGGCAATTTTCCCTCCTCTGCCTCATAGATATTATGCAGGACACAGCAAACAGCTGTAGCCATTAGGTCATTTTTCTCACTGAGTTCTAATATATTGAGAAAACAATGCTGGTGTCCCTTAAATCTGCTGAAAGCACATTCAGCTGTCATTACACACCTGTTGAGCTTGGTATTCAGTCTTTCCTTGGAGCTCTCAAGGTAGCCAGTGTATGGCTTCATGAGCCAGGGGAGTAAAGAGTAAGTTAGGTCGCCCGGGATCACCACTGGCGTTTCAACATTGTCAATAGTAATCCGTTAGTCAGGAAAGCACATCCTTGCTTGTAGCTTCCTGAACAGCCCTGACCAGCTCAATCCACCCAATTAATTCATTCTCTTTGGATTATTTAACAAAGTTGAAAGAAATCACTTAGCCTTTTTCCCCATTTTATAATGGCCGTAGTTGGCAACAGTAAATGAGCTTCTATGTTAGTCAAATGTAGGGGAGCTTTACTGTTATAGACAATACAAGCCCAGATTTTTGTCTTCCACATATGAGTTGGGGAAAACTAGATTTTATGGATGCAGATAAAGTGCACAAAATCCACATCGCATGTGAGGTCTGCAGAAAAAAAATCATGAAAGCTCATTTTTTAGGGGAAAAAAATCAGCTTAAACCTGTGAATTTCCCAAACACTCTAAGCAAATGCATATGCAACATGCTATACAGCCACATAAATTACTGAACTGTGACTTATTCATATCACATTTTCAATTTTATTTTCATGAAATACACATCTGCTGAAATGCACAGGCATAAGAAACCAAATCTTCAAATGCAGCTTCCACCGTTATCAACGAGACTGGTTTGTAAAAATCTTAAGGACACAACAAGGTCCTGAACAGAAGGCTGCATTACAGCTTTAATTTTTTAATACTTTTGTTTTTATTAGTGTCAACCTTAATATTATGGAGGTAGCATCTTTCTTTGGTAATTGCAGAGTCCTCTATTTCTCTGTGGCATTTTCCTTGCTCACTATTGATTACAATCACTACTCATTTTAATAAGCTGGTCACCATTAATTAGAGTATCTTGCAGCCTGTCCTGAAACTGATCAAATAACATAAAAACAACTTCTTAGGCTGTCTTAATGAAAAAAAAAATTATTTTCATTGTCAGCTATAATAAACCTCCCATTTATAAGTCAGAGCTAATTGTTTCAAACAGATGTTGGAATCCATTATGAACCTCCTAGAGAGTTGTGATTAAAAACTTAACTCCTCCAAGCTAATGCACACAAAATCATCCAGTAATGCTGATTAGGTCCAACACATTTCAAAAAACAGAAGCTACTTGTCACAGGATGTCATGGTTCAGGGGGCAATCCAGAGCAATGAGGGTTTGCATCTCTCCCTACCCTATAACCTGGGTGTCTCGCAATGCTTTTTAGCTGCTTAGCTCCTGACCTGGGCTGCTCATAATCAACCTACCAGCCTGTAGGCCACACCCTGAGTGTCTGTATGCTAAACTGCCCTGGTTCAGCCTCTCTCATCTGAGAAGCCTGGTTGCAGACCTACTCTAGCATCCACCTGCCTGGGTGACAAGCAGCATAGTGACCCCAACACACTCCTAGTCCCAAATTTCCCCCAAACCATATGCCTTGATGTATCTGGACCTCTCCTTGACAGTTAAGGAAATAATGTTTCATTTACTCCTTTGAAGACACAAAAATATATCACAGTTTATTAACTGAACTGGGGTAAATACACCCTTGCCTTTAAATGCAGCACTGAGTTGATTTATGGTAAAACTGGCACTAGAAGACTTACTTGACATTGCTCAAGTCCCTCAGGGCAGGGGTAGGTGGGGGGGACTCAGGGCAGAGAACTGGGATGAGGGGGACTCAAGACAGGGAGTGAGAGTGCAGGAGTCAGGGCACGAGATGGGGGCTCAGGCCAGGGGGTTAGGAGGTCTCACCAAGGTCACCCACAGTGGCGAGGATGTTGCTGCAGCTACCAATCCCCCCTTCCTGGGCAGTGGGGGGGGGGGGGGACAGCCAGGAGTCCAAGGCTGAGTGACCCTACCCCAGCTGCTGGCAGGGCTCCTGGGAGGGTGGGGGCAAGGCAGCTGGGGATGTGTAGCCTGGCCCCAGCCGACAACTTGGTTCCTCAAGGAGAAGCAGAGGGGCAACGGGTGTGTGGCCCAGCCCCAGCGGCACTCCTTGTAATGATGGGGCTGCATGGCCCAGCCCCAGTCCCGGCATCCAGCAGTGCTCCTTGGGTGGAAGGGAGCAGAGCTGCATGGCCTGGCTCAGCCCCTAGCAGTGCTCCTCAGGGGGATTGCACAGCCCAGCCCTAGCCCTCAGCAGGGTTCCTCCAAGGCAGCGGGGCTGCTGGGTGGCAGCTCCCTCCCACCTGGTGCTGGGTCCAAGGACCAGGGGGCAGGTTCAGGGTAGAAGGGCCACTTACTTGGGCTGGTGGCTGGCAACATGGAGAACCCTGGCCCCAGCTGGTCACTCTCTTCCTGGTGCAGCCACCCCCGTCCAGTCCATCTGCATTTTAGCTGTCTCCAGTGCTCATATCCCACAGGGGTCAGTCACGCTGCATTATAACTGTCCCTCCTATCGCCCCCTCCCTTTCCGTGTTATGGAAAACAATCCCTTTCCAATCACATCCTGTTTTCCTGGCACAACCAACCCCAACCTTACTTTAAGTTATGATAAGAGGAACCTGTATGCCAAGTTTGGTGGTCTTAGCTCTTACAGTTTAAGAGGAGTTCTTGAACAATCTAACAGAGATGGACGGAGCCATGTTCCTGTAAGAATTGGGAGTGGGGAAGCTTCAACTTCTCCCACTCTACCTCCTCTCTAAAGGGTGCCTGGTGGATGGTAGGCTCAGGGTTCGTGTAGTACCTGTGTTTCACAATTATATTAGCCACCAGCATGTCATCTGTTTTCACGGAAGACCTCATTCCGTACATTTTTATAATACAGTAATCATGTATGCAAATAGCTGATTGAGCTTTTTATCACTTGACGTTTACTCCCCATACACACCTGTCTTTATATAGGAGTAAACCTTTGAAATGGATTCCTCTGGAAAGTTAAACCAAACCAAAGTTCTCTTTCCTGCTGAGTGTAGACGCTATGCTATCTTCTAGTGTGAGGTTTGCCTGGACTCCTCGTTAGCCTGATAGGTAGATTTACTGCTTATGTGTAAATTGAGGAAAACATACATTTATTTGTATAGGATAGACCTATTTAACACCTCCCACTGATTTGGCTGGCTTACACATAGATTAGTCAAGGAGGGAGTGTGTGTGTGTGTGTGTGTGTGTGTGTGTGTGTGTGTGTGTGAAAATCACAAAATGATCAGGGAGCTTTTGCACATAGATAATTCCAATACTGTGTAGGGTGTGAAAACAGGACCATTTTGTGCCACAATTATTCTGCTAATGTAAGTCCTGGATTCCAGATGATAATTATAGGTGCAAAAACAAATCTCTCCTCTGATTGTAAGGTTCCAAAACAATGCACAAAGTTCTTACTGACATTTTAACAGTAAGTTGCTCTCTAGCCACTTCCCTGTCAGCCATAAGTTAATTCCTCACATTACCACTGAAACTCTCTGAACCAGATTGGTTTGAACCAGTTAATAAAAATTGAAAATAGGAAAAAAATAGCACTGGCATTGCTTCTGAAAACAGATGGCATTTTGAGGTAGAAACACAGGCTTTCACCAGGCAGTTTGGTGGAAATCAGAAGATGCACTCTGTTCCTCTTACATTTCCATGATGTATGGCTTTTTTTAAAAAAAAAAAAAAAAAAAAAAAGCATAAATACAAAATGCCTCCATCGCAGTAAACAAATATTTCCTAAAAACACTATTTTACTTCAAAATTATCTTAACAGATAATGAAGCATTTCCTGTCTCAGTGTTGGACTAGAATATAATTTGGTTTCATATTTCACACTCACGTTATTGTACAGCAACAAGTATCAGCAGATCCAGGCAAATATAGCAACCACAAGTATGTTCTGCACTACATTGAATCTGTAGCTTCATAAAGACCTGTGCTTTAACTCAGCCCTACATGTTCACGAGCGAAAGACAGTCACTTCATAAATGCCTATGCCTTGGCATCATCTAGCAAGCTATAGTTACCGTGTCAAAGACATGTACCTTCACACAGACCCAAACTAGAGGTGCTGAGCCTGCCAGTGCAGTGTTCATGATTGCAACTGCATACCTCAGCAAGGTCTCCTCTTCTACTGGGCTGGAGCCAGTTTCCTGATGTTGGACAGATTGACCCAGGAGCACCAACCAACATACCAGCACCCTCTACCTCCACACTGCAACCTTAGTCCTGGCTTAGTGTGGAGGAAAGGCTCTGGGGCAGGTGGGAAGAGAGGAAAAGGAGGCTAGAAAGCAAGCCCACTCAGTCACCACTACCTTCCCACAATGGTGGCTTCTGTCTTGTGGGACAGAGACTGACTTCCTGCTCAGGGTGTTGTGACATGGCTCACCTAGTCATAACATTGATCTGGTTTAGCTCAGTTGCCCAGGTCGTAACCTGGGAATCAGTCCCACTCCCACAGGACAGAAGCCATCTCAGAGGGCAAGTGCAAGACAGGCTTGCTCTCCAGCTCCACACACCACCACCCCTGACCTCCATTTCATCTAAGGGGAACAAGACTGTGTTGCCGGGGCAACGTGTGCTGCTATGGGGAAAGGAGGTGGTGGCTATAGAAGGCACCCACTAAACTTAGAAGCTACTTCTGCCATGGTAAGACTGTAACCTTCCATAAGCCCATGTCCAGGCCCAGCCAAAGAGTTTGTGGGGTCCAAGGAAGCATGTTGTGGTTGGCTGCACCGCGTGGCCAGGCAGCTCCCAGCGAGGGCAGCAAGCAGGCAGGGGTGAGGGGTGGGCAGGCACCGGCAGCGCAAGACCTTAGGCAACTACCTTGTTCACTTTGCCCTAAGGCCAGGCCTGCCCATGTCTTTCTGTGTTTGTCCACATTACCCAGAACAACAAATCACCAGCTTTCACTAGCGACTTTGGAGACAGTTATAAAGAGGAAACAAAAGAACCCAAGAACTGAAACATCTTCTTGCAGCTGAAATGTAGGCCTTCCAAAATAAGGGAGAGTATCTTTGGGTAGGGCAATATGGACATAATACTCATGCCGCAGCTGCTCTGGGATTACCGGACTTAAGCCTCCCCCTTTGACAATCATTTAATTCACATATAGTTTTAAAAAAGAGAAAAATAAAATGAAATAAAATTGAATTATTTTCCTGATTACAGATCTTAAGATGTTTTAAAATGTAAATTCCATGGGACAGGGAACTTGTCTCCAATCAGTTTTGTATGGCAGTTAGCAGGCTGATATGATCATGTTATCAACACATAGGATTCATTTTCCACAAACCATACCAGTAGCTATATTTATTATCTGTGTCATGAAACTTGAATAGACTTTCCACTACACCATACAGGAGTAGGATTTTGGAACTTCTTTGGTCTCCACACATCTGAAAACCAGATGCACCGATGGCTCTGTTTTTGTGTGTATTTTGCTCCAATGTTAACTATCACATGTTGTTGTAGTAGTTGTCACAATGAATGCTCTTTTGGAGACCTTTGACCATGATAGACACATAAAACTTTGAAAAATGATGTGTAATTCCCATGAAAAGACACACACTGAAAATATTTGACATGAAGTTTAAAAAATGTAGTATATCAGTGTTGCCAAGTTAAACAGCGGCTTTGAATTGTCAGATGCCTTTTAATAAACAAAGAGTTCTTTTACTTGCAGGTTCTTTGATTGTAACTAGACACATATTTTCAGAGAAGCCTGGCTTTTAGAAACAATAGAATTTATTCTGCAATCAGAACCTCACAGCTTAAAGATTTTTTTAACAATATTTATTCTTTTGCCATGCTGCCATCCAAGACAGATTTTTTTTATTCACAAAAGCATGATCTCTAAGGACAAAGTGAATACACATTCAAAATAACAAGTTCACTTACTAAACTAAGTACTTTGTTTTAGCTTTTTAAAAATATCTTCCAAGTTCATCTTTCTAAGCTCACCATTCAAAGTTGAGGAATCTGGAGAAAGTGAATCAATTTCTACTTTCTTCTTTACATCTAAGACTCACAACAAAGACCTGAGCAGACAGAATTTGACGGTGATATAGTGGTGGTTATAAATATAACTTAGACTGGGCCTACATCATAAAGATGATTTCCAAGAACAGCTTGCCCACATGCAAATTCAAATATTTTAAGTGACAGTTGAAATGGACCAAGGAAATGCTGTTAAACTCTGAATTAGATTTAATGCTAATGTTCAGATTTTAAACTAAATCAGTGCTAGATCTCATGCTTTGGTTCATTATTAACTAAATTTCAAAAGCTGTTTTCACAATATTTTGGCTCAAAATGGTGGAAATTTCATTTGAACAAGTTCTAGGCAATTTCAGGTAGATACCCAGAAAATGGGCTCCCTTCCTGGTTTTGATCCAACCCCAAAGTTAAACCTTGGAGCAGTGGTTCTCAAGTTTGAAGTCTAAGCTTATAACGTCTAAAACTCCAAACTACTTAGTGTCCGCCTTTGTAATTTTAATCAGTGTAGATTAATTATTATGCCTGATAAAACAATCCTGATACCAGTTCATTCTAGGCCACGTAATATTCATGTAGAGTCTCATTCAAATTAAAAATTCCAGTCCTGGTGTTCTGTTATTATTATTCAATTTATTTTAATCGTTATGTTTCTTCTCATAAATTAGCAAAATGAATGAAAAATTGCTTTCCATATATCTTTGCTTCTGGGTAGAAATGTATCCGTCTATAACATCAAGTTAAAATCACTGATCCACTGTCCATTTTATGTATTAACTGAGTGTCAGCTCCTATAGTAGATAGTATAACGCAGATAAAAATTAGTTCTACTTTAACATTCCTGAACTTTCTGAAGTTCATTCATTTGTATGTGTTAGCTTAACTCTGTGACCAAAAGCAGTGGAAGTTTAATTGGGAACTACAAGTCATGTGATTTTCTGGATGTATTTTATATGGTTAGAAAATGTAGTTGCTTGATGGAAGTCTAGGACAAATTCCAGGTGTTGAAGAGATCAGCTCACAAATACAAAAAACAAAAGGTGTTTTGCCAGGTTTCCAGCATATTTGCTTTGAACTGCTTTTGCATATTCATTATGCATACTCTCCAAATACCTAAAACTTGTTATTTTGTTTTATGAAGTGCTAAAAACATAATTTATGTCATCCTATTAAGACTTTCTATTCTTGGTGATTGGTAAGAACAGAAAGTGTGCTTTTGCCTCCATGTAAACATTATGTGAAAAACTTACTGTATAAATGTTGGGGGGGGAGGGGGGGGGAATTGCACTACAGCTGTTTAGTGCTTCAGTTTGGTTCCCAACCCTTCAGTGAACAATAGTTACCATTAAAAAGTCAACATTTACCTTCATGGAACCTGAGACAGTACCAGGGCCATTCTTACCCATAGGCAGAATATGCAGCTGCATAGAGCACCTGAAAATCTGGGTCTTAATGTTCACCCATCTGCCTCTTCCTATCCCTGATCTGTGGCTGCTGCAGCCTAGTGAGTCTTCCTCCAGAGATTAACTTAAAAGTGAAATAGCTTTTGTGCAGGTCTATTAGCAGAGCATTGAACCTGTGAAAGAGTCATTCAAGGAAGCCAGTTAATGAGTATAAAAATATTATTGTGTTCGTAAGGATTACAAAATCATATCTTTAAAAATTGTCCCTCCCTGATGGGCTGCCATTGGCATAGGGGCACCAGTTTAATAGAACTGTGTAGAGCTGCATAAATCCTAAGGACGGCCCTGTACATTATAGTTACTTTTGTTTTAAATAATTACAGCAAAATTTGATACAATTCACCAGGAAATCAGGTAGTGGCTTTAATGTGATAAATAAAATTAATAGAACGGGAAATTACAAAAAGAAAAGATACACTGGTAAGTGACAAAAAGATTTGTCTCTTTTATAACACAAACACAGATTTTTGGAACAGAAAGTTTTACAGTGCAAGGGATCCTTCTTCAGTTCTCAAGGAATGTGGCCAGTTTATAAACTCTCCCTTGAATATTCTACAACACCCAAGTCAAAAATATATGACTATTTTTTCTAATGTTTGCCATCAGGATGGTGAGGTCAAAGTCACTTGGTGATCAAATATTTCCCAACCTAAGTAGCTAGAGTCTGATCCTTCACTGCTTTGCACTGATGCAGAGTGTAAAACACTATCCAATCAGAGTGGAAGAATTTTCCACTCACTTTGCACATCTGCAAAGGACAATACAAGGTACAAAACCCTGTAAAAATCATATACACACAATTTCTTTTTGCAATGGTGGCAGGAAGGATTTAATTTGGCTTATTTTCTGACTCCCTATTTTAGTACCCTTTTTAACTCTACAGAAGTGGAAATCCTGGTATCTTGCAACAGATTTTTTTTAATTACTTGTATGACAGCTGGGGGTCCCAAAACCAAGAAAAATGTTGTTTCCATGACTATCACAAAAAGCCTTAATGAAATAAGATGAATTACTACGATAGAATACTGATGGCCTGTAGCACATTGCAAAATGGAGAAACTGAAGGTCTTTTACACGGTATAAATCTAATAAGAAGAAATAAGATTTATATTTTTTAAAAGTATTTACAGTAAGCAGAGTGAATATTAGGTATGTGCAATTTTGTTACTAACATTGGTAAAAATCAGAAAGTGCATTTAACGTATAACAATCTGACCCTTCAAAGGTAGGAAAATTAAGTACAGTGTAAAGAACTTGCCTCCTATTTATTAATAAAAATACTTTGAAGCAGTTCATTTTCTGTAAATTATGGGGACTCAAAAGAACTGATCGTGAAATGTGTGGTAAAAGCTCAGAATGCAATAAAAACTGAAATTCTAAAATCTTATATTTTAGCATCATACAAGAAGCAATCATCTACAAACAAGCTCTTAATTTTTAAGAGCATAAATAACAAGAAACTTCAAAGTGGTGGCAGTCTTTGTCCTAAATTATTGAAGTTGAGAGATACAATTTGCATAGAGCAGCAGAAAAGCATTTAACCCAAACCTGTAAAGTTTCAGCAAGTATGGGATCAGAAGAGTAAAAGAAGGGTACCATTTTCTTCAGATAATTATTCACATAATATGTGTGATTTATGACATTGGTTATTATGGTCACTGAAAATTATTTTAACACATTTTTTCCT
Source organism: Pelochelys cantorii (assembly GCA_032595735.1). NCBI lineage: Eukaryota > Metazoa > Chordata > Testudines > Trionychidae > Pelochelys > Pelochelys cantorii. The sequence goes on along the minus strand of CM064326.1, from coordinate 110,805,628 downwards.
TAGTTTTTCTTAGTCAAAAGTCATCAGTTCTATTATGCAACCGGGACTCTTTAAAAGATAAATCAATAATATTCAGAAAAGCCTCATGATATTGAATACACTTCAGTTTTCTAGATGGAAATCCAAGTCAGCGGAGGTGACCACAAAACCACTTGAAAATCAAGGATAAAAAGGTTTAAAAGAAGTTAATGCAAGGATAATGGATGCTGTAAAAAAACATAGTGACAGTTCTCTCCTGTTCATTTACATTAATCTTAACAATTCACCATATTTACCTTCTTATTTCAAAGGTCAGTTTATTTCTGGGTTAAACTGCATTCACTAGATAAAATAAACCAGACTAGAATATACCAACATTTCATTTGCTTTTTTGATTATTTTATTATTTGTAATGTTTTACATCTAATCTTTTCAAGAAATAATTGTAATGAACATGTCAGTCTGTATTCTGCTGAGCAATACAGTCAGTTGTGAATTTATGCTCTTGCAACAACAGATACTAAACAAAATCTTAATGCAAATATGGATTTCAATGTTCATCAACTTTGTAGCAAGTATGGACAACTTTAATAAACAGTGGTAAGTACTATATAAATCATCACTGTACAGAACAAAGACACTCTCTTTTGCAACTTCAAATGCTTTTCATAACTGAAAATATGTGTCTTTGGAAAATTAAGGTGGCATATGTGGCTAGGATTCTAGATTGGAAACACTCTTGTGCTTAGGCTGTAATCTTATGCAGAAACGAATTTGAAGGTCGCAGCGGGGTAAATAGTTGCCACACAATAGTTTAGTCTTTGGACATGAGGATCAGAAGAAAGGATGCACATCACCTGATATGCACTATTACTTCCCCATTTTAGATACAATGTTTTATCAATTGGTGGCCTGATTGTGTGTGTGTTTAAGCATCTACACAACTTATCTGTAAGCGCAGATATGTTAGAACCTGAAGTGCCTACACCAAATGTTGTTTCCGGATGTATCCTAACACCAAAAGTGTAAACACATTTCCATGACAAAGGTTAGTCCAACATAAGAAATGTTAGTCAACATACCTTACTTCCAACTGCATACGCTAAATCTTGATTAAAAGGAGCAGGAAAAGAAAAACACTTCTTTTTAAAGCTGTTGGCTACAAGAATTATTTTGAAAACTTACTTCAAATATTCATGTTAGGATTACAATTCTGTTAAACTTCAAGTAAAACATTTATTCCTGAAATCTTCAATAATATTTTGTACCTGTAGATTTAGAAAGCAACCATTCTGTGCCAATCAAAGATCACCACCACGTCAGGCATGACTGGTTAATATCCCAGAATGGTGGCCCCTCCTGACTCTCTGTTTCCAAGATAGCAATGTGCTTTGTGCCATGTTCCAATACATACTAAAATAGACTTCTCTCAAACGTATACTTGAATATTTTAATCTCATTTTGCTGGAATAATCAAGTAATATTCTGCCAGTGCTCATCTTTTTCATATGAGCAATTCAACTAATTTCAGTTCCACTTGGGCACTTGACTGAGGCAACCATGGAAAGTAGTCCTACCAGTTGGGAGAGAACACTGAGAAGTTATGCTGTGCTGTGTTTTACACAAACTATAATAAAACTATTAATATATTTTTAGTTTAAATATATATCCTGAAACAAAGTAGCTATTTACAATGATATTAATAGTAATGCACAAAAACATTAACTCTAACTGTAACAGAATAAAATACATAAATATGAAATACAAATACCAAAATACTTTGGGAATAAATTTTTAAATTTCTGATGTCCTAATACAGAGGTATGTGAAGTGAATCATCGAAAATCACTTGTGTATGCTAATTGAATAATGACACATTGCTTTGACAGTCAGTTACCACTGTGCCTTTGAAAGTTCCTTTTGTTAAGCGTGTAAGTTCACTATTAAAAATTTAAAAAAAAAACATAAGTAAACTGCCTTATCCAACTTAATGTTTCTTTGCAAATAAAGACTATTATATTATTATATTCTTTTCATTTTAAGTTCCCATTTAATTTCTATCTGTCTGAATCCATTTTTATTTAACTTTTCTGGAACCAATTTAAACTTTTTAGAGAGAATAATACACATATATTCAGCCATTCTTCATTTCAGATAACAAGAATGGAGTTTACAGAATCTCCTATCTGAACTAGAAGACCCTCACTGTAGCACTGCCCAGTGCAATACACTAGCAAGACAGCTGCTGTCCTCTTGTCTTCTAGTGCTATAGAAATCCACAAGTAATGACACTGTTTTGACCTGTAATCTTCTCTCAGCCTATACATTTCCAAGCACTCTGATGAGATCTTTAATATTATCTCGTCGCTAAAATATGAAGGGTGCAATCAAAACTCAACAAAAACCTAAAACAAGGTTTTATTTTGATGAGTACCATTCCTGAGAATGATGAGCTGTGTTTTGTACAGAGACGCCGACCTCAAATGAGCATAACATTTCTGCATAACTTTATATTAAATCTATGACAAACATCTAGCTGAACAAAAATTGCTCATCATCAGTCTGAAATTAGAACATCAAAGCCAATAACAAAAAGTGAAGACCAAAATGAAAACCTAAGTAAGTAAATAATGTGCAGTAACTCAAGCAGATCCCCCCCCCACGCGCGCGCACGCACACACACACACACACACACCAAGTTGAGGAACAGAACAAGGGTCACTGTAGACCAGGTATTGATACAGAGTTTTATATTAACATCTCACTTTACAAAAGCATCTATGTCCAAATGCATTTTTCTGCTGTACCATGAACTTCAGTGTTAAGTTATAGCAGACAGATTTCATCCCATTCCCAAACCATATCTAAAAACGTTAGTATGCACCAATGCCAAATCAAAAATCTTCAAAGATCTCCCAGCTGTGCAGAAGAACCATAACACAACCTTTCCAGAAGAGCCTTACAGGATGCTTTGAATTCATTATACTGTACCATGCATGTCCTAATGAAAACCTTCAGTTCAGATTTAAAGTAACCAAGCACATCCTATCCTCTTACATGCTGACTGATTACTTCCCCAGCAGCACTTCGAAAATTCATAGCCAAGTTCACCCACAGCACTTTCCGCAGCTCCATGGCATGCCCTTTACCTTACATTTAAAGAGAGGTGATTCAGCCTACCTCCATGTGTTTTGCAGTCCAGTTGCATGTACTGTACACAGTGATGGAGAGCAGAACTCTTCAGTGATAATCAGTGCTGAGAGGCTGCTCCTGTGAATAATGTACATCCTGTAGCAGCAGGCTCTGTTTCCAGCAGCTGGCAGCAGCCTTCGCAGTAACAGTGATGAGCACAGCTTGAGATCATCCACAATTAACCAAATATTGTATGGCAGCAACAAATCAACAACTAAAGCCCAGCTCGCAAATAAAAGCCAAGTACAATTTCAGACAGAAGCTGAAAGCTTAAGTCACCGAATGCTACATTTCTTCTTCAAGATTATTCCAGCAAGCTCCTTCTGCTATTTTTACTGTACCATAATGCACTAGGTCTGGCTTTTACCCTATTGAAAGAACATGAATATATTATTATCCACACAAAAGAGCAGGTTATTGTTTATGAATTACCAGCCTTCCCAGCAACAAAGGCTATTTTCATAAGAAAACTCAATTTCATTTTAGCTCCAATTTGATTACCAGCTGAAGAAAAGAAGCCCTGCGCCTAAACCTCAAAGGATTTTTATTCATACCATTGAATGGGCTTTATTGCTTCCTTTTCAAAACTGACGTAGAAAGCTTTTAGAGTAAAACATTGACAAAAAATTATTGCGCTGCTATTTTGTGCAATAACAGAGCTGAAGAGGGGCAATGATTTCTCAGTCATCCTTCACTGTACTTCAGAATAGTAAAGGCTAGAATTAATGACAGACCATAGAGAGGAGCCAAGCTAAGGTCTCACAATGCATGTCAAATCTAAATGATCACTATACATTGAAAAGACCCAAAAAAGCCTGCAGCTGATTGATTCATGGCTTTCACAAGAAAGACAGCCTTGAAGAGTTTATTGCACCACAATTTACTCTGAATTATCATAAAAATGAATGTAGAGGCTGAATGTCACCCCGACACACTCCAAAAACACACATCCAGGGACAAAGTTCACCCAGGAATTATAGCAATGCCGTTTGTGCTACTATACTTAAGGGTCTGTCACTTTTTTCTTATTATAGGGGGATTTAGCTCAGCTGTAAAGCTGTGCTCTAGAATGAAACCTGGCATACAAGGTCTCATTTTAATGGATTTTTTTAAACAAGTTTAAAAGAAAAAATCCTGGCTCTTTTTAAGTTAAACATTTACAAAACCAGAAAAGCAGCCTACTAATTTCTGAGACTTTTTAACAATTGTTAAACTCAAGACAGGTTTTAGGATTGTGTGGTTTATTTATTTACGAATAAAAATTAGCAAGTTGTCAGACCACAATGTGTACTAATCAGTTTTGTTCTCGAGATAAAAATTTAAACAAATTATCCAATTATTTTCTTTCTAAAATGGCTTGTCGCACATGTATAGTCATGTTTCTTAAATTAAAAGGGTGTTAGAATTGTTAGCATATGGACTTTACCAAATACACCTTCAATGTATTATGAAAACAGCACCTCTTCCACTTTGACTTGGGATTGGTACACTCATGGACCCGCAAAACTAAGAAGTCTTCAAGTCAGCTCACATATGATAAACCAAAATGATTCAGATGCAACCTTTGTAAACATTGATTGTTAAGCAATTTCTGTAACTGCATATTTATACCATGCAATGAAGCACACGATCAATTTGTTTGTCCTCTCTTTATGTATAGCCACTATCATATGAACTACAAGTAAACTACAGAAAACTAGTACTAGGTGTCCTGCAGTCTCAACTTTAAGGAATTTTGTCAGCACACGTAAGTGATTTGTGGTAGCACTGGGAAGGAGCACTGCCCCCCGTGTCCCTGCCATAATTTTAATTAATATGGGGTGTCTCCTCATGCCCTCCCTATTCCACTGGGTGGCCCTTCCTGCACTCCCTCCCTGACAGGCACCAATTGCCTATGCCAGCATAGATACAGCAAGATCAGAACTTTAAGGGCTCTTTATGATTTTAGAATTAAATTAATAGAAGTCAAGAATTTAGAGTTCTTAGAATATCCTTAACTCATAATATTCATTTTTAAATTAATGGTCTTTGCTAGTATAGTACATTTGAACAGTTTCCCAATTTATTTAATGGAATACCAAAAACTTTATCCCTGTCCATTTATTTTCACAAGCTAATCTGTTTGGTCTTGCTCATTAAAAACTAGAAAAGGGCCAAGATCAGGATTTTCAGGTCTGAAATTGGGTGCTAACCCACACTTCTTAGAAGTTTGAGAGTGCTCAGACTCTAGGTCAGCCTGTTACAGTGAAGAGAATTAGTCTTGAAGTTCTCCCATAGCACTTTCCACAACTCCACTGATAGAAAAGTTCAGTTCTAGTGTCCCAGTTCAGACCCTTCTGCATAAAATGAAAAGAAGTATTGGGTGATTTTCAGAGATGCTGAAGTAAATGGGAGCTGCCAGAGCTCTTCTGAAAGTCAAGACGCTAAGGGAGATCGACGCAGCTGCGGCCAGTCTTCTAGGGTTCTATTTAGCAGGTCTAGTATAGACCTGCTAGATCGAACTCAAAGGGCACACCCATCGGCGCAAGTACACCTGTTCCTCACAAGGAATAAGGGAAGCTGATGGGAGCATTTGTTCCCATAGGCCTCCTGCTGTGTGAACGGCATGGAAATGTGATATAAGATACATCATCTCCAGCTACATAATTTTCCCAAGCCTTCCCGGGTAGCGTAGACCAGGCTTAAGTTCATTGTGTTAAAATTGTGCTAACATGTTTGAGAACAACCTACCTGTGTTTCTATTATAGAATTACTGTGAGCAAAATATTGAGTTACAATTTTGTTTCCAATAGTTATAGTTCATCTAAAGGAAGAAAACTAAACAATGTAATGGTCATACAATTGCACAAACTCTAAGGATCCTGGCATGAAAAAGATAATTGCACAGTAAGATTCTACCATTAAAAACTGCTATTTTACTGGACCTGATACTACACATTTTCTTTTTTTACATATATGTTGTGTTTTAGTTTAACCTTTTCTGAAAAAAAAAGGTGGCAATGGTTTAACATTCCCCAGCAATATCTGGAAGTACAACCAAAAACTGCAGTAAATTGATGGTGCCTGAGAATCAGAAAATGAAACCAACAAAAACTAGTCTTGTTTATCTGTCCAAGCTGAGTAAAACATAAACAGCAGATATGGTAAGTTACTCTGAATTCTTTCAAATTCTTCAAATGTTTAATTTTTTTTGTAAGAAAGAAGAATTTAAAAAAAAACCTTGATAGTGTTATTTAAGTACCCCCAATTACAAGAAAGTTGCAAAACTTTATATATGGTTGAGGAACTAATTGTTGGGGTGGCAAATTATAACCAATTAACTGTGTCAATTTAGATGTGATCATTCAACATTATGATTTTTATGGGAACATATTTATCAGACACAGATGGATATTTAAAAGCCATAGGAGCATTACAGTGGAGAAAAATGATGAATGCCACTATCAGTGTACACTGTATCTCATCCCCGGTCACAGCTACACATCAGTTCCTATATTCTTCGCCGTTTCCATCTATGCTCACTGCAAAAGATCACAGGAAGAAACCTCACAAATCATATATTTTAAAAAATACTATGATAATCTAGCCAGTTCTGTAGCACTATTCAGCTCTCTGCCAACACGAATCCATTCTCTGAGATGCACTTCAAGATTTCCCCCTGTTCCGAGTCCACACATTTTTAAACACAGGGTACCATGCCAGACCAGTAGAATCTTTCAGTTTTAAAATGTGACTATAAAGATGGTATCACTATAAAGATGGTATCAAATGTACATGGCAAAGGTTAAACCCTACTCACTTTATACATGCAAATAATCCCATTGAGCCAAATCAGGATTGCCCTCCTCTGTGGGTACAGAGCTCAGTTAGAGCTCTTTCACCTGGCTCGGCTCTGCTCCTGAGGTGCAGGAACCTGTGAGGACCTCCCTGGGTGATTACATCTGCTCTGTAATCATGCAGCCATAGCTCCTTTACTCTTCTGTTTCTTAATGATTTCTATTGCAGTAGCACCTAAGCACTCCAAAACAGAGAGAAAGGCTCCACTGCACCGTATGGACAAAAAGCACAAAGACAGACACTGTTCAGACTCTGGGGTTTAGAAAATATGCATGGCGGGACTATCTGCAAAGGGTCTGTTTGTATCAATGAGCAGCCATCGAGATGACTGGAGGGAGAATCCATGACTGTGACTTACAGCAGGGGAGCAAAGGGTTTAAACAAGAAGTCCAAACGCAAAACCACCTTCAGCCTTTCCCCAGGTTCAACAGCCTGTCAGCCCTCCCAACGTTTAATCAATAATCATTTCCCCATAAGGGTCTGTCTCCAGCTCACTCCTTTTTGACACAATTGTAAAAAGGGAGCTTCCCTCTTATCCTGTCTGGAAGCTGTAGCCTGGGGCCCCTAAATAAGGCCCATCCCAATGCTGGTTCTCCAGCCCACACCAATACTGTATTGTCTCAGGATGTTTCCTTCACCCCTTCCCAGGGTCTTTTTAGGCTACCTCCTCACAGTCCATCCTGTATGAGTTTCCCCAGGTCCCCAGAGCAGGGGAGAGCCTCATATCAGGTCTATATTCCCCCAGTGAGCAGCTGTTGCTCTCCCCCAGATACACCTTCTCTCAGAAAAACTGCTGCCTTTTACATCTCTCAACACACCTGGCTCTTAGACACCCACTTTCTCAGTCAGGTGATTGGGGAAAGGCCATGGAATGAGGCCCACATGGGAGGTAGTACTTGATTCCCCCTAAAGGCCCAGCTTATCATGTGGCAGAAATGCATGAATATCTATCTCAAATGCACAACTGACACATCCTCACCACTGCTTCAATAGAGCCAGGCTAGCACAATAACTTCATCAGAAACAGTAGAGTCAGCCTCCCTCCTGTCAAGGTGAATCTGTCAACCTTCATCCCTTTCAAGAGTGGGGAGCAATACATCTTTAACAAAAACAAACTCTGTATTAAATTGAGTAACAAAATAAAAACTTACTATTAAGGATTGATCAAAGGGCGTGAAAACTGTCAGATGCAAACACCAGACTGTGTTCATCTGTTTTGCTCTCCCAACCCTGAAAGGTCCTTGAATCTCTGGCCCTCTCCCCTCCAGAATAACACCTTCTTAATTTTTGTTCCCTGTGCTGTGGAACCAGCCAGCAGACTCAGCTCTTTGCTGGCAGAAATGCCCAACTCCTACACTTTGCAAAAGGTGCATGTAGGCTGAGGAGGGCACAGTATCCATATTGCCCCACCATCTAAGAAAGGATGCTTGCTGCTAGTCCACCCACCAGAAAAGAGCGCACACACAGCAGAGGCTATTGAATCCAGTCCATGCAAGAGAGAGAAGCAAGAACTCTTTAGGTCACTGCAGTTGGCTAGAAGTATGAGGATGATGAACCTTACCCAGGAAAAACTGGGGTGAGGAGAAATTCATAACTAGAACTAATGTGAGGAAACAGAAAGAGGAGAAGAAATAAGGTCCAGAGAAAGAAAAAAAAGATTAAGATTTTTATTAATCCAAAATTCTGAGGAGAGCTCAGTGTATTTTTTTTTTAATATTTATGCAGCAGGTAAATTAGAAAGCTTTTTTACGTTTTTTTACTGGTATCATCAGCCTTACCAGATAGTTCTATTCCTCATGGGGATTAGAGCTAGAACCAGTAACATCACTTTAAAAAGAAAACTTCTTGACTGTGCCCGGTGTAGTTTTATTAAACAATGATTAACAGGGCATATGACGACTCACTACAAATAGGAAAGTTTCAGAGTGGTAGCCAAGTTAGTCTGTAGCAGGAAAAACTTTAAAAACAACGACTGGTCTGGTAGCACTTTAAAGACTAACAAAACATGTAGATGGTATCATGAGCTTTCGAGGGCACAGCCCACTTCTTCAGATGACCGAAGTGTTGGAAGTCCAGAACCAAGAATAAATAAGGGAAGAAGGAAGCGGGAAAGGGGGAGAGAAGGAAAAAAATTGGAGTGGGGGAAGACAGTGGGTAGATAAGTTCAAAGGGGTAGCTGAGCCAGTCTGTAACAGGAAAAACTTAAAACACAACCAATAGTCTATTAGCACCTTAAAGACTAAATAGTTAAAAGAGGCTGATAAGAACCGTTAGTATGCACTAGGAAAGGAAGTAACATAGAGGTAGCCGTGTTAGTCTGAACTTGGTAAAACAAAAAAAGCAGTCTGCCCCACGAAAGCTCATCACCTAATAAACCATCTTGTTAGTTTTTTAGTGCTACATGACTGCTTTTTTTGTTTTAGGAAAGGAAGAGGCCTAACACCAGATTTTACACAGACATCAAGAACCATTGGAACCTTCATTGTTTGGTCGGTTGATAATGTGCCAGCCATCCGATATCGCGATTTAGACCATTAGCATGTGAGAATTAAACAGAGAATAGTCCCAGTGACTATGCACAATCATTATCCTGCACAATGAACGGTATTGTAGGAAGGCATAATTAAATTAAATTAATAAAGAGAAACTACATACTGAATATCACAAAATGCTTCCTGGCAGTGAGAACTGGTGAGCTATGGCATAATCTCTCAAGGGAATTGCAGCAGCCCCTGTTTCTTAGCACATTTGAAATGACACTAGTAAATGTACTGAAGCATGAGTGTTATTTCTGGAAGCAGAGACATTTAGCAAAATCCTTGACTAGATAACTAAGAGGTTTTTCCTTGCCTATAGAGTCCATGATTTACAGATCAGAATTGGGTCACAAACTGACACTGGGAAAGAGACATCTTTTATTCATGGTGAAACATTAGGTTGGATAATCCATAATGCTTCTTGGTCAATGGCACTCAGGGTGGAAGTTCAGCTACCTCTTGCCCATCCATCTTATAGATGCCAATCAGTGAGCTCAGAAGTATGTACCCACAAAACATGCAGATTACTGTGATAAGAAAGATAGCCCTTGACCCCAAATATTCTGCAAGTATTTAGATGATGCAGAAATACCCAAATCTTAGCAGAGATAGAAGTAAATCTGGAGTGTACACACATGCTCACTCTTAAGGCAGAAATTCTGGATTCAATCCCTCTATTTCTATCATGACACTTTAGGGTTTAACCCACACTAGCAAAGGGTTGTGTCACCATCTGCCCTGAAACTCTGTATGCTTTGAATGCTGTTCTGTTGTGTCACAATCTGCCTTGTCTTCCACTAACTAGTTCTTGTTTTTTCAGAGTGACCTCAAACTTCTCCTCACCCTGAATTTCCCCAAAACCATCTGCCCTGTAGTCTCCAGCCCTCTTGCTTAAAACTTACCAAAGTTATGATGTTCGTTGCTCCTTTAAACAGACAATACACTGCAGACAATACAATGCAGCCTGTTACCTTAACTGAACTGGTTTATAATAAAAGTAAAGCAAGTTTGTTTAAGAAAAGGGTGTAAGGTTAAGAAACACCAAGTATAAGGAATAAAGACAGTAAGTTTAAATACAAATATAAAAATGCCCTTCAAAGACTAAAACCTGACTTAATAAATTAGACTTGTTCAAAAAAGTGTTTCTCACTGGTTTTGAACATGGATGGCCACCATCTCTGGCTATGACCCTTTACAGAGCTCAAAGTGCTCGGTTCCTTTATTTCTTCAGGTGAAGAGTAACTTAGGAGTTCACTACCCCCTTGCTACATAGACCAATAAACCACTGAAAAGTATTTTCAGGTAAAGTTCCTTTTTTCCTGCTGGAAAGACACCCCTTTATGAGGGCTTCATGTTGATTCCTTCCCTGTAGGTGATAAATTCAGTAGTTACTTCCTCCCTGGTTAGCTTGGAAGGTAAGCAAGATTAGCTTACCTTTGATGTACAAGCATTTCCTATGTCTCTTGGTTTACCTTAGAAATAGGTATAGGCAGGTGGAACCACATTTCTTGTCTAGGTCCATGCACCTTATGTCCTGCCTGACACATATTTTCAGAACATAATTTCAACACCTGTTTCTATCTCTTTGTGCACACCTCATACATATGTACATCATGCAAGAGTATTATTGATTAGTGAGCTTTCATTTTTCCAGTGATATATTACATGCCACCTTTTGGATATATGTAATGACAACAGCATATCAGGTGTAGTGAGGATGTCAGGTCTTGCAAGAGTTGCTGATAGTAATGAAACACAGCTACACAGCAAGGTAAGTAAATATAACAGGAGCCTTAACATGGGAAACCTTTAGTCAGAGCAAAATGGCAAAAACCTATACAAAGTACAGAAAGATGATCTATCAGGCGGAGGAATATTCTAAGAGAGCAAGAAAAAAAGAAAGCTTGGTTTAAAGGAAGGCTGTGGTAAATAATTTCATGAAATAGATTTAAATTGAAGAAGATATCTGAGGGTATGTCTACACTACAGAGTTTTTTCGGAAAAACGATCATTTTTCCGAATAAACTTCACTTACATCCACACTGCAATCACATTCTTCCGAAAGAAAATCAAAAAAACAGAGGGGTTTTTATGACATTGGTAGTCCTCAACCTACAAAGAAGAAGCCTTTTTCTGAAAGAGCTCTTTTGGAAAAAGGCGTGTGGATGGGGAAGAGGGAGTTCTTTCAAAAGAAGAGGAAAGGAAAAAGCACAGGTGCCCTGGTGGCCACTCCATCCATAATAATCACAGCTTAAATGCGAGATAGGATCCATTCAGTGTGGAAGCTATCTTTCGAAAAAGCAGATCATTTTTTAAATGTGCTTTTTGCAGTGTGGACGCTGTCTTTTGGAAGAAGATTTTTCAGAAGATCTCTTCTGGAAAAGCTTCTTCCGAAAGAAGCCTGCCGTCTAGACATTGCCTAAGAGAAGAAGTAACTGAGGGCAGCATATCTGTGTTACAACTGAAGAGAAGCTACAAATTAAGGATAGTTCAAACTATTTGTATATTCTACAATATGAACCAATATGTTCTTGGGCTGTGACTCTGATGTGAAACTCAGAAGACTTTCAGCAATTGGACATCTTGGTAATACCAGTAAAATGAGGCAGGTATGACTCACTTCTTTGCTTCTCCCTATCATTGCATATTAGGTATGCTCATTGTTAATACGCTGAGATCAAGAATGTTTGGGTAAATTTATTCAGTGTGGCACTAACATTCTTCATAGTTCTTTGTATTGTCTGAAAGAATGAGCGAAATTCAGAATTTCTTTTCTACTTATATTTCAAAATAAGAGCTGAAAAGATACTTCCCAAACATCAGGCGCATTCTGTGTGACAGGATATATTTATATCTACCATAGTGGCAATGGAAGGGTTTTTTTTTTTAAATGAATAAGGAGAATTAAACAGAAATGGAGAAGAAAGCTGATAGCAAAGGTTGAGGGAAACACAAAAGATCTATTGGACAGAATTTCTATTCTTCTCTGTATGGTGCTTTAAGTGCATTATAGTAAAAATGAAGGGATTTCTCTTTTTCTCTTTAAAATCCAATGTTATTGAACTTGAAACCTTTAACTGTGAGCAAAGCTGTGTTTTTCTTTAATACAATTCTGCTATTGATTTCCTCATGCTTTTAATCTGAATGATTCTGACAGTTTTTTTAAAAAAAAGACATGACCTTGGTGAAAGATGCAATTTTTCTCATAGAAGGAAAGAAACCTGGATAGTCTTGTATGATATGCCAAGCAATAGAATATTGAACTATATCCATATAGCACCAAACACACGAGGAAAAATCAGAGGTGGGTATCTTCCCTTAAATTATTAAGCAAATATGTTCCCTTGCAACCCTCCTCCCACCTCTTGCTCCTTTCTCCCCCAGATAGGAGGCTCTTCCCACCTCCCAAACTCTTGTATTTCTATGACAAAGCAATTTGACCATGCCTGCCCATCCAAACCAATTTGACCCCTTCCCAAGCTAGGTCTTCTCCACTCCAGCTTTCAGCTAATTTCCTCCCTTTGGCCTTTGTACAGCCTTCTCTTCGCTGGAAGAGGTGTATTCTTAACGTGTGTTAATATCCGAGGCTATGTCTACACTACAAGGTTTTTGCGCAAAAACAGCTGTTTTTCTGCAAAATCCTGGAGAGCGTCCACACCTCAAATGAGCTCTTGCGCAATTAAATGAGCAGTTAAATGGCAAAACAGAGGGCTTTTTCCGCCGTAGGTAAACCTTCTTTTCTGAGGCATAACTGCTTTTAGCGCTACAGCTATTGCGCAAAAAGGCCAGTGTGGATGCTCCAGAGGAAAAAAGTACAGGTGCTCTGATGGCTATTCTGTGAATGGCAGAGCTTTCTTGTGCAAGAGTGTCCAGCAGTGTGGATGCTCTCTTGTGCAAAAGCACATGGCTTTTGCAATGTGCTTTGAGGTGTGGACGTGCTCTTGCACAAGAAGTTTTTGTGCAAAAACTCTCGCGCAAAAGGCTTCTTGTGCAAGAAGCCTGTAGTGTAGACGTAGCCCTAGTGTAGAACAGGTAAGTAAACGTGATAATTGACTGGATATTAAAATGTTCCTTTTTCCCCCCCTACACACACTTCATATCATATTTGAAGAATGATAAGGTTACAAAGTCTGGCATTCAAAGGTAGGGAAATTAATCTAATTTTGGCATCTTCTAACTTTTGTGTACTTGAATTTGTACTCTCAGGGTGTGTCTACACAGCAGGGCTTAACTCAAAATAAGCTATGCAAATTGAGCTGTGTCAATTGCACAGCTTATTTTGAAATAGCTTATTTCAAATTTGGGAGTTTCTACACAGCACATATTTGGAAATAGAGCACTCTTCCTCTGACTTCCCTTACTCCTCCTACCATGAGGGTTACAGGAGTTGGAGTAAGAAGTCCTCCAGCTTGATAGTATTTTGACATATTATTTTGACATAATGTTGCTGTGTAGACATAGCCCTAGTGTTCTTTGAAGATACAGATTGAGTCTCTCTAGTCTCAATTCTAAGGAAAGGTAGAAGGGAGAACAGCAAAATAGAGACAATGGATTTCAGGAAGGCAGATTTTGGTAAGCTCAGAGAGCTGATAGGTAATCAAGACTGAGGGGAAAAACAGCTGAGGAGAGTTGGCAGTTTTTCAAAGGGACATTATTAAGGGCCCGAAAGCAAGCTATTCCACTGTGTCGGAAAGATAGAAAACATGGCAAAAGACCGCCTTGGCTTCATGCAAGATCTTGCATGATCTAAAAATAAAAAAGGAGTCATATACAAAATGGAAAGTAGGACAAATTACAAAGGATGAATATAGGCAAACAACACAGGAATGCAGGGGCAAGATTAGAAAGGCAAAGGCACAAAATGAGCTCAAACTAGCTACAGGAATAAAGGGAAACAAGAAGACTTTTTATAAATATATTAGAAGCAAGAGGAAGACCAAGGACAGGGTAGGCCCACTGCTCAGTGAGGAGGGAGAAACAGTAACAGGAAACTTGGAAATGGCATAGATGCTGAATGACTTCTTTGTTTCGGTCTTCACCAAGAAGTCTGAAGGAATGCCTAACATAGTGAATGCTAGTGGGAAGGGGGTAGGTTTAGAAGATAAAATAAAAAAAGAACAAGTTAAAAATCACCTAGAAAAGTTAGATGCCTGCGAGTCACCAGGGCCTGATGAAATGCATCCTAGAATACTCAAGGAGCTGATAGAGGAGGTATCTGAGCCTCTAGCTATCATCTTTGGAAAATCATGGGAGACAGGAGAGATTCCAGAAGACTGGAAAAGGGCAAATATAGTGCCCATTTATAAAAAGGGAAATAAGAACAACCCAGGAAACTACAGACCAGTTAGTTTAACTTCTGTGCCAGGAAAGATAATGGAGCAAGTAATTAAGGGAATCATCTGTAAACACTTGGAAGGTGGCAAGGTGATAGGGAACAGCCACATGGATTTGTAAAGAACGAATCATGTCAGACCAATCTGATAGCTTTCTTTGCTAGGATAACGAGTCTTGTGGATAAGGGAGAAGCGGTGGATGTGGTATACCTAGACTTTAGTAAGGCATTTGATACAGTCTTGCATGATATTCTTATCAATAAACTAGGCAAATACAACTTAGATGGGGCTACTATAAGGTGGGTGCATAACTGGCTGGATAACCGTACTCAGAGAGTAGTTATTAATGGTTCACAATCCTGCTGGAAAGGTATAACAAGTGGGGTTCTGCAGGGATCTGTTTTGAGACCGGCTCTGTTCAATATCTTCATCAACGGTTTAGATATCGGCATAGAAATTACGCTTATTAAGTTTGCAGATGATACCAAGCTGGGAGGGGTTGCGACTAATCTGGAGGATAGGGTCATAATTCAAAATGATCTGGACAAATTGGAGAAATGGTCTGAAATAAACAGGATGAAGTTTAATAAAGACAAATGCAAAGTGCTCCACTTAGGAAAGAATATCAGTTTCACACACACAGAATGGGAAGCGACTGTCTAGAAAGGAGTACTGCAGAAAGGGATCTAGGGGTTATAGTGGACCACAAGCTGAATATGAGTCAGCAGTGTGATGCTGTTGCAAAAAAAGCAAACATGATTCTGGGATGCATTAACAGGTGTGTTGTGAGCAAGACACGAGAAGTCATTCTTCCGCTCTACTTTGCGCTAGTTAGGCTTCAGTTGGAGTATTATGTCCAGTTCTGGGCACCGCATTTCAAGAAGGATGTGGAGAAATTGGAGAGGGTCCAGAGAAGAGCAACAAGAATGATTAAAGGTCTAGAGAACATGACCTATGAAGGAAGGCTGGAAGAATTGGGTTTGTTTAGTTTACAAAAGAGAAGATTGAGGGGGGACATGATAGCAGTTTTCAGGTATCTAAAAGGGTGTCATAAGGAGGAGAGAGAAAACTTGTTCATCTTGGCCTCTGAGGATAGAACAAGAAGCAATGGGCTTCAACTGCAGCAAGGGAGGTTTAGGTTGGACATTAGGAAAAATTTCCTAACTGTCAGGGTAGTCAAACACTGGAATAAATTGCCCAGGGAGGTTGTGGAATCTCCATCTCTGGAGATATTTAAGAGTAGGTTAGATAAATGTCTATCAGGGATGGTCTAGACAGTATTTGGTCCTGCCATGAGGGCAGGGGACTAGACTCGATGACTTCTTGAGGTCCCTTCCAGTCCTAGTATTCTATGATTCTAGTCTGGGGCACTGGGGACCTGACTGGTGCCGAACCAGAAAATTAGTGAAACTATGGGAAGCCAATATTATCTAGCAGCATTACCAACACTTCCGCTGCTTACTAGGCTCTTAGAAGACAGTTAGGGGTAAATTAGAGCTAAATAACAGCACAGAACACTGAGGCTATGTCTACACTGTGATCTTCTTCTGGAAAAAGATATGCAAATTGCGAACTGCAATTTGCATACCCTTTTCCCCCTTTTTTTTGGAAGAGGCTTTTCTGACATTTGGCCCATTTATACAGGGCCAAATGTGGGTAAAACCTCCTCTTTCGGAAGAGCCCTTATTCCTCATAAAATGAGAAATACAGGGCTTCCGAAAGAACGTGCCCGCTTTTTCAGAAACTGTTCTGAAAAAGTGGATGTGTTCCCTGAATGTGGCACAGTTTTTCTGTAGTATAGACGTAGCCTGAGAGCCAGGACTGGTGGCTGTAAACAAACTTTATGAGCCCATAGGAACTTGGCCACATGTATGATAAGTGGACATCTGGCTAACTCAAATCATGCCAGACTATAGATGTTGCTGGACTGGAGAGTGCCGGACTAGAGAGGTTCAACCTGTAGTTTATATGTACATAATTTCCTAGTTTTTTTAAACAAATTGATATAAACAGAAATTACATTGCATGGAACCACATGATCATTGTTATCCTGGCTATAACAGATCTGTATCACTTTTGCTAAAGAAGTAACTGATCAAAGGAATAGACTTTTATTCTCTATTTGGACCCATGTAGCCAGGAGAAAGACGCACATACTTTTTCACTAACTTTTTTAAATACTTGGTAGCGAAGAGAGGATTTTTGAAAATCAGGAATCTTGGGTTCTGCTCATATACTTTAAGGCCAGAAGAAGGTAACATCATGATCATCTAGACTGACCTCCTGTGCAACACAGGCCACAGAATCTCACCCACCCTTTCCTGTAATAGACCTTTAACCTCCGGCTGAATAATGAAAGTCCTCAAATCATGATTTATAGACTGCAAGTTACAAAGGATCCATCATTTACTCTAGTTTTAAAAGGCCCATGGTGCAAAGGAAGACTGAAAACTGCCAGGGTCTATGCCAATCTGACCTGGGGAAAAATTCCTATTGGACCAAGTATCACAAGCCAAATACCTGGGAAAGAACCATAGACTCATAGGACTGGAAGGGACCTCAATAGGTAATCTAGCCTCATTGTTTAGTTTCTAAGATTGATTTTATCTCACTTCTCATTTAACTTCTCTATCTTTATTTTCTCTTTCCAAATTTGTTCCAAGACTTTGCATAAAATTGAGGTCAAACTAATGGGCCTGCAGTTTCCTGGATCACGTATCCCCCTTTTTTTAAAACAGGTATTATATTAGCAGCTGTCCAGTCAGCAGGTAGAACCTGTAACTTTACAGAATAATTAAAATTCTAGGACTTGAGCTTGCAGTTTCATGTGCCAGTTATTTTTAATATTCTTGGATGGAGATTTTCTAGGCTCCTTGATTTAGTCCTATTAAGTTGTTAAAATCTGGCTTTCACCTCAGATGTGGTAATTTGTGTTTCCACATCCTCCTTTCCATTAGCCACCCTACAGTCACCCCTAAGCTCTTATTACCCTTATTAAAAACTAGGGCAAAGTACGTGATCTGGCACCCTCAGGACTTGACCAGTTCTGAATCAGGGAATTTTCCAGACCAGGGAAGCTTCCCTAACACAGCCCCCAGCCACCGACTCTCAGCACTCCAGCTCAGAGGGAGGCTTGGGGAGGGCCAGAGGGCGGTTACTACCTGCTGCCGGGGCCGCCTCAGTTTCTGTCCCCGCTGCCACTGCCCTGGCCAGACTGCCTGCCAGGCTCCAGCAGCCAGCACTGCCACAGGCTACTACTAGCTCTGGCTCTGACCCTCCTCTGCAGCGGGTGACACCAGCTCTGGCCCTGGTTGGGTTGCTAGGGGCTGCTAAGGACTCAGACTGGAGCCCAAACCCTGTGGCAGCCTGCGCTCTGGCCCTGCTTCTGTGGGCTGTCTGGGGCTCCGACCCCACACTGCCATGGGCCACTGCCAGCCCCAGTCCCGGTTCCTCTGCCGTGGGGTGCTGAGGGCATGGGCTCCTGCCCCACTGCAGCCCACAGGCTCTGGCACCACTTCTGCACTGCAAGGGGCTGTCTCCAGTCCAGTCCTGTGCTGCCAGGGGCTGCCCCAGACATGGGCCCAGTGCCATAGACTGCCGGGGGCTGCTGCCAGATCCAGCATCTGCCCCATCAAAGGTTTATCAGATAGTTGAGTAGCAACTCAACTAGTCACTTCCCCACTGCTTGCTGCGTCTATCAGAGATAGGCAGCCAGAGGGGAGCAGGAGCTGGTGCTGGGGGGAACCAGCTTTAAGCCAGTTCCTCCCAACACCTTCTCCATGGGGGGGCCGGGCAGGGGAGGCAGAGGCACAGTAGGGAGATGGCACAAGTGGGGTCTGCTTGAGTCCCCACCCACACCATTCCCACTGCAGGCGCTTCTGCTTTTGAAATGCACAGGAGCCCTCTTGTGAAAAGCAGATGTGCTGCAGGGAGCACGGGGCGAGCAGGGACTCAATCAGTCCCACTCATCCCATGCTTTCTGCAGTGCCCCCTTTCCCCCCCCCCTTTGCTCCATGAGAGCCAGTGCTGGGGGGAGCCAGCTTAAAAGTTGGTTCCCCCCTGCTCCATCTCCAGAGTGCTGCCTGCCCTCTGCCCCACTGCCTCTAGGGAGTAGGGGATGCTGCTGAGAAGCAGCTCCTGTCCACAGGGGTCCCAGCCAGGAGCTGGATCCCTCCACCACCACCACCGCTGGAACACTTGTTTGCAGTGGCCAGCGCTGTCATGAAGAGGGGTTGCTTGACTCAGTGCAAGCTGAGACCAAGTAGTCCTGGCTCACGCTGATCACTTCACCTCTGCATTTGAAATGTAGTAACAGCCCAGCAGCTCTTACTATATTTAAAATGCAGAGCCGCAACGTGGGTGACTTTGGAGCCAGCAGGAGCCAGGACTGCTCATTCCCGGCTGGAACTGGCTCCTGGAGCTACCTCCACTGTGGCTCTGCACAGCGGCGCTTATCACCTAATCATGTAGTTGATACAATTTGTATCGACTATACGATTAGCCAGATAATCGCATTTTAACATCCTTAGCCTGGTCCTGCTCCTGGATTGCCCTCCTGCCACTAGGATATCAGGGCTCCCAGGCTACAGATATCGCTGGATCAGAGCATTCCAGTTTTGGGAGGTGGAACTCACATTCATTTATGCGTTGGGCCATACCTAAATAACCTTTAATCTCCACCTTGTTCTCTTTTAGCAATCCCATTTTTTCTTGGCTTCAGAGAGGTAGCCAACTTAGTCTGTACAGAATAAACTTAAAAAACAACAAAAAGTCTGGTAGCACTTTAAAGACTAACAAAACATGTAGATGGTATCATGAGCTTTCGTGGGCACAGCCCACAGCTGCACATCCAACACATCCAACACTCCGGTCATCTGAAGAAGTGGGCTGTGCCCACGAAAGCTCATGATACCATCTACATGTTTTGTTAGTCTTTAAAGTGCTACCAGACTTTTTGTTGTTTTTTAAGTTTATCCATTTTTTCTTGTTTTCTTTCTATTTATATGTCTATAAAACCTTTTACTATTGGTTTTCATTTCCTTTTGGAAGTCTCTCTCTGCTTGGCTTTGACAGTTCTCACCTTTTTCCCTAAGAGGTAGTTTTCCTTTCTGACTCGTCCCATCTTCCATTCCTTGCAGGCTTTCAGCTTTCTCTTCATGGCCTGTTTAAAATGCTTGCTTATCCAACATGATCATTAACCCTTCCCCATGAATTTTTTTCCCCTCGCTTTGAATGTAGTCCTCAGATTGCTTCTGCAACTTAGACAAAGTAATTTCAAGCCTCCTCCACATTCAGATTCTTGAGTTCTTCAGTTCGGTCCATTTTCTTCAGTAATTCCATTAATTCTTTTTCCCAGTTCTGGTGGTCACAACAATATAGCCAAACACATAGATCTGATGCCTTCTTTCTGAACACCAGTGAGACTAAATGGATGAGACTTGTGTTGACCATTAGAGACAGGATTTCTTAGTAAACTCTACTGGAAATGAATAAAGAGGAACTGGAAAGATTTTGCTTGATTTGTACTGAAGGAAATCTGCTAAACTATTTGTTTGCTTTGTACTGATGACTATATTAGTATCCAAAACTGTACCCACAAGAATATCTTTTCCTATTTGTTTCCCCCAAATGGATTAGGTTGGAGGTCCACTTGTTTTCTTTCATTTGGACCTGTGGTAAAAGAAAGCTGTGAGATTTCCTTTTGCTGACTAGAATTCTTTTTCTCCTTGGAACCAAGCTTTAAGAGACCATAATCCCCCAACCTTC
This sequence comes from Pelochelys cantorii, assembly GCA_032595735.1. NCBI lineage: Eukaryota > Metazoa > Chordata > Testudines > Trionychidae > Pelochelys > Pelochelys cantorii. The sequence goes on along the minus strand of CM064326.1, from coordinate 110,784,984 downwards.
TAGTGATCACTTTAAGTTCCAATACAAAAGCTTATACAGTATTGTCACGTTATTGGAGTCTAAGGTTCACTGTTGCACCCATGGGGGGGTCTTTGCCCCAAAAGTCTGTACAGAGGGCGTCATGTGAGGTGTCACATGAAATCTTATGTTCTACTGATTCTGTATATGCTATTCATGTACTTGTATAATGTCTGTATGTGGAGTTATAAACATGTATTCTGTAGGGATGCTGGAAAATTCTCTGGCTGTGGCTGAGCAATGGGCAAGGAATGCTCAGGATACACACCTCAGGAATGTGACTGATACCTGCAAACCAGCCAGGGCTGAAGGGCTGCCAGCCTGGGACACAGGGATAGGTCGTTGGACCATGTGACCTGCAGTGACTTGTTCTGGCCAGGAAGATGCCAGGGGATGTATATAAGTGCCATGTGGCACCCTCCATCTTGACTTCAGTTTAGCTCCTGATCCCAGATGCAGCCTTGCAGGGAACAATGAGCCAGAAAGAACTGTGGACCTATCCTGACATAGGAGGTACATCAGATAGCAGTTTATAACATCTCTGCTAAGAGCCTGTATCGAAAACTGGGTGATTCAATGCATGTAACGTATTTTCTTTAGCAACCTTACTCTCATGCTTTTCTTTCTTTTAGTAAAAAACCTTTAGATTGTAGATTCTAAAGGATTGGCTCAGTGTAGTCTTGGGGGTAAGATCCAGAGTGTAAATTGACCTGGAAACTGTGGCTGGTTTCTCGGGACCGGAAGAACCCATTCAGGGTAGGTGAGATTGGGTTCTATAACCCCTCACCCGTGCGCAGACCTGGGGCTGACTGGGGCACAGGGAGAGCGGGGGTGTCAAAGGGGTTTTGCTCGTGAGGCTGCTTGCTGGCCAGATGGTCAGCTGAAGTGCTCTGTGTGACTGGTTTGTGGCCTATTTGGGAAGGGCCTCCAGTCAGGGGCTGTAAGGAGCCCCGAGTTTGAGCAATTCGCCCTGAGCGGATGCCCTCGGCTGTGTCTAGACCCAGCCTGGTCCGTCACAAGTATCACCCCAGAAATATTTTACTGCGCCTTGGACTATGAAAGGTGCATCTTCCATGAGACTAAAAGTCAGGCTGACCACCTCAGGCAGCACAAGCTCGATTCAAGTGGACAGGCCAATTTGCTATCAACTTTCCTCTAGGTAGTTCTTTCCATAAATGAAACCATTTGCAATGGGAATACAGGGAAACTACTCCTAGCATTGACATCCGTGGGCCTGATGAGTGGACATGCTGTCATTCACCTAATCAAGTGTGACCCAAAGACATCTTGATGCAACTTGGCAGGGATTCCCTCAGTTCCCCCAAAGGGAAGGTCCCCACTAAAAGCTTATATCACATAGTTCACTGTAATCATTGCAACTTCCTCTTATCAGTATCCTGCAACACAGTACATTCTGAGCAAATCACCACCTTTGTCCGACACAGCAGGTCCACCAAAGGACAAATTTAACAAGTAATACTCATATCAACCAAACACTAAATGAAGCCAGTTAGTGAGCCAGAGAGGCCAAAGAAAGCCTGCTGCTTACTGAGACCAAGGAGAATTATGAGCACAAGGATCCAATGTGATAGGACCAGAACATAGCAGCCTGGTGAGTGTCCAGCTAGGAGAATTCTGCCAGGGTTATGAAAACTCCACCACGAAGGCACATTTCATTGAGGAAAATGGAATTGAAGCAATCACAATCATGTTCAAATTGCCTTTCAACCTCAGCTATGATCACTGCATAGCCGACGTTCAAAGGCAATTTGGATATATTTAATCTAGGATATGCCTGTATTTTTCTCAAGATAATTGATTGTCAAAGGACTTAAGATAATTCATATGTTTGTAAATTATAGTTATCCAGGACATAAGTGTTTGTTTTTCCTCTAGAAGGAAATTCACTTGACCTAATTGATTGTGGATTAATTTAAATTAAAATAGATTTGCAATCTCTAATCTCTAGCAGACATACTATGTTTTATCATTGGAGTCAAGATAACATCCGGTTTTGTCTGAGAGTTAAAACTTCTTAACCAAATGTAGCCCCAAAGTTTGTATTACGGAGATCTGATAGCTAACTTATATTGCATTGTATGTTTAAATTCTTGATAGGAATTCAGATGAAAGATTATATTTTTTTGATCAGCCATGTCATAAATGTAGACATTCAGAACTAAGCCAGAAATTACCAAGCAGTAAAGTGTTTGACAAACTGAGAGGAATATGTAAAGTTGGTGCCATATTTACTCAGGAAAATAGTTCTTTCTAAACTCGGGAGAAATCTAAACAGATAGATTTGCCTACAGAGCAGGGACATAGATTATTTTTTCCTTTGCAGTTTTTTATTGGAATATTTCACAAACTATGTAATTATTTCTTCACTGTCATCTCAAGGCCTTTAACACCAGAAAAGTAATTTGCCCTAATAGGACTGATGAAATTGTCACTATCGAGAAGAAATATCTCACCTTGCAGCCTACTCCCAAAAGATCTGAAAGGTGCACTTTTCAATGTTAATAATAAAAAAAGTGAACAACTCAACTAGATTGTCTCCTTTTTATCCTAAAATAAAGTACATGTTTTCTACTAGCACTCTGATTCCAAGGGTCTTATATTTGCAATAGCAAGTAGAATACAATTATGACATGGTGCATGCCTTTTCATGACTTATATATTTTAGAAAAAAAATCCCATTCTATAATAGATCTTAGGTAAATTTTTCAAAATCACCTAGAAACATACATCTAATAGGTTTTAAGTGCCTAAATCACTTTTTAAAGTGGGACTCAAATTAAAAATCACGTTGGTTTATTGCAATAAAATTACCCCTTGTTTATCTGTGTGAGCTATTGAGAAATGAAGGGCTATTCTGTTTCTACAGATGTGTTTGTTTTTGTAATGGGCAATGCTTACTCCTGTGAAATCATCAATTTAGAAAATGCTACCTTTCTTAATCTGCAGTCCTTTAATGACTGCATTAAGTATTCACAATGAATACAAATACAAGAGTGGAAACTATTTTTCCAGTTTTTATTTTTTGCTTGTATAAACCAGCATTTCTTGTCATTCACTGATAGGAATTGACAACTCAACCAGTCATAGGATTAGTACACTAAAAGATACAAGCAAAAACATTTGCTATGAGGAATTTGCTGGTTATTTTGTGGATTAAATCACTCTGTGGGTACAGATAAAGTTAGACTAACGCATAAGTATTATATGCCCATACCTAAATCCCCAGCTTCCAGAGTCATGATTAAATCAGAACATTAGATTTCATTTTTTAAATTAAATCTCTAGTCTTCCTGATTGAAAAAAATTCTGAAAAGCATGACTTAAGTGTGACTGATGCGGTGCCTATAGATCACCTGAAACAATAAGTCTGATACACCTATGTATTTCAGTGGGGTCTTAACTCCAAGATGTACTGTCCTGGTGTGCACCACAGCAAGTGCTTGAGATGTGTTCATCACCGTAGTTGGGTTGAATAATGTTACCAAGAAATATAAAAAACTCATGTTTATCATGTTTAAATATTAAAACGGTAATGCTGTAAGTCATCTTCAGGAATATAAAAACTGCCATACTGAATCAATATCCCATCTCTGATGGTGATCAGTGTCAGTCAGATACTTTAGAGAAAGTTGTAAAACCCCAGTAATAAATACTTATGAAAAAAGACAACAACAAGATATATATTTTTCAAATAGGAAGTGGTCTCTTCTCTTCTGATGCCAAATGCTACACGTACACATTCATGGAAAAATAGACCCTTGTGTCATCGAACACATTATTTGTGATGAATTAAACATTCAGTGACATATATGGTTTAGCCGGTTGGGGACTCCCAGAGGGGCTCCTCCCACTCCGGGTCAGTGGGAAGCCACTCTGCACACTACTGTGGACAACAAACAAACCCCCGGTTCAGGAGCCCAGGCCCAGGTTTCAGGAGGGACAATAACCAACCAAGGTAAGGCAGTAGTCCAGTAGCCCAGGCCCTAGTTTAAGGCGGGGCAATACCAAACAGTAGCAAGCAATAGTTCCATAGCCTAGGCCTTGGTTCCAAGCAGGACCATAACAAACAGAGGCAAAGCAGTTTGGTCTTCTCATTCAGGAAAAGCTCAAGCAATTCACCTGTGGTGGTGAAGAGAGGGAGGCTGCCACCCAGCAAGTGGGTGGCAGGGGGGGGACACAGGCCCACCCACTCCACTGCATCCCAGCCCAGGGCCCTAGCAGCAACAGAGCGGCCTGCAGCTGGGTCAGCAGGGATCCAGACCACAACACACTGAACTGTGTGCAGTTAACTGTGGTTGGTGCTCCCTGGGCTACTTCCTTTCTCCCTCTCTGTGCATACCTGGGTTTCAGGTTGGTGTCTCAGGGGACTGAGGCTTACCAGGTCCAGCTAGGGTCCGGGTGGTCCAAGCCAGTCCTCGGCCACTTGCAGGTCCAGTGATCCTGGCCAGTCCTCAGGCACAGGCATTCAGGCAACTCCTCCAAGTCAGGGACACCTGGTGGTCCAGGCCAGTCCTCAGCCTCCCAGTCGGGGAGTACCAAGCAGACCTCTGGAGGCTGGGCCCCGACTGAGCTCTCAGGCTGGGCTTTTATAGTTCTGGCCACGCATACTGGCTTCTGGTCATTTCACTAGGTGGGGGCAGGCTCTGCCCAAAAGGGCTCCCAAGGGGCTCCACCCCTCCGGGCAGTTGGTCCACCCCACTACATATAGTCATATGTCTTAAATTTACCTGCGACTTACTATGAATTTTTAATACACGTTTAAATATAAATAATATTATTCTTATTTTTTTTCTGCCACAAACATGTTCTCCAAACCTTCTGCATTCACTGATTTCCATATCGAGAACATAAGAACAGCCATACTGGGTCAGACCAAAGGCCCATTTAGCCCAGTATCCTGTCTTCTGACAGTGGCAGATGCTATGTGTTTGAGAGGGAATGAACAGAAAAGGTAGACATTCTGTGATCCATCCCCTGATGCCCATTCCCAGCTTCTGACAAACAGAGTCTTGGGACATCTTTCCTGCCCATCCTGACTAATAGCAATCTACATTTCAGCTTCTTTCAAATGTTACAAGTTAAACACCCCTTTTTCATAGTAATGGAATAAAGGGGAACACACAATAAGGAGAAAGAAAACCAGGATACTACAATTAAATAGTTTCATAAACAATTTCTTACAGAAGTCCTTTTAAGTGTGATTGGAAACTCACAATCATTTCAAAGAAAACTATTGATTAATCTATTCTACCAAGAAGTTATCTACTATATATTTGAAAAAAAACCAACAAATGCCTGTACATCCAGTAATTTGATCTATGCCATCAAATGCCAGCAGTGCCCCACTGCTATATATATTGGACAAACTGGACAGTCTCTACGGGAAAGAATCAATGGACACAAATTGGATATATGTAAAGGGAATATACAGAAGCCTGCTGGTGGGCATTTCAGCTTGCCTAACCACAGTCCAACAGACCTGCAAGTAGCTGTCTTGTCACAAACCATCTCTACAAGCCAAATACACAGAGAAGCCCTGGAATCCCAGTTCATCCACAAATTCAATTCACATGCTAATGGACTCAATCGTGATATGGGCTGGTGGGGACTCTACCTACTTAATAACCACTGAAGGTGCTAACAGCTCTGAGTGGTATCCTTCCTGACTTAGCAATCTATCTATTGACTTTGATTTTTATCTGCTTAGGTTTAAGTATTCATTCTCCAGATACTTAATGCTGCTCTGTCTTCCACCCCATCCCCCCCCTTTTTGTTTCTCTCCCCCCTCCTCTTCCCCTCTCCTATTTATTTCGAGTTTTCATATCCCCAACTCATAACTCCGGTCATCTGAAGAAGTGGGCTGTGCCCACGAAAGCTCATGATACCATTTACATGTTTTGTTAGTCTATAAAGTGCTACCAGACGATTTGTTGTTTTCTTCTGTAACAGACTAACTCGGCTACCCCCTGAAGCTCCTGAACATGCAATATATTTGAAAGTGTTTATAAGTCTGTGTCTCTATCTGTCTGTCTGCGAGTTCAAGAACTCCTCCTAAACAGTAAGAGCTAGGACCATCAAATTCAGTGTATAACTTCCTCTTATCATAACTTAAAGCAAAGTAGGGGTTTGATTGTGCCAGGAAAATGGGATGTGCCTGGAATGGGACTGCTTCTCATAAATCCAAACAGAAAAGAGAGAGAATCATCAGGCAGGTGAAAGGGGCTGGCAGGAGTGCCCTGTAGGGAGAGCAGGGAGGGCTGAAACTCTCCTCTCCCACCTGATTCATACAGGAACATTACTGGCTGTTCCCCTTCGCCAGGGAACAAAGGGAAAGTGTACAGTTTGCTACATTCCTCACTCTGTCTGGGGAATTCAGGGGGCAGATGAACCTGAACCTATCCCAGCCAGGGGACATGCACCCTCTCCTCCAGTTGTGCCCAGTGGTGCTGCAGTGGCCATGGAGAGGCACTTCTCACCTAGGCTATGTCTAGACCACACAGATAAATCAGAAAATGAAATGCAATTTGCAGTGTGCTAATTGCATATCTTTTTACGATTTACTTCCAAAAAAGGCTTTTCCAAGATTTGGTCCATCTACCTGAGTCCAAATTTCAGGAAAAAACCCTTTTTTGGAACATCCCTTCTTCCTCATAAAATGAGGTTTAGGGATGCTGACAAAGCGCGTCCGCTTTTCCGACATTTTATTCAGAAAAAGTGGATGCATTCCTCAGACACAGTAGAGCTTTTCTGGGATACCTCTGCAGTCTAGATGTACTCCTAGCTCCAAACTTCTGCGGTGAGAGAGGCAGCCTGAATACTGAGTCTCTCATCCCCAGGCGCAAAGCAATGATATAAATGAAACTTGTACATTTTCATTTTATTTTCCAAAAAACAAAAGTTTCTTGAGTTAAGGACCCGAGCAATCCCAGGTAAATCTTCTAGGTTTTTTTTTTTATAAATCTGATACAAACAACCACATCTAAAAACCCACATTCAGATATATTGAATGACTGACTGATTATTGCTGGCATTTTTTCCACAGAGAAAGGACAGCTTAATAAAAATGCATTATTCTGTCAGTGGTACACTAAAATGGATGAAGAGGTGGAAATCACAAACATTTAAATCCCACAAAAGGAAGAATGAAGAAAAATTGCGTGAGTGAAGGGAATTCATTCCTAAGTGATCATCTTTTAGTATTTTCTGTTGATGGTCTACTTTAGCAGCTGGTTACAGAAAATAGTATCACAACTTGTATTCATAATCCCACCCAGGAGAAAAAAACTATAGTTAATGTATAGTGAATAATAAACTATTTTACCAGTCATTGACAGAGCAAGAAAAACAGATAATTCTTTAAGATACAGTAGAATAATTTAAAATAAACACATTGAAATTTGCATTATACTAAGTGCAGATAGCCTCTAAACCTCCTACCACCTCTATCAAACAGGGTTTGGCAAGAATAGTACTTATTGCTTGAATGTTATATATACTGGACTTCAGGTCATCACTTAGGTTGACCTAGCTACACCACTCAAGGCTGAGAAAAATTCTGTGACTGTAGTGAAATCAATCTAGTCCTTGGTATAAATATGGCTAGGTCCATGAAAAAAAAAATCTTCCTGACAACTAGCTACTGCCTCTTGTAGAGGTGGATTAACTACAGTGACAGGAAAACCCTTTCCGTAGACATACTCTGTGTCTAATGGTTTGTTTGCATTTGTGTAGAAATGACTCGATGTCACAGCACTGATTTGCACTGAGAAATGTTGCAAAGTTTAAAATTTACTTGGGCAAAAAGGCAGATCATACTCGGGTAAGGTTTTGGGTAGGCAATCAATACCACAACTTCTCTACTGCCCTCTTTAAAGCCATAATTCCTGGTTAAGCGTTTCAAAGTTTACTTTAAACTTATGTTTAAACTTTAACATTTGAAGTTTAAATTATGCTGACAGATCATAATGTTTGAGTAGCCTGTGAAACGTGCTTCTGATGAACCTAGGCATTTATATTGTTTTCAGAGTGCTTTTAGGGAGGGTGGATATTTCTGTTTTCTGCTTGTTACTTCAGTGCTTTATCACAGAGTACTCATGCAGAGTGGATTTAGAGTGCTAGCTACCTGAACAGCAGATATTTCATAAATTCTCCCTTCCACACATGCCTTTTTATTTCTGTTTTTTTTGGAGGGGGAGGGTGTTGGGGGGGGGGCAGGAAGAGAAGAAAGATGGTGTCTTATTGGTGTAATGTTCAGCCATTGCTCAAGAGATTATTGTCAAAACAAAACAATGCAAGATTTACAGAGATGAAAAAGAAATCAGCTTTTTTTTTTTCAATTTTAAAAAAATATACCATCATGATAGCTGCTGACAGAGAAAAAATATGGGAATTTCTTCTTTTTTCAAGATATGACATGGTGTTATAAATGGATGTAGTTCTGTTTACTTTAGCATTTGGTTCTTAATGTATACAGCAGTGCAGTTTAAAGAGGAATGCTTCTTTTATTGTACCAATAAACACAACAGCAGAGTCCTAAAACTTATTGCTATACATACATATTTGCTATACTCAGTTTTCCTCTGTATTTTCTTTGTTACTATAGCTGGAAATAGCAAAGGGCCATCTTTAATTTTTTTTGTCAGTTCTTGAAATAGAAACAGCTGAACTTACATCCTAGAGCTAGTTAAAACATGGCCTCCTGCCCCTGGAAATAATTTATTTTTCAGAAAAAAATCATGGGAGTCATAGTTTGGGATTCCTCTGCTCCTGGTCTTGCTTATAGACTGTGTTTCCTGGTCTGACTACTTCTCTCTAATGCACCAAAGTTTCCCATCTTGGTAAGAGGAGAGTCACATGACAGCAGTTCATTAGGAAGATTACGTTCATCTGGGGAGCAATACTTATGGCTGGATTTCCAAATAGGCACAGCAGGCACATGCTTAAGAGTGCTGCAATTCTAGGGGCACTTAAAAGTGGGTTAAAAGTTGTAAATATAATACAGTAGAAACTCTGACTTATGGACACCTCAGGAATGGAGGTTGTCTGCAACTCTAAAATGTTCTGTATCTCTGAAGAATAGATTACAGACCTCAGCCTCATGGGAGGTTGCGACAGCAGCTACAGGGTGTAGGGAGTCAGGGCTCTGGATAGGGGGAATTCTTAGGGCACCAAAGAGGGGGCTCATGGCTTCTGTCCCAGGGAAGAACCAGGCTTTAGATTTGGGGAGCAGGGGAGTGCTGGGATCGATGCTTCAGGCCTGCAGCTTCGATCCTGACTTTAGCCCCACTGGGGATGCCAACATTCGGAACTCCCCGAGGTTCTACTTCCTGCTTCAGGGAGGCACCAAAGAGTTAGCTACCAGGAAAATGCTGAGGCTAAAATTGGCACTACACTCCTAGCTAAAACCTCAAGACCTGGGGCCCTCCTGTGAGGTTGAAACTGGGAGAGGAGCCATGGAATGAATCAGAAAGGATAGAGAATAAGACAGAGCAGGGCTATAACAAGGGTAGGGCAGGCAAGGCACTCCCCTTGGGCGCATCATAAATTGGGGCGCAAAGATGCAGTAAGTAAAAATAATAAGCTGCAAAAGTAAAAAGTGCAATGGGTGCTAACCTAAGGAGAGGGGACACATAATTAATATTTTCCCCAGGCGCAAAAATACCTAATTACGGCACTGAGACAGAGCATATCTTATTGCCTGTGTATAAATCCATGGTACCCCCACTTCTTGAATACTACATACAGATGTGGTTGCCTTATCTCAAAAAAGATATATTGGCATTGGAAAAGGTTCAGAAAAGGGCAACAAAAATGATTAGGGGTATGGAACGGTTCCCATATGAAAAGAGATTTAAAAGACAGACTTTTCAGCTTAGAAAAGAGGAGACTAAGGGAGGATATGATAGAGGTCTATAAAATCATGACTGGTGTGGAAAAAGTGAATAAGGAAAAGTTATTTACTTATTCCCATGATATAAGAACTAGGGGTCACCAAATTAAATTAATAGGCAGCAAGTTTAAAACAAACAAAAGGAAGTTTTTCTTCACTCGGCACACAGTCAACCTGTGGAACTCCTTACCAGATGATGTGATTAAGGCTAAGACTTTAACAGGGTTCAAAAAAGGGCTAGATAGATTCATGAAGGTGAGGTCTATCAATGGCTATTAGCCAGGATGGGTAGGAATGATGTCCCTAGCCTCTGTTTCTCTGGAGATGGGTGACAGGGAAAGGATCACGTGAGGATTACCTGTTGTGTTCCCTTCCTCTGGGGCATCTGGCATTGGCCACTGTCAACAGACAGGATACTGGTCTGGATTGACCAGTGGTCTGACCCAGTGTGGCCGTTCTTATGTGTTGGAATGGGTCCCATATGAAGAGATGTTAAAAAGACTGGGATTTTTCAACTTAGAAAAGAGGAGACTAAGCATGTCCCAAGCTTACTCTTTCTGAAAACTGCACAAAGAGGACCCAAATACCATGGCTTGCCTCAGAGCCACTTTGCCTTCCATTGTGACTAGGTAACCCCATGCAATTTAAAATGATAGCTTCTAATTTTGACAGTTTTCATTACACCTCAATAGTCTTCTACACTCACTTTGCACTGCTGTTAATGGTGACATGAGTTGCAAGGCAATGAGGAATCAGGCTCATTTTGTCATTTAGGCTACGTCTATACTGCAGCCTTCTTCCGCAAAAGCTTACGCAAATGAAGCGCAGAGTGGAATAATGGCGAAAGAAAACTACAGTATAGACATAGCCTTAGAGAGTTTGTCTATGTGTTTGTCTGTTTATTCAAGAACTTCTCCTAAACTATAAGAACTAGGACCACAAAATTTGCTATACGCTTCGATCATAACTTAAAGCAGGGTCAGGATTTGTTTGTGCCAGGAAAACAGGATGTGCCTGGAATAAAACCATACAGAAGAGAGACAATCACCAAGCAGGTGAAAGGGAGTGTGTGGGGGTGCCCCTCCCTCCAATACAGCCCCAGCCCCAAGCCTCCCACCCCTAGGTGCCCTTTAGGAAGGATGGGAGGGCTGAAGCTCCCCCCTCCAGATTCGTATGAGGACATTGTTGGTTGTTCCCCTTCATTACTATCAAGTAGTGAGGGGAAAGTACACAAAGTTAAGGATACAAGTAACACCAGGTAAATATGCTAGTATGATTAGATAGATAGATAGATAGATAAACACACCAACAGAGAACTAGATGCATATAATACATTAAAACAGCAGATATCTTGTGTAAGAAATGTGTGTAACAAATCATAGAAAAGTAGGTTTGGAAGGGACCCTGAAAAGTCACTTAGTCCAGACCCCTGCACTGAAGCAGGACTTAGTGTTCTTAGACCATCCCTGGCAAATGTTTCTCCAACACTTGTTTATAAAAACCTTCAATGGCAGGGGTTCCACAGCCTCCCTTGGTAACCTATTTCAGTGCTGAACTACCCTCAGTTAGAACTTTTCTCCTAATATCTAATTTAAATTTCTCTCACTGCAGATTAAACCTATTACTTCTTGTCCTTTCATGGACATAGAGAACAATTGATCACCATCCTCTTTATAACAGCCCTTAACATATTTGAAGATTGTTATCAGGGTCCCCCTCAATCTTCTTTATCAAGACTAAACATGCCCAGGTTTTTTTAGTCTTTTCTCATAGGTCAGAGTTTCTAAACCTTTCATCTTTTTTGTTGTGCTCTCTCCAATTTCTCCACATCTTTCCTAAAGTGTCGCACCCAAGACTGATCACAGCACTCCACCTGAAGCCTCACCCGTGCCAGGTAGAGTGGTACATTTACCTCCCATGTCTTACTCGGTCAGTTAATATACCCCTGAAAATTAACCTTTTTTGCAGCTGCATCATATTGCTGACTCATTCAATTTGGGATTACTATAATCCCCAGATTCTTTTCAGCAATACTATTGCCCACCAGCTATTCCCCACTTTGAAACTGTGCATTTGACTTTTCTTTCCTAAGTGAAGTACTTTGCACATGTCTTTATTGAAATTCATGTTGTTGATTTCACACCAGCTCTCTAATTTGTTGAGAAAACTTTAATTTCTAATCCTGTCCTGCAAAGTTCTTGCAGCTCCTTCTTGGTTGGTGTCTATCACACGCCAGAATGCAATCCAGATCAGTGAGAGCCTGCACCCCTCACCGTCAGTGTAACCCTGGCTGTCTGTCAGCACCACTCCACTCTAACATCCACCAGCCTTCGTTATTACTTGCAGGGTTTTCATATTCCCAGTTCTGAATTTTCCCAAAAATGTGTATTCTTCATTATCCAGCCCTTTGTCAATTACCACGTAGAATTGGAATTCCTAAGTAGTTCTGTTTAAACACCACACTGGATTGGTTTCAATTAAAAATTAAAACAAGTTTGCTAACAAAAGAAGATAGGATTTTAAGTGAATTCAGGTATCTGGTATTAAGAAAGAGTTGCAAGAGAAATTAAGATAAATTTTAGTCACTAGAAAACGTTTTAAGAAGACTTGGTTCCAAGCAAAACCCTTACCTCGTGTTTACAGAAACATGACTGACCGATTTCTCAGATCATGGTGTCCCCCAAAATCAACTGGTTCCTTGGTCTTCGTAGGTGAAAGAAAGCTTACGGTTATCTCTCCATGTCAGTTAACCTTCAGAGTGGATTCTTCTGAGGATTTCCTGGCATCTACTTTCCCTACTCTCTAGATGACCCTCTGTACTACTTATATGGAAGTTAAAGTAAAAACACATTCCTTTGTTCAGGATACTTCTGTGTGGTTTTAAACATATGTTAACAACTTCTTAGGGTATGTCTACACTACAAAGTTAATTCGAACTAACAGCCATTAGTTCGAATTAACTTTAATAGTGGCTATACATACAAACCGCTAGTTCAAATTTAAATCGAAATAGCAGAGCGCTTAATTCGAACTTGGTAAACCCCATTCTACGAGGAGTAACGCCAAATTCGAATTAAGTAGTTCGAATTAAGTGCTGTGTAGCCACTTAATTCGAACTAGCTGGAGGCTAGCCCTTCCCAGTTCACCCTGGTGGGCACTCTGGGCCAAACCAGGAAAACTCCTCTCCTCTCCCCCAGCCCCAGGACCCTTAAAGGGGCAGACTCTGGCCACTGGGCACCTGCAAGAGCCAGGCCTGCCAGCAGCCACAGACCCTCAGCCAGTGGCCAGATGATGACCCAATCCCCCAGCACCCAGGAGCCAGCCAGGGGCCAGATGGCACGCGCCCTCCTGGACTAGTGCGGAGATCATGGACCTCACTGAGGTTTGGGGGGAGGTCCCCAACTTCCATGATCGCTGCACTAGACAGAGGAACGCGGCCGTCTACTGCCGCATAGTGGCCACCATGGCCAGGAAAGGCCGCAGGCGCACCCAGGAGCAGGTGCACCTGAAGATCAAAGAGCTGCAGCAGGCGTACACCAGGGCCACCAGGGGTGGCGCTGCAGCAGGGGCTGACACCTGCCCCTACTTCCCTGCCCTCAACCAACTCCTGGGAGGTGGGGCGGTCCACACCAGCCCGGGAGGCAGTGAGCCGGGCCCAGAGGGGCTACCGCCAGCTGTCCCAGCATTGGAGTCGGCAGGGTCATCAAGGGAGGCCATACCAGGTAAGTGCCAGCACTGTCCCTTACCCGGGGGGGGGGGGAGAAGAGGGAGACCAGGGACCACGCACATGGGCCATGCCTCCCACGGATCACGCAGCAACCTGTGCATGTGAGAGCACGTGTCATGCCACCCTTGGACACGTGGCTCCAGCTGCGTGACACCCAGGGGCCGTGGCCCAATAGGCACATGCGTGTGTGAAGAGACCTGACATGCTCCCGACCCCAAGGCGGGACCCAGCAGGACGCCCTCCCTTCACACGCCCCCTCTACACAGAGACAGGGGACATCTCCCCCTCACCCCAGCCACACTATACACGGCACAGGGGCATGGGTGCGGTCTTGGGGCAGCTCCCAGTCCCAGGGAGAGCCAGACATCCTGACCATGGCCTGTGTGCAAGCACGTCGGCTCTGACGGTGCAGGGCGCGGTCACCCTCACGTTGCCGAGGGGGGGGGCTAGGCATCATCCACTGCGTCCCTAGGGAGAACTGACCACTTCTCTTCTTTCTCTACAGCTGCTCGTGCAGGGCACACCAGCCCGTCCGGGACATGCTCCCGCACCCGCGGCCTCAGCAGGGCCACCACCACGCAGCAGGAGTTCCGGGACCAGCATCTGGGGGCCCTGCAAGCCCTGTACCGCACCATCGAGGCCTGGATGCAGGAAGACCTGCAGCTCCACCGGGAGCAGCTGGCTGAGGACCAAGCCATAAACGCTAACCTGCAGGCCCTGCTGCAGAGCATGCTGCCCCGTGCTGGTCCTGCACCTGCTGCCCTCCCAGCTATGGTTCCTCCTCCCACTCCTGCCCCCCCTCCCACCTCTTCCTCCTCAACCTCCACACCCTCCTCCCCATCCCCCCAAGGCTCCCTCCCCCGCCGTGCTGGGAGGCAGTTGGCCTGGCGAGACCCCCACACCTGAGCCCTCCCTCCCCCTTCTTCCCCTTGCTTCCCCCTTCCAGCTCCCTCCTCCCAGTTTTCCCCCTCCCCTCTCCCACCCTCTCTCCTGCCCTCTCCCCCCTCCTTTCCCCCCCATCTCCCCAGAGTTTCATTCCCGCTCCCCAGTTGTGTTAAATAGAGTTGGTATTTTTGAAAATACATGTATTTTATTTGACATCAGGAAGGGGGGGGGCTAGGGAAGGGTAAGTGGAAGGACGAGAGGGAGGAATGGGGCACAAGCCCCCAGTGGGGCAGACCAGGGAGACTGTTAGCGCTCCTCAGGGTAGAAGCTCTCCCGCAGGGCCCCCTGGATCCTGACAGCCCCTCGATGGTCCTCCGGATGGCAGCCTGCAGACAGTGCAGCCAGGCTGCTGGCAACGTGTCCACGAGACGCAGCAGAGTCCCCGGGGGCAGATCTGGTTCCATGTTGCAGAGTGCCGCGGTGCCCCGAGTGAGGGCAAGCAGAGCACTCCGAGACACAAATGCTTTGCTGTCCCTCAGCGAGGTAGACCAGCAAGCAGAGAAACCTGAGAACCGTCTGTCTGAGATGGGAGGTCGGGTCCCTTTAAGCACAGCCCTCGGCTAGCCTGAGACAGCAGCCCCACACACTAAGTCCGACCCTGATGCCCTTCCGGCACTGGTTCCGGCCAGCCTTACCTTCAATTCAGGGTCCACTCAACGTGGACACACTATTTCGAATTAGAAAAATGCTATTTCCAATTAGTTTGTGTGTCTAGATGTGTTATTTTGAATTAGCTTAATTCAAATTAACTAATTCGAAATAAGTTAATTTGAAATAGCACTGTAGTGTAGACATACCCATACAGAGGAATTTCATAATTTTACATATAATGTTGCTACCCACATTTCACCAGGATACAATTGACTAGTGAGTTATTAATGATATCTCACAAGTCATATTTTGTGCCAAAATTGTTACAGGAGTAGGTAGGGTCTGAATACAGGGTACTTTTAGTCACAATGTCATCTACAAATATTGTAAGTATGCTCTCTACTCTATTATCCAATCATTAATGAAAATATTGAGTTGTACCAGACCTAGGACTGACCCCTCTGGAACCCTACTAGATACAGCCTCCCAGTTTGACAGCAAAGCATTGGCAACTACCTTCTTAATATAGGCTTTCAACCAGTCGTGCACCCACTATAAAGTAATTGCTTCCAGAATACATTTCTGTAGTTTGCTTATGAGAAAGTCATGTTTCAAAAGCCTCACTAAAATCAAGATATATCATATCTACTGTCTCCCCATATTCTAATAGGTCAGTAACCCATGAGAAGGAAGGAAATTTAGGTTGATTTAGCATTATTTGTTCTTGAGAAATCCACTCTAGCTATTATAATGCTATTATCATTTTGAGGCTTAAAATTAATTGTTTTAATCATTTGTTTCAATATCTTTCTAGGTATTGAAGTTGGGCAGAATGGTCTATAATTCACTGGGACCCTTTTGGCCCCTTTTCTAGTTCTTTGGGACTACATCCATCCTCCATGAAATCTCAAAGATATTTGTTAATGGTTACAAGACTGCTTTAGTTAATTCCCTAGAACAGTGTGGAGCCAGTAAGTAAACAAACTGGAGCGGCCTGGTAGCAGCTCTCTCAGAGCAGGTTCTTGGACCACTTTGAGAAACACAGTAGCTCTCATTGGGCTGTGGTTCGCCATTTACAAACCACAGGCAACGGGCCCCTATTTTGCCTTGCATTCCTTCCCCCCTTATTGTTAATTTTAATTGTGTTGAGTATCTGGTCACCATTAATCCTTTTATAGTGTTGTGTCTCTGAGAAACGCCCAGATCTCCTGAACTCCTTTATCCCTTAGATTTTCTTCCCATGGGACCTTCCCCAGCAGTTCTCGGAGTTTGTTAACATTTTTAAGCCTATTATCCTTATTCTGCTGCTTTAACTTCTTCCTTTCCTTAGTGATCATGAAATCTGTTATTTTAAGATCATTTTAACCTCAGTTGCCTTCCACCTTCAGAGTCGCAAATGGTTCCTTCCCATTGGTCAGAATCAAGTCTAAAATGGCTGTCCACTTAATTACTTCCTCCACTTTTTGGAAATAAAAATTTATCCTCAGTGCATTCCAAATGCTTACTGAAATTATTCTGTTTTATTTTATGACATTTTCCATCAGATATCTGGGTAACTAATGTCCCCCGTTATTATCAGGTCTTGTGTTTTGCATATTTGATTTGTTCTAGAAATCCCTCATCTCCCTTCTCTACCAGATTCTGTGGTCTATAGTAGACACCTACCAAATGGTATATCTCATTCCCATACTTTATTGTTCTACTAATCAGGGGAAACCTCAAATGAGCTAGTGGGCATCACCACCCTGATTTTTTCAGAATATATATAAGAAACAATCAAGTTATTTTATGGAACCAGAGTCCTGAGATAGAAGCCACCTCTGAAAACATAGGCTTGAAAAGAAGCTGAACCATGTGTCGCAAGGGATGTCCCTGGGGACTGGTCTAGCAACCTTAGGGGGGCCGGGGCATTGATTAGTGGAACTGTGTGTCTATGTATGTGAGAGAAGCAGCAAAAACACATAGAAGGAGCAAAGCAGAATAGAGCCAAAGTAACCCTAATAGCATGACTCTGGAATAAAGCTGAGAATTTAGGTAAAGCACAAACAGAAACAGAGTTGGTTGGTTTGCTCACAATTCCATCTCCTGTTGTTTGATTCCTACTGTTTTCAGGGAAACAGGACTTTGTAATTAAACAGGATTCCCTCAAGGAAATACCTGACTCCATCATCAGTTTCTCCTCCTAAAAGAAACAACCCACTGGGCTCAGAAAATTAGCTAACTGCTCAAATAAAAAAAGAAGTAAAATTATATGTTGTATGTACACATGTAGCTTTATTGCTGCCTTCAGTCCATTGCACATTATACTTGCACGCCAGGCTCCTTTTGTAAGTAAAGTTGTGGTAAATGTGCTGCCTGTCTGGCTGCCTAAATAAATCATAAACCGTTTACTTCCATATGCCCAGAAATACAGTGAGCCATTTCTTTGTAAATTAGACTCCACAAAGGGACCCCGAAAGAGTTTAGCAACATTTCCCTCAATATTCCTACACAAAGGCTTGAAGACAAAGCCTGTATAAAAGGAAATATTTAAACTACATATTACTTAAGATTGCAGTCTCTCAGGTAGCATGCAATGCTAATCAAATTATTATTTGTTTTGCTGTAGTGCATGGGGTCCCTGACTTTTAATGTGGTTGGCATTGTATATGCAAATTACAAAGAGATGGTCCCTTCCCCAAAAGCTTACAAACTAAGTAAAAGTAAATTCATGTCCAAAACGCCTGATTTCTCAGGTAAGGTCATAGGAAATTAAAATGTATCCTGTGACAATGATTACCTGCAAAATGAGGGTAATGACACTTACCTCCACAAAGCATTTTAAGATCTATAGACGAAGAACATTAGATATTGTCAGTGTCATCATCATCACATGGAAAGATTATAAAGTGAGGCCGCTTCTAGGAGGTAAGGAAAGAATGTTGTAGTTTGGTTTACTGTAAGTTCTGGGTTCTCTTGCACTATTTGAGCAAACAGGGACGTAAAAAATGAAATGCACTTTTCTTTCCTGGCAAGGCAGTGTCACTTCTTGCTGTCATAGGAAAACAGGAAAGATATTGGATCATACACCACCACCCTGGGGGTGCAAAGTTTGGTAATTGCTAGCTGCATCGTTCATTTCCACCACCAACTGCCCTTCAAGTGATGCAGCAGCACATCATAGCTAGTGTTGCACACTGATTCTGTTCAGAGCTGAAGCAATGTGCACTCCACTATGTACATCTTCAGAACAACCTGTGAGGTTGACTATTCCTTTAGTGTAACTGTTTGAAAGTCACCAGATCTAAGCTACAACAGGGATCCCTGTATCATGTCACAGTTTGCATCTACCATGACATTTTCATGGCAATTTGAAATGTCACTGTATTAATCTCTCTACTGAGCAGAATTCCATTGGAGCAAATACAGTGGTAGATAATTGCCTGAAACCAACATCTCCTGTCGCCCTACAAGATGTGTGTGATGTGGGTTCTCATAATGAAATCTTCCTACAGTTATCCAGCCATCAGCCACCACCTTGACCTGCAGGGAGACCACTCCACCTACAGGAGAGGAAAACTGACATTGAGAAGGAAAGAAAAAGAAAAAAAAGTGATGGTGACTTTCAGTGAGACATTTAACAAGCATTTGCTCCATCTAGCCATAAGTATTTTAAGCTTTCCTGAACTCAAAGCAGAAATAATTACAATGAACTTACTAGTGTGATATCAGAATCAGGCCCCATAGTAGAGTCTAAAGGGCCTCCTGTCATTGAGCTAGTCTTTGTTTTGTGAATAATTCAATACTCAAGAACTTAATGTTTATGCATATGAGGTCCTAGCACATTGCTGAAGTTGGGAGTGTGAACTATTAGCAGCCTGCACAAGCCAAAATATGTTCAAAATACTAGTCTAAGTTAAGTTTTAGTATATCTAAACCATTTGTTATTAAGGTTGCTCCACACTTCCCAGTATAAGATATTATTTTCAGTTGTTTGGAGCTTTGCCAGATTTTAAGTGTTTGGGCTGAAGTTTTCCATGCTGGATGTCTGCCTCAGGCTGAATATTTTTGGAAAATTTTGGTCTAGTTAAAACATATTAGTAAGGTTAATGAGGAGTCCTGTGGAAGCTTAAAAACCTAACAGATTTATTTGGGCATAAGCTTCCATGGATAAAAACCACAAAAAAGATGGCTTCTTAGCTTACAGCCAAGCTTTTTTCAGCTAGCCCCCCAACCCAGCACTTTCTTCTAGGCTTCTTCCAGGGTCACCCTCTGCTTATAGGCTGCTGCTTGGCTTTCTCTCTTTGGTTCTATGATTTTTTCCCTGCCCCTTTCCAGCTGAGTTCGGCATGTTTTACACCGCCAGGCTCTTGCTGCCATACATTCTACAGCATTGTCCAGCCATGCTCTGGAAAAAGGATTGCAGATGTGGTTTCACAACTTTATTTCTAAATATCAGAAAGTACCTGACAGATAAAAGTGCACAGCGCAGGTAATTCCATAAGCATTTACATATATCCAGGATTGGGGCTGCTGTCAGCGCTCCTCCTATGCCCATCCCAGTCCCCAGTCAACCTCCTGTTGGAATCTTACAACCTCCCATCATGAAAGAAAGTCAAAGGGAGCTAAAAAGAGGGGAGGGGTTGGCTACTAGCCATACCAGTCAGAAGAGCCCCAAGCCAACCATGTTTTTGCTTCTTTAAAGAATATCTCCTTTAAATCCTTTCCCAGTCCATTTGATCTGATCACCATATCCTTTCCCTATAGGGTACCTGACCTAGGCATCCACCCTACATTTACATAAAGTGTAGCAACATCATAGCCTACCCCATTTCTTCATGTCTACCCCAACCAAGCCCGCAATCTGCTGTGGGGAAGGCAAAAAAAGTAAAACTCACCTCATCTTGGCCAATCTGATGGGGAAGAAAAAAATTTCTTTTCAGCCCCTCCTCCCCCGCCACTAGCCAAAGGTCACAGCAGATCATAACAAAACGTGGCATTAAACTAATTACATGGGTGAGAGTGTTTGTGCCGCTCCACCCGGTCTAGGTAAAAAGGTCTTTTCCTGCACCAGCATCATTCAGATTAGTCCTCCTTTCTCTTCCAGTCACCTGGGGGAAGGGAGAAGGATCAGTATCTCTATGATGACTTGGTGCGAAGCTGCCACAACCAGTCATGCTTCAGATACCTAGCGCTAAAAGGGACCACACACTTTTTCCCCACCATCCACACAACAGACCCTGCTGCTTAATGTGTGCTGAGGTCATTCTACACCTGAGCCACTCCTTAATTGGCAATGTAATTATCAGCATCATCATATTACTTCACACTAAGCATTTTCAGCCATTTATCACAATGTTGATCTTTATTTTAAATATAAGTCAGGCAATCATTTGTGTCCTTTATGTTCTTTGTATTTATTCAAGAATATTTAACTGTAGACAAAAGGTGACTTATTCATTATTCATCCTGAACAAGGCAAGTATGGCAATTTGAAAAGCCTGACATTTGAGCTTTTTGCCAACAGTAGCAAAATTATATCCTTTCCATTGTAAATCAATGAAGTAGAATCATTGTGCACAAAAGAATTAAATTGCCTTGTCACTTTAATAAGGCCACCTTATATACAACCTTCAACCATTGCCATTGTGCAGAGAAAGGGTGCATCCTTTGCCTCAGCTGCCTTAGATCTCAGTAGGCTTTCCAATTAAATGAACATCCTCTTAGTCTTTCACTACACTTCACTCTCTCTCTTTATTGAGAGGCAATGTCAGAATGTCATAGGCATAGCTTGCTATCAGTGGCATGCACGCATCAATACGAATTAACTTCCCCAAACTAGTGCGTTCCTTTGGCAGCCTTTTAACTTGTTTATCAAGTCCAAATTATGACAGAACTCCAAGGGAAAGGATTTTTATTTTAAATTGTTTAATGCTCTCGGAGAAAAACTACAAGGAAACAGACATTTGCAGAACAAGAAAACTATACAAATAGGAGCATCCTTTGCCTACAATGTAGATAATGCAAAATGGCAAAGAAACAACATGTCCAATCAAGCAGAAAACAAGTGGCATGAGCCAGAAAGGGAGCAACTTTGTGTACTGTCACTTCACAGGCTAGCACCCTATTATTATAATCAGGCCTTATTTTTTTCTATCCCACACCCTTTGGATGCATTTCACCGTAAGAGTGGAAACCTTTAGCCAGCCAGTCTCTGATATGACTCTCGAGAATAGCTATTTCATAATTCAACAGCAGGCTGCTGTCTGCCATAATCCTGCTCCTGCCTCCAACTCTAATGTACACTGGTGTGCCTATTGACTGAAAGGGCAATTTCAAATCCTATTTTCCCCAAAAGAAAACCAGCAAAAATAAAGCTTTGCGCTAATAGTCAAACCACTGTAACTTGAATAAGTCTTCATATTTTCAAAAACACTTATAAAATGTTATAACATTACAATTGTTTATGGTCTCACTATTGTCCTGTTTTGATAGTTTGCTGAAATACTCACAGCAAAGAAACACACACACAGGAGTATGGTAAGCGGTAACAACAATATTCTTAATGCTGCTAACATTTTGAGTTTTAGTTGGAAAATGTTAATACCAAATGACCTTTTTTCTGAAGGGTATTTTAAGGAAACCAAGCAATTTTCTGTACTATGGTTACCATAGTGATTGGCCTTTAAAAAAATTGATGTACATCTGTAATCAACCAGCAACTGCAACAACAATGGTTTAATACAGCAACACTCCATTTAATTTTTTTTGCAGAAAAGATACTGTGTTTAGAAAATTGAAGCATAAAAGAAACTATTCATGAGTGGAAAAATAGGACCTCTTTCATAGAACATGTTCCTTGAAAAATATATTTGTCCACAATAGCTATCCAGGGTGTTTTTTTTTTTTTTTTTTTTAAGATACTTCATCACACGTACTGGAGTGAGTGAGCCATTCAGAGAATAAAGCTTGAGAGGTGAAAGAAACTTCTGCCTTTCATGTTCCTCATTCTTTGCCTTTCAAAAGGTCTACTTTAAAAATAAAAGGTATTTTAAAAACCCTACCAGTTTAAATGTGTTACCACTAGTCTTGCAAGTTTAGCCAGAAAACTCAAACTTACTGAGCAAGGTTCTTGGGTGTCATGACCACACAGTGTCAAAGGGCATGTCTACACTACAGAGTTATTTTGAAATAACAGGCTTGCTGTATATAACAAGAGTTATTTCAAAATTATTTTGAAACAATAAACCCTTATTCTGCGAGGAATACCACCTATCTCAAAATTGCTATTTCAAAATAGGGTGAGTGTGGATAGTGCAGATGTGCTTATTTTGAAATAATTGGCCTCCAGGGCCTCTCAGAGATTCCCCACAACCCGCAAAACTCTATAGTTTTGCCTTCCCCTGCAGCCTTTAAAGCTGCAGAGAGAAAGGAAAGGGCTTATAGCACCACTCCAGCCCTGCCAGCCATATGCTACACAGCTGTCTGTAGAGGAGCCATGGCAGACCTGAGTGCTCTCTCTGAACCCGCCACAGCTGCAAGCATGCCTGCAGCCAGATCGGAAACCCCTGCCCGGGGCCAAAAGAGAGCACCCTCCTGGACTGGTGTGGAGCTCCTGGATCTCATTGAGGTCTGGGGGGAGAAGACCAACATCCAGGATCACAGCACCAAGAGGTGGAATGCCGAAGTCTATGGCCAGATGGCTGCCAGCCTGGCCCAGAAGGGGCACAGCTGGACCCTGGACCAGGCCTGAATGAAAGTTAAAGAATTCTGGCAGACCTACACAAAGGCCAGAGAACTACATTCCTGCTCTAGAGTGGTACCACACACCTATCACTACTTCAAGCAGCTGGACGCCATCCTGGGAGGGAGCAGGTCACTTCCCCCTCCCTTGTCATGGACTCCAGCCTGGCCAAGCCCATCATCAGCCTCCACAAGGGCAAGGCTGTGGAGGAGGTGCCGGAGGAGGACAATGATGGAGAGGATGAGGATGCACATCTGGACACCATGCCCACCAGCCAGGAGGTTGTCATCAGGCTGGAGCTGGTACCCCCCCCCTCGGATGTCTCCCAGGCTCAGACGAAGCCAGGGAAGGCACTTCCGGTGTGTTCCATAACTCTCCTTAGACACACGTGGGAGGAGGTGGCGGGCTGTGAGGGGCTGCACAACCCTTACTCAGCCTTCTCGGCCTGGGGATCACACAGCAGCTTGTGCATGTGGGTGCACATGGCGCACCAGCCCGGAGCATTGAGCTCCCTGAAGCTCTCACACAAGAACCTTTTGCTCCTTCTCACAAGGTTTCCACACAGACCTGCCTTATTCGCGACCCCATGGTGAGACACCTTCCCACCAAAAGTCACCACTATGGAACCTGGGGTCAGGGAAACACAGCAGTGCCAAACATGGCACACAGTGATGCCTGCACTCTGGGACAGCAGCCACTCCCAGGCAAGCGTGGTGATGCAGGAGAGATCCTGCCTGCATGGGAGGAGGAAGAGGACGGGACCCCAGTATCACCCTCCCTGAAAAGCAGCATCTGCCACTCACACACACCTCCCCCAAACCCTCCTCCTCTCCTTCAGAGGGCAAAGATAGCAGCTCTCTCTCTGCAGGCCCAGGATGCGAGGGGCCTGGAAGGAAACTGAGCTGGCCCACCCCTACTCCCTCCTGCTCATGGGCTCCTGGCCTGGATGACACCTTCCCATGGCTGCATGTCCCCACGGCATGGGTAGCAAGGCTCCTTTGGGAGGTCCATGGCCCTGCAGGACAGTGCCTACAGTCTAGGCAACAGATGGCCTTGCTCAAAGCACTTCACTATCATGTGAACTGAGACCGTTGGTCTCAGGGAACGTCTACAGGGATGACTACCCTTCTCTCTTCTTCACAGCTGGACCAGTGGCGAGTGCAGTGCATCCACCACCTCCAGCAAAACCCCATGAGACCCACAGATAGTCTTAGAGCAGGTCACCTCTATCCATTCCCACTAGTCAGAACTGTATCAGAGGAGTAGGTGTGTTAGTATGAATCTGCGTAGACAATGAGAAGTCGGGTGGCACCTTATAGGCTAAGAAATTTATTGGAGCATAAGCTTTGGTGGGCAAAAACCCAGTTCTTCAGATGCACACAATGCGGTGTTTCTCAGACTGTGCTCTGACATCTCCAGGGGCTCTGCGAGGTTGACAAACTGGAAACACCCGTAGGTACAACACATACAATCAGTGGACCACTGGGGTACCACAAATTTTTATGCACGTAAAGGGCTCTGGAGCCCAAAAAGTTTGAGAACTGCTGATGTAGTGGAAATTCCAGAGGCAGGTATAACTACATAGGCACATGAAAAGAAAGGAGTACCAATCAAGAAGGCGGCCAGAGATAAATTGATAGTGTCAAATTTGCAAATGAATTGTAGCTTTGTCTCATTCACTTCATGCCATACTGCTTTATTTTAATAAGGTAAAAATGTTCATCTTCAACTTCCTTGATATGATTAATTTAATTGACTTTTACATATTAAAATGTTAACTTCAGTGTCACATGTGTAGATTGCCTATACATACGCTATTTCTGTATATAATAAATACTATATTTTATAAAAAAGTAACAAACCATTTCAGCAGAATCAAACATTTTTATGGCCCTGAATAAATTTGTTTAATTTGAATTCTATGGGAAAGCTGGGTATTTCAAATTTTTGTTCTGATTTAGATTATTATTATTATAGAATTTCCTGGAAATTCTGTTTCTGATCAACTCGTTTAAAAAATACCCAGCTCATTTAATCTTCAAAGACCTGTCTTAAATTGCTAAAAATCAAGGAATCCTACAGGTAAGGGGCTACATTTCTCTTCTTAAACCCCATCATCCTTAGCCCCACAAATATGGACTTGAGCTATGCATACCATCGAAGAGCCATGACCAGGGAAATCATAATGATGAGATGCTCCTCCCCAATTCTTACTCCCCTTCAAACCTGCAGGCATCCCATTCCACATCTCCTCTGCGGCTTTTCCAAGCAAGCAGATTTTGGGGGAGGGGTCAAGGATATATATGATATATATACAGTTCATTCCTTATGTGTGTAGTGGACTCATGGATGTGTCTCCACCCGCTCTTGCCTCCTCACCCTCCCATGTTGGAGGGAGGCCACACTGCCTCACTAAGTCACTGGGCACATGATCTAGTATCAGGGGGAATCAGCAAGTGAGTCATTAGTCCCCCAACCCTTTTAGTGGACAGAACAAATAAGCAGTCCATGGGTTCTGCCCTGCCTAAGGACCAGAACAAATAAGCAGTCTCTAAGCTCTAGCCCTTCGGCAGGGCGGAGCCAACACATGGTTGAGGCGCTTTAATCTTTGGGCAGAGTAGAGCTGGCCCTTAGGCAGGGAAGATACCAAACAGTCTATCATCCTAGCTCTGGCAGGTGACAGACAAATGCAGGCTTCATGCCCTCTGGTGGGGAGGCTACTAAACCAGAGGTGGGATGATGGGGGGCAGGGGGGACGACAGCCCAAGGCCCCACCAAAGGCAGGGTGTCCCCTAGGGTCAGCAGGGATCCACCCACAACATGCTGACCTGTTATCACACCACAACCCCATCAAACTGAAGTCAAGTTTCCTACTGGAGTTCTAATTGGGCTCCATGGTCTCAGGATCCTCTGCTTCATTAGGGTACTCAGCTGCCAAGAGTCCCACCACCTCCTCCCCAGCTTTGGTCCTCCCTTGATCCAGGGCACCTCCTGGCTTGGCAAGCAGGCTGTAGCAAGCAAGACATGTCTGCCTCCTTCCCTGGCTCTGCTCCAACTGGCTCCCTCTGCCTTTTGTACTTCCTGTGGGAGGGCTGAGCCTGGTCTGCCTCTGCCCAGCCAGGCAGAGAGAGTGGCTCCTTCCACTCTGGGTTGTAGGAACCCCACCCACACTGCCTCACTACAATGAACACTGATCTATCTTGGGCCTTACCCATACTCCTTTGAATTATGCCTGTGCTTGTTTGATACAATTGGGGCTCAAGTTACCTGCTTTTGCAACATTGATTTGTGCTTGTTTCAAACCACATTCCTCTCCCTTTGAATCCTTCTCATTTGATCACAACTGTGAGGACAATGACAATATTAGCCCCAGAATTTTAAATATAGACATTCAGAAAAGTTATAGCAACCCACAGAACAAGATGTTACCAAAGCAGTGTGAAACCTGTTTCCTGCTTAAGGATTGTTGAACAGAAGACTGGGGAAGTAGTGAGACAGGATTAAGAAAGGGTAGAGCAGATAACCATGATTGACAACATTACATGCCCTCCCTCCCCCCATGCTGTGGGGTGGAAGAGCAAGAAGCCAGCAGCTGCCTTAGCCTGCACTTTGGGGAGCACCAAGCATCTGGGATACTTACAGGAGGCTTGGTACTGGTAGTAAGACTCAGATCCACCCCTGCACTCACCAACCGCAGGAAATGGAGCAATCCAGCCCCAGCCGTATTGTGTGGGGAGAGGGCTTAGAGAAGGGATGGGATGGCCCTCTGTATTCGCCAGTGGTGGAAAACAGAATGACGCAGCTGGGAGCGAAGCAATCTCAGGCCAGGTTGCTCCACATCCCCCCTGCCACTGCCAGCCTCCTCCACTTCCTGAACTGTCACCTGGGGAAAGGGGGCTTGAGGAAGGATGGAACAGAGGCAGGAAGAGGCAAGGAGGGGCAGGAAGAGGCAGTCCCGAGGTTAGTGTGGGGAGGCATCACATTGGGTGGTGGTCATGTGGCCAGTGCTCCCCTTGTGTTCCTCCCCAGCAGTTGCTACTGATCTAGGGCCTTCGCTATCCTTGCATTTTCCATTAAATGACTGAATTAACATAGGCTAACAAAGACAGGTCACAAATATTTGTTCCAGCTGGTGTCGATCAAGAGGTGTTGCTGCACAACTGAAAGTTCGAGGCTGAACAAGGTCCTACAGCTCTAAGTGATTCCTAATCACTGTTCTTTCAAATTGGTTGCTAGGCAATCCCACTGATCCTTGTTGGATAGGCTCTCCATCAGGTGACCGAACCACCCCTTTTTCATCAGGGCTGAAATGATCATCCCCAACACCTTTGTGATGTTATCTAGAAAGCACATGAAATGGACAAGGAACCATGTATGACAGATGTTAGCCAGGTCCCATAATGTCCTACTGGAAGGTTCCCATATATTATGGCGATTAGGACAGAATAGGAACCTGAATACAATAGACCCCTTTGATCTCAGCCAGAAAAATTTTTAAAAACCCATTCATGACTTTCCAGATGATGGTGCATCCATTCTATGCCACAAAGGTGATTTAGTTTGTTTTCTAAGGCGCTTGCTTTCACCAATAGGGAGAATTAGCATGTTAGTAGCTGATCCATTTCAGTCAGTTTCATAAGACCCATAGCATCATTTTTCCCCCCAAGAACACCAGACAATTGTAACAGACCTACTACTAAGAGTAGCACTCTTTGCAGATGATTGTGCCCTCCTCACACACACACACACACACACACACACACACACAGAGGGAGATCTCCAGTGCGTTGTAGATCGCTTCGCTGAAGCATCAAAATTGTTTGGCATCATAATCATCCTGGAAAAAACTGTGATGTTACAATAATCATCTTTGCCACTCTGCATCATGTCCTCTCACATAGCCACTACAGATTGAACCTCTTTAGTATGGCATCCTTAGGATCTGACCGGTGCCGAACCAGAGATTTTGCCAGACCACAGGACGTCACTATTTAGCAGCATTACTAACACGTCCACTGCTTACTGGGTTCTTAGAAGACATTTAGAGATAAGTTAGAGCTAAACAACTGCACAGAACACTGAGCCAGGACTGGTGGCTGTAAACAAACTTTATGGGACCAGGAGAAATTTGGTCATGCCCATGTTTCATGGGCATCTGGCTAACTGAAATCATGGCAGACCATGGATGTTGCTGGACCCAAGAGTGCCAGACTAAAGAAATTCAACCTGTAGTGGAATCTAATTAAAGCAAGGTGACAGTTTTACCTATTTCAGCAGCAAGATCTCCAATGATGGATTTCTTGACAAAGATCACAAACAGGATACAGAAAGCTTCTGTGTCATTAGGAAAGTTGTGTTACAAAGTCCTGAAATCCCACAGCTTAATCCTTTTAACAAAAATAGAACTCTATCATGCCTTTGTGCTCACATCTCTCCTCTACAGCTATGAGACGTGGCACCATACCAATGGCATATCAAACAGCTAGAAGCCTTACCTATGCAGTATCTGTGCACCATTATGGGGATCTACTGGCAGAACAAAACCATCCTGGAGGTTCTCCAAAAGTCAAATGCCTGAAGCATCGAGGCCTTGCCAATAAAAGCCCAACTGCACTGGGTTGGACACATCATTAGGATGCCTGAACATCACCTCCCCAGAAAAATTGGAATCTAAGCCACCCCAGAACATGCTACAAGCACAATATCAAGAATAGCATATACTTTGATGCAATAAAACCCTATGATCTTGAGAAGGCTGTGTTAAATAGATCAGCACAGCAACACGCAACACTCAGAGCTTTCCAAACCTTTGAAGAGCACAGAAATAATCAACTATTAGCTGCCAGGGAAAAGCATCATGCTCCTGCTATAGCTACAGGTTGAACCTCTTTAGTCCAGAGCTCTCTGCTCCAGAAACATCCATGGTCCAGCATGATTTTATTTAGCTGGATATCCGCTTATCATGGGTGTGGCCAAGTTTCTCATGATCCCATAAAGTTTGTTCATAGCCATCAGTCCTGGCTCTCAGTGTTCTGTGCTGTTATTTAGCTTTAATTTACCCTTAATGTAGTCTAAGAACCCAGCAAGGAGTGTCAGTGTTGGCAATGCTGCTAGATAATATTGCTCTCCCGTGGTCTGGAACCAGTCAGGTCCTGAGGTTGCTGAACTAGAGAGGTTCAAACCTTACCAAGATGCTCACCATCACCAATGACTTTATCTGCCCAATATGCCCATGAGCATGTGTGTCATGCTTTGCCCTCCAGAGTCACTCCAGAATCCACAAAAAGTGAGATCATGAGAATATCATCATCAAACCAATGAAGTACACACATTCATCAGCCAATTGCTTGAACCTTTGGCCAAACAAATTGTTATTTTTCAAATCAAAAAGCAACAGTTCAAGGCATTAAAGTCCCTTTGTAGCATAGCTCCAGTCATACCTCCTGGTTCCTGTGCTTCCTGGCAGATTTTTGGTATACCTCAGAGGCTCACGGTGACCCTCCCACTGTCTCTTGCTTCTTTCAGAAGTGAGGGTTCCCTGCTTAATGAGCCATTTTCATCATAGACAAGTCACTAGTTTGAAGGAGAAAACCCTTCCACAGACCAAATAACCCCTTTCCCCGGTGGCATCCCACCAGCCGTGAGGAGGGTTGGGGGGAACCCAACCCCACCCACTTACTCTGGGTTCCATCCCAGGGCCCTTGGTAGTTGCCCTAGTGGGGCTCTTGCTCTGATCCCCACAGAGTAGCAGGCTCTCCCTGGGCCACTTCCCCAACCACTCCCCCAGAACCAACTCCCTGGCACACAAGAGGAAAAACCTCTCCTGCTTGCACTCTGCTGTTTGTCTCCACTCTGCACTTCCTCCTCTCCAATCCATCCCTCTTCTCCTTCCCCCACCTTACCTGATAGGAAGACTTTCGTAGTGGACCAGTAGGCCCTAACTGGCTTCAGGTGCCCAATTAGCCTGCTGCTTCAAGCCAGCTCTTAATGAGTCCCAGGTGCTGTCTTAATTGCTAAGCAGCAGTCTCTGGCAGCCTAGGCAGGGAACAAGAAACCACTCGCCCAACTGCCAGTTTACCTGCTCTCCCCAAAACGCCTGCAGCCTACTGCCTTTGGAATGCCACACAATTTATAATAAGTGTTTTATGTTGCCAGTGTTGTTGCATTGTTTTGACTTTGATCTGATGCCACTCTAGCTTTAATGTGATAATCTATGTCAGCAACACAATAAGGATGGTGAAGGAGTGTTCTGCATAGGATTGCTAATGTCTGCCTTTGTGAAACGAGTATTGATTTTGTGGATTTGTTAATCAACCACTAAACAAATCTGTTAAATCATTTTTACCTCATGAGCTCTAGGTGAGTATTAAAAAGAAACCTCAATTAAATCATCAGGATATTAAACTGTTTTACTATAAGATAAAATGTATTTCATTTTCTTAAAGGGTTCTTCACACTCAATAGCAAACACTCAACACATGTCTTCAAGTGAAAACTAAAGAGGGAAAGGAAGGCTATGAGTGATATTTGGAGAAGAGAAGTGGCACTGTTACAAACAGAAAGAAGTGACAGAAGTCCAAATAAACGGGGCAGCCCAAGTCAACAGCTTGACTCAGGCTCTCTCTCGAAGCTACAACAACTCATTGGTTGATATGCCTTGAGTTTGTAGCAACCTTACAGTGCCTTGCACATTGCTCTCTGAGACATTTTACAAACATCTGGTTGTATCAACAGGTACTTGAGATAAAGAATTTAGTTTCAGGTCCATTATACCAGCGCTACTCTAATTTCTTCTCCCCAACCTAAGGGTACATCTAAACTACATCCCTTTTTCGAGAAAGGGATGTAAATTAGATGTATCGAAATTGTAAATGAAGCCAGGATTTGAATTTCCCACGCTTCATCTGCATAACGGCAGCCGCAGCTTTTTTTCGAAAAGCCATCAAGATGGGGATCTTTCGACAGATGGTTACAGGATCTTTCGAAACGGGGCATTTCTGTCGAAAGATCCCTGTCTTGACCACGTTTTTTTTTTTTTTTTTAAGCGGCTTTTCAAGAAAAAGCCTCAGCGGCCATTATACAAATGAAGCGTGGGAAATTCAAATCCCGGCTTTATTTACAATTTCGATACATCTAATTTATATCCCTTTATCAAGAAAGGGATGTAGTTTAGATGTACCCTTAGTGAGTAGGTACAAGAGCTGCAACTGCACGAGTTTAACCAATCTGCCTGGCTCAAACCAGTAGCAGAAAGTCAAAGCCATCTGCTCCCACACTAGCACTTGGCCCCATGGTACAGGTGCTTCAGAATGCACCAGAGCAGCCATAGTTGCAAGGTATGATGCACCAATACAGCAAAATGATTGTGTCCATGTGCTACACTGGTTTAGGGAGAAGGACAACTGGAAAGCACTCTGTCATGCCTGACATTCCTGCTGCAGAGTGCAAGCCTCCAAGGGTACTAG
Organism: Pelochelys cantorii; assembly: GCA_032595735.1. Lineage (NCBI taxonomy): Eukaryota > Metazoa > Chordata > Testudines > Trionychidae > Pelochelys > Pelochelys cantorii. The sequence goes on along the minus strand of CM064326.1, from coordinate 110,753,605 downwards.
TGAGATCCACCTCGAATCTGGCTTCCAGCGTCCCAGATCCAGTAACTGTTTAGGGCTCAGCTGCATCACTCAATATGATCTGCATCACTCAATATGATCAGCTTCCTGAAGGGGAAGATGAGCTGCCACACTTGGGTCTTAACTCAGCCCCAGTACTGTCCTTCTCCTTGCAGGGAGATCGATGCAGGGATCGGGCTGGGGCCACGCACTCTGCTTCCTGCTGCTGTGGAGGAAGTGGAGTGACCCAGCTGGGAGATGGTGGTGGAGCAGAGCAGGCTGCCGGGTCACTCTGCTTCCCGCCATTCTCACTGCTGCAGTGAGTGCAGGGAGCCTGACCCCTGCTGCTGCCCTGTGACAGGAGTCCCAGTAAACCCCGAGGTCATGTCTCTTGGGGGAGAGGGTGGAGTGGGGATGGGGCAGGGTGGAGCAGGGGTGGGTGAGAGATGGGGTAGGAGTAGGGTCTGGGGCCCCACCCCTGGGGCACTGGGGTGGTTTCCATGGACATTGTGCCCCCCCCCCATAGGAGTACGGCTCTGGGAGTAGGAAATCATCCCCTACCAGCTTTCTTTGTCTTCTTGGCCGGGGCCATGGAAGCGGATCAGCGCAGGGAACTGCTCACCAATGCCGCGGTGATGAGTGCTGTATTGTATCTCTGCTCTGGGGCCGAAGCGAGCACCGACTCCATCAGAAGCACATTAAGTCTAATATTGTGCTCTGTCTTAGTCCTAGGTTTGAAGGACTTGCAGAGGCAACACTTGTTACTTATGTGCCCTTCTCCAAAGCACTTGAGACAACTACTATGTGGATGGCTTACATGCATAGGTCATTTACAGCGGTAAGAAGGAACTAAGGGTAGGGGGAGTCAGCAGCACCCCTGATACCACATGATGCGGGTGCTACTCCAGAAAGCACCGGAGCCACTCCCCTACAGATACTGCTGTGGGGAAAAAACTTCTGGCACCATTCATGTGGGGAGCACACACACCTACTGTGCAATGGGTATGAGCAAGCACTTGAAGAATAATGAGGTATTATTAGTCTAGTGCAGTGGTTCTCAAAGCGCAGCCCATAGATGGCTAGTGGTCCATGGCTGCCTCCCAGGTGGTCCACGGTGGAAGCTCAGCCCCTCTTTCCCCCACGCAGCACAGAACCCGCACTGCCACTGGAACCTCCCAGCCGGCCTGCAGTGCAGCATGAGCTCCAGTGAGCAGGTGGGGAAGTGAAGAAAGCAAACTAACCTACACCCCCTGTGTGGACCATGGAGCTACATGTGGAGAAGTGCCGCCCCACCGCCCTCTATGGAAAAGTCTCACCTGTCGTTGGGCATCCACCTCTACTAGGCCCTGCCGAGCTCATGGTTGCTATGGTAAGAGCAGCGCATCCGTTGGTTGCTCCCACAGGGCAGGCTGTAGGTTGGGCAGTGCAGGGCCCGCCAGGCAGGGCAGGCCCTCGTGGTGTGTGAGTGGCTGGCACCCTTCTACCTCCCTGGCAGCAGGTTAGGCGGTGCCACTCCCAGCAGTGGTGAGAGGAGGCAGCCCTGGAGCTGAGAACACAGGTGGGGGCTCGGAGCCTTTTGGGGCTTTGCACCCACAGGGACTCAGTCTGGAGGGAGGGGCTGAGCTGCCTCAGAGCCTGCCCTGCCAACGGTGCCATGGGCCAGACCCCCCCACTCCCAGCAGGGCTGAACATCCCGGGGTCACTCACCTACCCACTCCACCTCGCTGCGCCGCACCCAGCCTCCCTGCCCCCCATTTCCCTGAACCCCCCCCAGCCACCCTGACCCCAGCCCTATGCCCAGGGGCACCCTGCCCACCATCTCTCTGAATCCTCTTAGCCACTTTGGCCCCCCAGCTTTATCCCCAGGCATTCCCTGTCCCCATCTCCCTGCCCCTGGCCAGACACCCTACCCCAAGCCCCCTCTTGCACCCTCCCTCCTGGCCAGACTCCTTCATGGCCAGACACGTACCCCCAGCCTGCTCCCTGCATCCACCGTTGCTCCTTGCATCTTCCCTCCTGGCCACACACTGCACCCTCCCTTGATCTTGCTCCTTCCACCTGGCCAGACACCCTACTCCCAGCCTGCTTCTGCACCCCAGCTCCCTCCCACGGCTCACAACCTCTCCCCCTTCTGCACACCACCTGTCTCCCAGATCCTGCACCCCATCTCTATCCCACTCACTGGCAGCCCTGTCTCACACACTGAACCCCTCATTTTTGCCCCTCCACCCAAGCCTAAGGGGGTTCATAAAATCCATTAACTCCAGAACCCCAGAAAAGTAAATCTGGCCTATGGGAAGCCCTGAACCTCAGTCCTCCCTGTCGTTTCAAGGGATGTTAGAAAGTAGTCAACTAGTTGACTACCTGATAAGCATAAGCTTACTGGGTAGTCAACTGCAATATTGACTACTCACTTCCCCTCCCCACCCCACTGCCTCTATGAGAGGCAGTAAGTGGGGGGAAACAGGAGCCGGTGCTGAGGGAAAGCAGGCTTAAAAGCTGGTTCCCTCCAGCACTAGCTCTGCAGTGCCACCTGCCCTCATTCCCCTCTCCCCCCCAACACACACACTGCCTCTATCAGAGGCAGCAGGGGGAGGGGATAGGGCAGGTTGCTGCAAAGCAGCCCCTGCCCATGGAGGGATGAAGCTCGCCGTGAGCAGAGACTACTCCGGCAGCAGCCCCTTTCTGCAGGAGTCCCAGCAGAGAGCTTCTCCCCGTAGGACAGGGGCTGCTGCAGCCAAGCAGCCTGTCTTCATAGCGGCCCGGGCTGGCCACAGACAGAGGCTCCAGCAGCAGCCACAAACAAGGGCTGCTGGACTCAGTGTGAGCTAGGACCGAGCAGTCCCTGCTCATGCTGGTCCAGGACTCTGCACCTCTGCAGTTTAAATGTAGTAGTAAGAGCTCAGCAGCTCTTACTACATTTAAAATGCAGAGTCACAGCACGGGTGGCTCCCAGAACCAGCATGAGCCGAAACTGCTCAATCCCGGCTCAAGCCAGCTCCTGGAGCTACCCCTGCTGTGGCTCTGCAGAGTAATCTTTATCGACTAACCATGTATTCCAGTGTTTCTCAACCAGTGGCATGAGTATCCTTGAGGGTACTCGAGAGAAGTCTGGGGGGTACGTCAACACAACTGAAATTTGGAGAAAACTGAATTTTTGTTTTAAGTTTTACAGCGCTTTATTATTTTTGTACTTTTTACACCCAAAAATTTCATCGCCTGCCTGTCTACGATTAAGTTCTTTAAACAAATGTGTTGCAATGGTAGAATTGTGTGTCTGAATTCTGTAGGTACTGGGGGTACTTATAATTTTTTTAAAGGGGGTACTTCATAAAAAAAAAAGGTTGAGAAACACTGGTGTAGTGTTTCTGTATTGACTACATTTTGTATCGACTACACAATTCGTCAGATAATCACAATTTAACATCTCTAGTCCCTTCACCTCACTCGTGGGGCTGGAGCACCAGAGGAGTGAGGCCACATCAATGAGGGTTGGGGGTTTTTAGAGGATTTTTTTCGCTTGTCACTTGTGTGATCCCCAACTGAATTTTCTGTGGGTCAGTGGCACCCAACACAAAAAAGGTTTCCCACCCCTGCCATAAAGAAAGAAAAAATTGAAACCTTTTCTGTTGGACATAAATTAATATTTCACTTTATTTAAAATGAAATTTGATAAACTAACATGAGAAAGTTAAAATGCTTCATCTGCTTAAAAATGTAAATTAGACCATTCTCCCTAGCTGCAGGACTAGCAAAATGGCTCAGACGTAATTATGTAATTAATTGTGAGTTTCCATTAGCAACTAGAGGTCCACGAAAGGTTTACATTGAGCCAGGTGGTCCATGGGCCAAAAAGTTTGAGAACCACTAGCCTAGTGAAAACCCACAGATAGGTTGGAAAGCCAGGTATGCAATGTATGGACCAAATTTGTGACGGATAGACAGTTAATTAAGGTGAAGGAGTAAGCATGTAGAGCATTTTGTATTCCTTGATATGTGATAGAGCCAAGACTTTCAGGAAGATGAACCTACAGCTAAGTTCCAAAATCATCATTTCTCCTCAGGAAAGGCCTAACAATTCACATTTATTTGTGTTGCCCCTTATTAAAGGTGCCTCTGCTTATTTTCTGGAAAGACCCTGTGTGCTGCAATCACAGACTACAATTCCCATGAGCCCTTGGGAAAAACAGGAAGGAAGTTACTCTTGTGTGGGAGATCACCCTCTCTCCATGTGCATGAGAAGAGAGGCCTAGCAGTCTGGGACTCTGCCCTTGGAGTTTGGAAGAGAAGGGGAGCCAGGCTGCTGTGGAGGAGTTTGATCCAGTCCAGGGGCTGTTAGAGTGCAGCTACAGACTGGGACTAGATGCCTATGGAACTGGGATCTAGCAGGCTGCTTCTAATAGGCACAGCATGAGGTAGTAAGTAACTGGGCCTTGTTGGGAAAATGCTGCCTGGGACAGAGCTGCTACCTAGCTTGGACCGAATCTCCACTATAGCTGCAGTTCTTCAAGCACGCCCACGCAAGCAAGAGTCTGGGACTGTGAGTCCAGGGGTGTGCACACTCTGGGGTGGGATCAATATTGGCAGTGCAAATGCTAGATATATAAGTTCTAATTATTGTTATGCACTTTGTTGATGCTATTCATTGTTAATCTTTTAACCCGTTTATTTAAGTTAAGTAAAGATTCTTTATTTTAATGTAATCTATTAGATGTATATGATTTGTAGTTGTTTTTCTGGAATTAGATCCAGATTATAGCTGGAATGAGTATATTCCTGGAGGCTGTCAAGGCACACTAGTAAGTGTGTACAAGGCCAGCCAGGTGGAGGCACCACCATTGTACATTCATTACGAGCAAGGGACTGCAGAAAGGGGGTGGATAGGGCTTTCCCCAACTAAATACCATCACTACTAGGGTGTTCAGGATCTTCTTTTGGGTTAAAACCAGCAGGCGCCAGGCACACCTGTGAGTGTGACCTGCTCCCGAGTAACCCGGGGAGGAAAAAGGGGGTTACATTTTGGAGGCACCGCTGGGATCCCCTTTACCACCTCTAATTTTGCTGCAAGAAAAATTGTCCCTGCTTTTCTTTAATGTTGTTGGAGTTATGATTGTTTTCTGAGATCTGCTGGTATTTAAAACCTTTGTTTGTGTTACTAAACCTCTGATTAGGTACATCATGGAACCCCTTAAGTTACTGTCCTGGGGTATGTCTAGACTACATGCCTCTGGCGACAGAGGCATGTAGATTAGGCTACCTGGCATAGGAAAATGAAGCGGTGATTTAAATAATCGCCGCTTCATTTAAATTTAAATGGCTGCCGCGCTGAGCCAATCAGCTGTTTGTCGGCTCAGCGTGGTAGTCTGGACGCTCCGCGATCAACATCAAAGGCATTTGTCGACCTTCCCGGTAAACCCTCTGCTGGTGCTATGGAGTATCTCCATGCTTTGGATGATATTTATGGGACTACATTTGTATGGGAGAGAGCAGGTGCTCCACACTTATGAAAATCAGGTCACCTATTTAGGAAGGCTAAATATGGGTCTAAGAGTTTACTTTTTCAGTCTTATCCTAAGAATTTCAAAGCACAGAAGAGAAAGAGCACTGCACTAAGTGGATCCTTGTATTCACACCTTACCCACTATTACAATAATCTTTGTACAAAATGTATCTGGTGAGATATCATTTGTAAACTAGCAACCATCAAAACATCATGGTGAAATACATGTAGCAACATTATATGTAAAGTTATGAACATAAGCTAAAATTATGATTGCAATGTGTTTATCAGATAAGTCTGGAGAGTGAGTAAACCAATTTCTCAAAGACAAAGGACAAGCTGATGCCTCTAGTTGGGTGTCATCAAAGGTGTTAAGTGGCTATTTTTTGGCAACAGAGAGGGACAGAGACAGATCTATCCGTATTCTAAAAAACAACAACATGGAACTTCTTTTTATCATAACACTCCATGTCTCCATCTTGACAGCAGGAAGGAATTTTATCTAAAGGTAACTCTTGGGCAAATACATTTGAAAGGGTGAACGGACTATAAAAAGAGCGCGGCAAAAATTCCCTGGGGTCTCTCCCTCACACACACCTCTTTCTCCTTTCTCTTTCTTTCACTTAAGAAAACAAGGGAACAGCCTTTTGACTTTGAGAGGGATCCTGACATGAAAATTTGGCTAGCAGGGTTGCTGAGAACACTTGTTAAGGGTATTACCTTGAACGAAATCTAGTTTGTTAAGTTTTAGTTACTGGAAAGTGTTTTATCTTTATTTCTCTTGTAACCATATCTTACTTTAATACCTTATTCTTCTATTGGCTTAAACTCTCTCTTTGTAGTTAAATAAGCTTGTTATATGTTTTAATAAAAAATAACCCAATGTTGCATTGAAAATGAACTGTTTGGTAATGCCAGCAGTAGCATACTAGTGTACATTGATCCAGGGCATTGATACAGGGGCAACAGACTTCTAATATCTGAACTGTCCATCAGAGGACTCAGCAGTGAAGAACACACATTTTGGAGGGAAACTCTGAGACTGGGAGTGTGTTACAGTCACCCTGCAGGAGTGGAAACGAGGAAACCAAAACGTGGCTGATGTGTTACTAACAGGATTCTAGGGGTCACAGTTGCTGGACTCATGCTGTAGCCATCCACAAACACTCCAAGTGTGACCTGCATGTTGTTCGGCTGTTTGTGAGCAGCCCAAGTGGGGAACTACAAAAGAAAAGTATTGTGAGGCACCCAATATGGCAGGGCAGGTTGTACAACTCCTCACTGGTCTGGATTGCACTACAGCACATGACAACTAGTCAAGCTACAAAGCAATTAAGGGACAAATATGGATGTTAGCAGAGAGGGTCAAGGAAAGGACAACTCTAGCTTTGTTACAGAAGTGACAATTTGCAGATTTACAGACAAGGGAGAGGTTTGACGGAAAAAGTTTGGGATCAAGGATAACTGAGATAATGTATGAATTAAGCATAGTAACAGACCCAGAGACCCAAGACAAATGACTTTTTTAGAAGGATTTCAGACACTGAAGTAGGCATTCAAACCTAATCTCTTTTTAATAGCCTTGTCAAGGATGGAGAAGTATCTCACACAAAAGTGATACATTCAGAAAAGTGAAAATGCTTCATGAAGGAAAGAAAATATGCAGAAGTAATGCACCTTGAACTGTTGAAAAGAGCTTGGCATGTTACTAGAGATTTATTGTCTATGATAAGTAAGAAATCAGGCTTAGAAAATGTAAGAGTTGCGAGCATGAACAAAAAAAAGCAATATGAATATCCCACTATGTAGGTGGGCAACTTATTAGAATTTCATGTAGCTCATGTTTATCACAATACAAATACATTTAAAATAAAAGAGGGAAGAAAAACTGCATCTACTTGCTTCCATCTTCAAAGAAAATGAAAAAATGGATCAATTGGAAGCTTCTTTTCTTTTGTTCCTAGTGTGGGTGTCAGTTACTTATTATTAAAAGTCACTTAAGAATATTGGCAAGAAGGAGAAAGAACAGATTCCTGAAGGAAGTAGATTTTTCAGGAGGAATTTGAAAGAGGAGAATGAGGTTTGGGAGATAAGAGACAGACCGTTCCAGGCACAGAGGTCAACACAAGAGCAGGTTTTTTAAAAAAGCAAACTGAATAAAACAAACTCCATCATGTGGGATCGTATTGACACCCGCATGGGTCATCAGCAGGGATGTAATATTTAGATCCACAGACCTCAGCCTCTCCAGCTAAAACAGTAAGCACTGATAAATTGTAATTCTCTATGGGCCAGCACTAAAAAGGTGTAAAACATTTTGCCAGCAGGTTTCACAGATATTTGCTGACAGCAGAAGTGTGGTGAGACACAGGAATCTGGTGCATGGGTGGCAGGTTTGTATAATTTTTGGTGGTGCCCCGTTAGCCATGCCCCCCCCCCATTAGTCATGCCTCCGGAGGTAACACGCTCAGGGCAAGATGGACACATGACCAGAAGTAAAAGGTGTCATGTCACCCCTCTCAAAAGGCTTTTCCCACCATCCTCCTACCAACAGGGATTAGTTTGGCCCCCACCAAGCCCCCCTCATGCAACTATCCTGCAGTTGCATTAATCCAATGTGTGTGACATTAACTCGGGGGCAGAGAGGCTGGGGGAAGTGTTCCCTCTAAGGCTATATCTACACTTGCGGCTTCTTGCGCAAGTACAGCCGTTCTTGTGCAAGAACCTACAGAACATCCACACTGCCCGCCTGCTCTTGTGCAAAGAAATTTACAGAATGGCGTCTTGTGCAAGAGCTATGCTCTTTTCTAACAGGTGTAAGCTCTCCTGCGCAAGAGGGCAGTGTGGATGCTCGGCAGGGATTTCTTGCGCAAGAAACCCCTGATGGCTAAAATGGCCATTGGAGCTTTCTTGGGCAAGAGAACATCAACACTGCCATGGATGCTCTTGTGCAAAAGCACAGCTCACACATGGCAGTGTGGACGTGTTCTTGCACAAGAACCCTTGTGCAAGATGTTCTTGCTCAAGAAACCGCCAGTGTAGACATAGCCTAAGAGTTTCCTCCCATGAGCAGAATGAATTTTGTGTTGTGCACCAGTACTGAGTTCATGTGGCTTGTTTGGATGTGCCACTGTGGAACACAAGTTATTAATAAATATTTTTAAACCTTTACCTTTTCTCTCTGCTGCCATGTCTTCTCCCCTTGTTCCATCAGCTCCCCTGGTGCCTGCTGCCCCCCCAACTCCTCACCCTCCTCTGCTGTCCTGACTCCTGCCCTTCTCACTGCCCTCAGCCCTCCTGCAACCTGCCCCCCTCCACCAGCCCTTCTCTCCCCCTTGTGCCCACTCCTCCAGTAGCCCCACTCTGATCATGTGAGCTACCCCTCCTCATCCCCTCTTCTAACACTTCCCTCTACAAACCTGCCCTGACTCTCTCCTTTGGTGCTGGTCCCTCCCCTGCAGATGTCTGCCCTTCTGCTTCACCCCCAGAATCCCCTGGCACCTGCACCTTCCCTTACTCCTGCACCGTCTTGGTGCCTTCCACTTCCCTCGCTGCCCCTGCCCCCTTTGCCTTCTTTTTCCCTGATGCCCACCCCCTCACCACTCTTTGCCCCCATACCCCTCTGTGCCCTCACACATGACTTGCTCCATCCTGGCCTTCCTCATGCCCACCCCTTCTTTCAAGCCTTCTCTCAGCACCTCCTCCTCCAGCCCCCAATGCCCTTACCCTCTCCTCTTCCAGCATCACTCTGTCCCCCTCCCACTGACACCTCCCCTCCTGCCCTTTTCCTCATTGTCTGCACTTGGCCCCCTGACATTTGTCTCTCCTCTACCCTGTCCCTTTGGTGCCTTCCCCTTTCTTTCCCCTCTCCCCCTGCACAAGCCCCTTCCCCTTTCTTCTCCCTCCCCCTCCGCACAAGCCCTTTCCTCTCCCAGCCCTCCCCTACCTTCTGCCTTCCACTTTGCGGGTCCGGAGTCTGCGCTCCACCCCAGAAGTCCCTGAATTCCAAACCCGCAACTCAGCCGCGCGGCACCAGCAGTTTTAAAGTCCTGGGCCGGGCCATGATGTCACGTCATGCCCGGGCGTCTCCCCACCCACCTGTCTGAGCAAGCAGCACATGGCAACAGCAGCCGGCAAGGGGGAGCTGATTGAAGGTTGCGCACAGCAGGGACGGGATGGGGACGGGGACGGGGAAGAGACGCTCTGGGGCTGGGGGCCGCTCCAAGCAGGGCCGGGGGAGAGACCCAGCTCCAAATATTGGTGGAGCAGGGCCCCCAGCTCTAAATATTGCTGGAGCATGGGCACCACGAGCCCATATAACTCGCCGCCCATGATCTGGTGGGAGTGTGTGCGACTAGCTAAAGATCTCTCTGACCCTTCCCAATCCTGTCTCTTCCTCCAGTCTTCCCTGGCTAGTCATCTCAGTCCCAATCTTCTTGCCCAACTAGTCCCCCATTCACCTTGGTGCCACATCCAATTCCTATTCTTCCCCTCATCATAGTTTCCAGTTCCTGTCTTTACCCCTGGAATCCTCATTCTAGTCCCTGCTAGGCTCAGCCAGTGTCCGTCTCACCCTCTGAGTGCCTCATCCAATCTATTCCTGCTCCCAATCCTCTCCCCACCTAACGTTCCTTGGCCCAAGCTCCTTCCCAATCCAGTCTGTTTTTTACCGAGACAACTTCCATTCCCAGTCACTTCTGCTTACACAGGCTTCTTGTCTCCATTTCCCAGGAATTCTCTTTGTCAGCATCATATTTTTTTTGATTGCACTGTGGATGTCTGTAGCACTTTAAAATATTCGTAAATTTAAGACTCACAACTCACTAGGAGTGTAGGTATTGCTTCTATTTTACAAATGCAAAAATTGAGGAAAATAAAGATTATGCGATATTCCTTCCCCTTGTTCAAGGATGGCTAAAGGTAGTGTTATGGACTGAAACATGATTAATCAATCAACCATTGGACTACCACTAGCCTAATCTGGGTTTAGTGGTTCCCATTCTTCCTCAGAACTGGCCCACTCCCCTCAGAGAAAGAAGTAGTAACCTAATGTCTGCATTTTTAATTAGCATTTTCTCATTCACTGAGATTCAAAGGCAAATGCTAGGACTGAAAGCCAATCTAGGTAATCCCTACAGAAACTAAAACCATTGCCGCCTCTCTGAAGTGCTGTGCAAATCAATCTTTTGAGCCCTTGAAAGAAAGATGCCAAACAAGTGCACACTGTTAATTATCAGCTGGTCATGGAACATCTGGTTCAAAAATGGCATTTCTGAACAACTCTGAGGTGTGCGGGATGATTATAAAAATCATTTTTAAAAGGTGGGAAGACCTTCATATTCACTTAGCTCTTGGTTGATTGTCAACCGCAGGTATGTTTTAAACCCCAACTGTACCTAGTCAAAAAATGCAGATGGGAAAAGAGAGGCATTAAGCAATAAATAATTTTAAACCAAGGAACAGTGGGGTTCTACTGCCCCCAAAGAACCTTTCCTCTCACAGTATCATAGAAGAAGAGTAGCCCAGTCATTAAGAGACACATTTGAGACTCAATAGCACTGCCAAAGACAATCTGTATGACCTTGTCAAGGCTCGCTCGCTTGCTCTCGCGCTCTCTCTGAAATTCCGCAGCTGTAATTCAGGGATGATAATTTCCCTATATTGTAAGGATATGTTTTGCTGCTCACACATTAAAAATCACATATTTAATTGAGAGACCAGATTCCAATTAATTTAAGGTTGACACAAGGTCAGAACCACCCCAGAGGCTCTGTTCTTTAAAGCCACCAGATGTACCAGTTATAGGCAGGCAAGCTCAGCCCAGCAGGATCTGAGTGCTGAGGGGCTTAGTGGGGGGGGGGGATATAGGTTCAGAGTGAGAGGGTTCTGTGTGAGGCAATGTTGATGTGGGCAGCTCAGTGAGTGGGGGATCTGGATACTATCTAAGGTGGTACATAAAGCCTGGCAGTTCAGAAGGACCCAGGACTTCTGGCTGCCAACAGCACTTCTGCAGCAGTGGCAGCACCTGGAGTCCTCGGCTCTTTAAATTATCCCTGGAGTACCAGGAGGCATACCCCCCCCCCCCACAGCACTAAGGGCTGGGAGGAGTGCACTGTGATCTGTGCAACACTGAGGGCTGGCTGTTCTGGCCCTGACCCTTCCACCCGAGACCCCGCCCCTTCTGGGAGCATGTAGCTAGACTATCCCCACCTTAACCAGGGACCCAGCAAGGCAGTTGGCTCCCCTGCCTGTCCAAACATGGGAGGCTAGTGCTAGTCCAGATCTGGAAAAAAGGAGATGGGGTCCAGAGATCAAAGTGCACCTGTCCACAACTGACCTGACTTGTGATTTTCAGTTGATTCAACTGCAAGCATGAAAGGTAGCATCAGAGCAGGATTTTTGTATATTAGGCTATTCTATCTTCTCTCATTTCTTCATGTGTGAATCCAATACATTGGTACAAAATTCAAGAATATCTTAAAGCAAAACCAAACAAGAATTGACTGTTCTCCCCATGGAAGGCTTTTAGCATCATCAGGAGACTTTTTAAACCGGGGTGAGCAATAAAACAGTGGCAGTTCACCAGGGTTAGCTCCCACTGGGCCATTGCCCCTATATGTACCTACACTCTGCAGGCACAGGCGATCGCAGCTCCCACTGGCCAGGAACAGCAATCCATGGCCAATGGGAGCTGTGATCCCTTGTACCTGTGGAGGCATAGGTAAACACAGCAGTGTGAGGGCCCGCCACAGGCTAGCCCTGGCAGACAGGATCCAGCTCATGGGCTGGTATCCCCCTCCTTTTGCCCTCTAAAATACTTTGCTGAATAGAAATGAAAACATGTCTAAAATGTAAAACCATGCATCTCTTGATTTCCATTCATTTTAATGAATCTTTTTTCTTTCTCTATGCATGTGTGTTCAAGGAATACTTAAAAGGGTGATTTTTGTAGTAAAAATCAGTCCAGAGTCACAGTGGTCCCCCAAACCACAGAGAAATGTGTTTAACACTGTAAGAGTAAAGTGCAGGTTCTAGTGACCATCTTGTCACCCCTGAGCCCAGTAGCTTCTATTTAAGGGTGTGGCTCAAATCCCATTGACATCAACGCACAAAGACATGTTGAAAGTTTTGCTTTAAACTCTTCCATACTGGGAATAATTCCTCATTGACCAAGAAACACTTTCCAAACATCTCTCCCCTTTATGGTCAGTTATGACATGTTAAATACGGTAATTTAATGAAACATTAAACAAAATGTATTGTTGTAAGGAATATTTGGGGTGGGCTCTTAGGAGTGTTATACAAGATACACTGTGTAAAATGGAGAAGTATACAATACCGGGACTCCATATTAACACTGGATCATTTTTTTTTCTTTTTTCTTATTCCAGTTCTTCCTGTATCATCTTTCATCCACCTTCACCATTAGTTTGAGTTTCACCTTATACAAAAAGATCACATTATAGAAATAGCAAGAGCCTTATTGCCTGAGTCAGCTTAGTTACACATACAGTGGGTGATCTTTTACCCTGGGGATAAATTCGAATTAAGATATGCAACTTCAGCTATGTTAATTGCATAGCTTAAGTCAAAGTACCTTAACTCGAATTTTGGCTCCATCCACACTGCAGTAAGTCGAAGGGAGTACACTCTCCCTTCAACTTCCCTTACTCCTCATAGAAGCAGAACTACCGGCATTGACAGCAGCACCCTCTCAGTTCAAATTAGTGTGTCCTCACTAAACCCGCTAATTTGAACCCAGGAAGATCGATTGTCGCTGCTTTGGTCTTATCTGTAGTGTAGATGCTTATGTAATGCATGAGTTTAGCCAGAGAAGATATACAGCCTGGGCAGTAGCAATATGAGCTTCACCACAAATCCCCCATGAACATGGAAGGACCACCTCTGGCTGAGAGAGAGAAGCTCAGTCTCTGTGTACCTTCAAGTTATATAATGCTTGACTGACATGGGAAGTGGCACAAGCACCACCCTAGCAACATGGCTGGCACTAGCCATAAAGCTTTGTCAGGTTGGGCCAAGTGTGACAATGGATTTTGGTGACCGTCACTTGACTGAGAACATAAACTCACTTTAAGCAGTGGGCAAAAACATGGACTCTCTCAGCTGTTTGGTGGTCCACAAGCAACAGTTTTTAAAAGCACAGGCCTCTCTCAGGAAACACTATGGCACGACAGTAGAGACTTCAGTGTCTGTTGCTGTCAACATGGCACCTTGGAGAGCCCTAAATTTTTTTTTTTTTTTAAAACAGTCACTGCCATAGCCCAGCCAGAGGAAAGTTGAAATGCAACCATGGGATGTGTTATGATTTTACAAACTGGGCTGGTTTGGCGATCCAAGGGTAATACTGTGCACTAATAACCAGGAAACCTGGGTCAGTTCCAAGATCTGGTCTTTTGCGCTCAAGGCTAATCAGAACCAGAAGTGATTCAGAGAATATTAACTTAGTCTGTGCTGTTATAAGAGAATGTCTCATTTAAGCATTTGCAATGTTAATTGTTTTCTCCAGTTCTGTTCCCCTACTCTCCTTTCCCTTTGTCCTATCTCATGCATTTATGTCTACCTAGCATTCTTAGAGCACATCTACGCAGCAGGGCTAAACTCGAAATAAGCGATGTAATTTGAGCTACGCTAATTGCGTAATTTAAGTCAAAATAGCTTATTTTGACTTTTGGCACTGTCTACACAGCAGTTATGTCGAAATAGAGCACTCTTCCCCCGACTTCCCTTACTCCTTGTACAATGAGGGTTACAGGAGTCAGAGTAAGAAACCTGTTATTTCTAATTCATTTCAAAATAATGGGCTTGTTGTGTAGACATGCACTGATGTTATTTTGAAATAAGACTGCTGTGTAGACATATATATAAATATATATAAAGTTTTTACTATTTAAGCAGTACTGCTTCACAACATGCAAGGAGAATGCCAAGGTATATCCATTATATTATATCCATTTATAGCCCTGCCCCAAGAAGGTTTGATAAAAATATGGCCTTACTTTTTGAATCAGAGCTATTTTTTCTTTCCTGTTGTTGTTCCTTGCCTTCTTCATTAAAATCATTAGCAGTGGGGTACAGTTCTGATGCATTTTTCTGTCGACTCATGTTCTTTCTTCTCCTCTTCTCCACCAGAAAGCTAAAGGAAATTATGCCCTGATTTAATTGTTGTAGCATTGTTAATTTTACCACCCACTCCAGACTAATCGCAGGAAGAAAAAGGAGCATTGCCTCTTACTCAGAGCATGGGATTTTGAGACCGAAATACCGACATTTTAATTCTTCCTTCGAAACAACTCCCACTGGAGTCCTGAGCAACTCATTGTTTCCGGGTCTGTGTGATTATACTAACTGCTCTACTTCACAGGGATGGCAGGAGGATTAGCATTTCCTATTTATAAAGTGCTTTGAAGATGAACAGTACAAAGTACAACCAGCCTTCTGGGTCAGTGTGGTGCTGAAAATAAAGTGAGATGTCTGACTTTCAGCACCACAATGCCCAGGTCTTGAGTCAATGCCCCAGTGTACCTCCCAGCCTTGAGTCTGGTTTAACAGGTAATACAAAACCAGCCATGTAACCAGCATGGCTGTCCCACAAGTTTCTATCTCGCTTGTCCTAGCCTCCCAGATTCCTCCCTCCAGAAAAGATTCCAGTGACCTTTACCTCAGGAGGAGTTAATAAACTCCATCTGCTACAAAAAATTATGAGATTATATATAATTACACATGACTATAGTGAGGACTAAAGCATGAGGAACAACATAGTAACCTTCAGCCAAAATCTTGGCCCAGTGCCCTTCTACTATCTGTTCCTTCAGGGACATTACATTAGTGAGGAATCAACACAGTGCAGCCTTACTCCACCATCCTCCTTCTCCTCCCCACTGCCTTCCCACTCCCCGCCCCTATGATTCCCTTGTTACCCTCCCAGGACAGGTGCTGCTCTTTCTGGTGTAGGAAGCCAACTCCCCCAGTTTTATGCAAGTGGAGACCTCCCCTACCCAACAGGAATTCTGGATCATGCTCTAGCTGTTTAAAACTGAAGTGAATGTGCCGGCCAACAAATCCAGCCCTTTGAGTTACTAGTCCCAGAGCAGAACTAATATGGAAGAGAGGACATTTGACAAAAAATGAAAGCTCTTTTCCATCACCCACTGGATGTGGCAGAGAGTATTTTCCTCAGTATATTCATGGAAAAATCCTCTACTAGAACATATCAGAGAAGCTACCTGAGAGGCTGGCATTTTTTGAATGAACAGGGGAGAACACCATATAATGCTCTCAACTGGCAGATCATGGCATTTGGTGTAGCTGGGGGTGGGGGAGGCAAGCCCCCAGCCCCACTTACCACTCTCTGCTAAGGCCCCACCACCATCACAGGATGGGGAAGAGATGGGGCAGTATGCAGTAGTGCACCCCTCTCCCCTCTGCCATCGGGAGGGGAAAGAGATGGGAGGGAGCATGTGCCCGCATGTGCCTCAGCCTGCCTGGCCCCCAGAGCACCAGGGAGGGAAGAGGCCACATGGCTCCCCCCTCCCTGGTTCTCAGAGCAGTGGGGCAGCAATACGCCGCCCCCAGAATGTGGGTGGAGCCATGCTTGGCAGTTTGGGAAGGCAATTTCCTTCCCCTGCTTAGGCTGCCCGACGCCCATGGGGCTGATGTTTCTTCTCCTTACATATGTGATCAGTCCCTGTGATGGATAGGAAGAGTGCCGGCCAGCATTCAGTGACTAAAGGGTTAAACTCAGGCAGCGAGGGTGTGTTGGCAGGGAGCCAAAGGGAGGAAATGTTGAAATTTGAATGGGAAGATATACCTGCCTGCTGTTTTTTGTGTGTGAATTTTAAGCCAGGAGTTGGGGGGGAACAAGATTAATTGAACCAGGTAGAACTACCATGGCTACAAGGAATACTGGGCATGGAAATGGACTGGACCTGAAAGCACGAATCTGTAAGTAGATAGGGAATGAAATGTTTATTTAGACTCAATTAGGTTAGTTCTTTGTTTTATTGTTTGGTCAAACTTCTCTGTGCTAAGTCCATATGCCTCCCCGCCCTCCAATACACTATTTGAAACTGAATCCCAGAGTTACAATTCTCTGTGTTTTAATCTGTTCTTTTCTCAGTTGCTTTATAACACCTAGCAACCTAGTATGCTTTACCATATATATCTTTTTTGTTTTGTTAATAAAATCACCTTTTTTAAGGTGATGATTTGATTCTTGTGTCCTGGAAGGTAGGAGGTTTGTGTATGCATGCCTAAGACTGAGAAGTCTGCTATCAGAGATTGCAGATTGTTTTCTCTCTTTTTTTAAAGCTCTCTTGTGGTAAAAGAGCTTGGGGTATCCTTCTGGAAGAAGTTCCAAGTGCTTTCTTCCTGGGCCTAAGAAAAAAGGGGTTTTCACTTGATGGTGGCAGCTAATCTCCCAAGCCCAGGGAATCTGTGACCTTGGGGAGTTTTTTAAGCAAAAGCCTATAGAGGCAAGGTATTTTTAGGGTCTCTTGCAGGCCCCCACCTTCCGCACTCAGAGTGCCAGAGTGGGTAACAGCCTTGACGGTCCCTTTAAGTTACAATTCATGACAATGCCCAACTTCTCTGATGAATGAGAAGGCTGTAGATGCTATAGCAGAAGGCAACATTGGGGCAAGAGGAGGGGCTCTTCCTGCAAAAGTGTTTCATTATTTTAGATCAGCAGTGCTCAAACTGTGAATCAGGACCCCAAAGTGGGGTTAGATTTGCAGGGGCCTAGGTCCTAACCCAAAACACAAGCCCAACCACTCAGGTTTTGACTTCAGCCCTGGACAACAGGGTTCTGGTTACAGGCCCTCTGCATGGGACTGAGGCTCTTGGGCTTTGGCTGCCCTGCCCAGGTGGGTGGAGCTCGAGCTTTGGCTTTGCCCCCTCACCGCTCGCCCAGGGCAGTAGACCTCAAGCTTTGGTCACTCCCTCCTGGGAGTCATCTACTAATTTTTGCTATCAGAAGGGGGGATTGCAGTGCAGTGAAGTTTGAGAACCTCTGTTTTGGGTCATTCCATGGTATTTGTTTCATCTCTTTCACTACTCAAATCCTTAATTGTCTTATTTTTCCTCTTCCAACTTGAGGCACTGAGTGATAATGACCATGTAATTTTGCTTTAATGGATCAAATGAACTTTAGGTACCAAATCAGATCATTTCGTACACATTGGTTGCATAAAAAAATAAATGTAAAAACATCAGGGATTTGTTTTGATTTTTTTTACACCTTTCTCTGTTCCTAGATTATTATTAATGAAGCTTCAAGAAATCTGTCAGATAACTGAGGTTAAGTGCTGATAGAGTAACGAACCATTCAAGGCTGATTTGCTTGAATGAGCCAAATAATGCAAGTGACACATCTTGATAAGTGATCAGGTTTAAACTAAATATTCTTGAAGCTTACAAAGCTTTGATGAGGTAAAACAGCTGTACTGAAAGTCCTTTTAATCCCCTTTCTAAACAGAAATTTATTACTGGCCCTATACACACTACATTTCTAGATTTTTTGTAGCAAATAAACAACTCTAAAAGTACCGAAGATAAATGTTAGTATGTGTGTAAGAGGTATGGAGCACAGCTTTCTCCTTCTAGACTTTCTTTCTAGGTGCTCATCTGGCCCACATCTTAGTACCTCACAAACATTGGCCAAAGTTTGCAATACATTCCTCCTCACTCCTGTTAGGTGAGGTACAAATAGAGAGTTGATCATGGAGACCTTAAGTGAATTGTCACTTATCACATAACAAGACAATGACAGAGCTGCACACAAAATCTGGTGCCTCTAAGTCCCAGTCTGGTGTTTTAACCATCCTTTCCTCACCTAAAAGGTCAGCCAGCTATCGGCCACTAAACAGGTGGCTACTCCAACCAACTCCAACAACCTACACGCTACACAGAAAGTCACTGCAGAAAAGGTAGTTCAAAAGTAACATTATACAGACCCTAGCCTAAGCCTTCTTTCCAGTCTGAGCTGGTCCTATGGGCCGAGCTGTTCTCCTTAGGATTTGTCTACTCAGACTCTGGCTTCATCTCCCCAGAGGGCTATGCTCATCTCTCTTATGTCAAAGGTGAAATCTAATGAATGATACCTCCCCTAAGGCCATAGGTAATTCACCTGCAGCTCCAAGGAGGGTACCAGGATCTTCTGTCAAAGCAGAATAAGACTGTCCCATCATCCTTCTCTCAACTGTCAGTTGCCGTGATCTCAAGGTACCATTTCCCACATTTCTCTCCGGGCATATCTCCCAGAAGCAATAGAATCTGAGAGACCTGACAAGGCTGCTGGTGCCTTGTAAGATAAGTCTCTGTACTATTTTACTATAATCCATTTTAGTACCTTCTGTATTTCTGTAGAAAAAGTCTAATCCTAAAGAGTACGAGAATACAAAACAGTTGCTAGAATACTTTTGTACCCACACCCAAGTGTTCCTGGAGTTAAAATGGTTCACAGAATGATTCATTTCTTTTGGGTCCCTATATTTCTAAAAACGTCAGTTTTTACGATAAATGCATCCTATGATCACCAAACAGATTTCTGCTTGTTCGCAGATCTTTGTTCATTGGTTCAAGGCTTTTACGTAAAGTGCAAAAAGAGGGATGTAAGCCAGACTTCCTTAATGCCACAAGTCTTCTAGATATGATTAAGTATCATTTCTCTCAATCCCTTCTTCTTTGGTATAAAGCTGTAATCAACCTTTGTTACCCTGTCTTCATGACTGAGAGGAGTTAGTTTCAACAAATCACCATCAAGCTTACATTGCAGATTACAGTGTTCAAAATAGTTTTGTCAGGGGTCACAACATGGATGATTCTCTGCAACATGGGGATGTTCACTGAACATTCCCCAGGCAACTAATAGATGGTGTACTTTGAATCAAGTTATGGGGCACTTTCATTGGATTTTCTCTGTGTCATAACAGTTAAATTGATTTTATAACATAACGGTACTCACCAGTGGAATACAAATAAAATGAAGACTCCCATGATGAGCAGTATCAAGATGATGAACACTTGCATATACGCTGAAAAATAATTGCACTTTAGTCTCATCTAAAACGTTCACTGATTTTTTTTTCTTCTTCTTTAAATACTACTTAGGACAGCCTGCAGATTAAATACAGGTACAGTGTGGAGAACACTGTACTAACTGCATGCACTCATTTTTGTAACAGCAATAGCTTTTGGCAGCCAATATGTGCTCCCCTTGGTAAAGTCTAAGACACTCAGCTGGGTTTAGAAGCTGGAGTCTGGATTTTTCTGTTAAGTACTGAAGCCATTAAACTAAGAATCCTGTGTAGTTCCCCTTTCTAAATTCTTCACCGTTCTCCTTCGATTTGCAAATAAGACATGAAAACAACATCAAAATGCAAGCAATTTCTAAAGGAATTCCCCGCGTACCTTTTCTCAGACATGTAGGCATACAGTAGCCATTGATGGCAACCTGTTTGATCTCCCAATGTATCACAATAAATGAATACACATTCATACACAATCTGTTTTTAAGGAAGTAGTTTATTCCAACCAGAACTCTAATGGAAGTTACAATTATTGTAAAATTAGATAGTCAAGGGGAAAGTTTTAATTTTGATCAATCATCATTTTCCAACAAAAAAACTGGTTGGAAATGTTCTACTCAACTCCAGTCAGAAGGGACTGTGCCCAGTCCAGCATATTCTAAGGAGGCCTACATTGGCAAGCCTTCCCTGAAGTTAAAGATGTCTTGAACCCTGCCACCTGCACCTCTAGGAAAAATTCCACAGGGTTATCGTGAACCCGCTGCTCTAGGGGAACATAGATTCCTAGGTCACTGAAAATAAAGTGGGAGAATAGAAAAGCTAACTGGCACAACGTGCAAAGCAAATTATCAGCACTGAAGCACTGTAGCAAACACACTTGGGTTTGTTTCACAAAGAGGAATGGAAGGAAGATAAAGTCATGTAAAAACAAACAGTATGTAGGGGCAGAGAGCCTTAAAGTGAAAAGAATCTAGAAATGGAAAATTAGGTCATCTAGTTCATCTCCCACTGTTAATACACGACTATTGCCAGCTATATGTTTACTAGCCTTTTGTTCAGTCTAGATGTAAATTTGCCTAGTAACAGTGATCCCACCACTTCCATTATTCCCCTGGCTAAATGATGTCACTATCAGGAAGTTTCTCTACATGGATCCCATATGCCCCTTTTCGCCATTTCATTCCATTCCATTCCCCCTATTTATCACATATATTCCATCTTCGTTTTACTATTGTAAAAAAAACCCCATACCTCTCCCTTCTTAACCTTTCTATGATATTTTCAGATTCCTCTCACTCTTAGTTGTCTCTTAGCCAAGCTATTCATATTTAGCTTGCTTAATTGTCCCTGGCAAACCAATGCATTTAGTCCCATGAAGAAGTTCATTGTCACTTCTCTGAATACCTTTGACCGTTTCCTGTCATTGCAGTGCTATTGTAGACATGTTGGTCCCAGGATATCAAGGAGACAAGCAATACCTTCTATTAGAACAGCTTCTGCTTGTGGAAGCAGAGATGGCAGGTTTGCAGAAATTTTGGTGATGCCTAGAATCTGCACCACTCCTCCGCCCAGACTCCCTCCACCCCACCTGCCTAAGACTCTGGGAGGGAGTTTGGATGAGTGAGGGGGCAGGCTCTGGGAGAGAACTTGGGTGCTGGGTACAGACTCTGGGCTAGGACAGGGGGTGGGGGTACATGAGTGGGTGAGGGGTGCAGGTTCTGGGAGGGAGTTTGGGGACTGAAGAGATTGTAGGAATTTGGAGGCTGAAGGTGGATGGATGCAGGGAGAGGGTGTAGGCTTTGGGAGGGAGTGGTATGTGCAAGTGGGTGTCAAGGGCCGGGAGGGGTGCTGCACTTACCTAGAGCGCCCCCCTCTGGCAGCAGCTCTGGGGGAGAGAGGGGCTGCCACAGATTTCCTACCCCCCCCAACCCCACCTGCTTCCCTATGCACCCCCCATGCATCTCCCAGTCCCACCTGCCACCATTTAATACAGCTGTTTGTTCCATGAGAGAGAGAGAGAGAGAAGGCCTCAGAGATGCACGTGGTGGCAGTGGTGTGGAGCCAGTTGTTCTAGCCTCACTGCATTGCTGATGGTTGCAGTGGGGGTCCTCCCCCCCCCCAAAATATTTTAAATTGCCCAGAAGTGGCAGGTGGGGTGGGAAAGAAGGGGGCAGGGCCAAGGGCAGTCAGCCCTCAGCACTGTCCGGACCACAATGTGCCCCCTCTCTGTAGTCCTCAGCACTGCTTGGAGCATGCCGCACAGCACGTCAGCAGCAATTTAAAGGGCTAAGGGTTCCAGGACCTTTTGAATCACTGAGCCCCTGGGTAATTACCTCTTTGGCCCCCTGCTTCTCTCTCTACCCCCCCAGCCCCGGCCATTGTCAGGCCTGGCCGAACATAAACCTAAACATAATGCTGAATGGGAATGAAACAGCTATGTCCACAATCCTTAGTTCTTCTCCCAATTAGCAAATTTCTCAAAGATTAATCACACCCATCATTTAGTATCTAGAATCTGACATGCTGTGATTTCTTATGTAACCTGGGATTGCAGTATCTCCCTCAAAAATTACATATTGTGTCACACTTACAGTTGTCACATCACTAACTGTCAACACGACTCTGGGGAGATCATTTTGTTGATAAATACTATAGTCAGTTTCCTGACCACACTATGGTTCATTATAAAATACACCCAGGAGACCAAATAACCAATGTTCATTAAATTTATTCCTATAAAGCAGTAATAATATAGTACAGGAAAAAAGCTTTATACCACACCAGTCTCCAGAAAACCGTCTTCTACAGTGAAATGAATTCACCTTACACAGAAGGCATATTGCCAAAGTTACACATTTCAGCTGGTATAATTAATCTGATGATTTCACAAGTTACCTATCTCTCTACATTCTCTAAAATACAAACTAGTTGTCCCAGTTCCCTAACTTGTTGTTCTGTTCCTTCCTGATCTTTTGTTTTGACCACTAGCATTTCAGGTAGCCATGCAGGAAGTTACTTCCATAGCTAGTAGTAAGACAAAGAACCGCTGTATCTTGATTTGGCAACCTTCCAATCTCCTTATGGCAAGGCTTACTGCAACTAATGCAAGGCATTATGGGATACTTAACACAAGAGAATAGGATTATAATAAAGGCATAGCCAATTTAGGCTATGTTATTTATGTGTAAAGCATACTAATGTATATATAGTACAGATAATGTGTATAATTTTAAAACATATTATAGTAAAGGTGACAACACTGCCAAATTAATATATCAAGCAATGGTAAAGGCCTTTATTTGTGATTTCAAGTGTTTTACCAAACTGCATGAGCAACAATACATAAGAACAGCTAAAATGAATACATCTTGTAATACAAACAAAGCTTTAAATGCAATTTCTATTCAATATGTGAAACTAGTATTTCAAGATCCCCATCATAGACAATGTCATTCAAGGGTTGGTTTGGCTTGTGCATGTCATTGCTCATTTGAATAATGTGCATGTATTACTGATCTACATTTAAAGATGGTAGATTAATATGCACATTAAAAACAGATAGGTAAGAGTCAACTGCATCCTAATATTAACCAAGTCAAAGGAAAGGCTCCTGTTGACATCAATGGCCATGGACCAGGCTCATAACATGCTTCCAAATCCTGCCGTTGGGGGAATGAGAGAAGTGAGCAAGGTGCATAAAAGTAGAGTTAAGGTCACTTTAAAAACAAGGACTAGGATCTCGAGTATATCATGTTGTTATTCTAAGTACTTACCTGGCACTGCTTTCTTGTAGCAAATTTGTTTATGGAAGCAACATCCTAATACTGAACACTGGATTCTTGATACATTTTGGGAACATATTTCATAAAGAGGTAGCTCACACACTACAAAAAAAAAAACCCCAAACAAAATATTAAAATTAAGCAACAGACTGAACATTAACTTGTAATGCAATACCACTGAAAGATATAGAATATATTTAATTTATGAGCCAACAAAATGAGATTGTTAATTATACAGAATGAAACACAGTTCTCAAAAGTTTAAGATAATACACTTCAATGGAAGGCTTCTGCCAATGCCAATTCAAGTAAGCACTCTGTGCACTCAAGCAGAAGATGGGGACAACAGAAATTTTGGATTTCAGTTTGTAATGCATAATTATTTCAAATTTAAATGTTCTCCAAGTTTAAATTACCATGGGATTTTCTTTTTTAAGATTTTAAGTGCATGCAATTTTTACTCCAATTTTGATAAAAAAGATAGAGAAGATCGACAGAAAGCTAGATTTCCTAGTAAATGACATTTTCAATAAATTCAACATTTACATCAAGAAGGGGGTTATATTATAAAGTGGAAATGGGAAGACAAAATCATTTGGACTAGGTAATAGTAAATTCTAAACTAAAAAAGACCCATATATACAGACATATTAAATGGACTACATGAGAAATACTTCATAATAGGAGGGAAAAGAACAAGCAGAATTCATCACTTCCCAGCCACAAAACAAGCACTAATAAAAAGAAAAAGACTTTTAAATCAAAATAAAGCAACATACATCTCAATAGAAATTTTATAATCTACTATTTATCTGAGTGTGTCTGTCTGTCTGGTCATTTGTTCAAGAACTCCTCTTAAATGGTAAGAGCTAAGAATTTGGTACACAGCTTCCTCTTATCATAACTTAAGGCGAGGTAAGGGTTTGGTTGTGGCAGGAAAATGGAATGTGCTTGCTTCTCATCAAACCAAATAGAAAAGAGACAGAATCAGGACTGCCCCAGCCCTACAACCCCCAGGCACCCTTTAGGGAGCACAGGGGGTGCTGAAGCTCCCCCCCTCTCTGATTTCTATGGAGATGTTGCTGGCTGTGCCCTTGTGTCAGGCTGTGAGGGAAGTTAACTGTATTCCTCACTGACTGGGCTGTGCAGGGAACAGACGAACATGGACCTGCAGCAGCTGGAGGCATGCACCTCTCCCCTGACTCTGCCTGCTGAAGCTGCAGCAGCCATGGAGAGATGCTTCTCACCTGGCCCCAAGCTGCTGTGGTGAGAGATGAATGGGACAGTTATTACCTACCAGCCCTGTGCTCTTGGGGAACCGGGGAGTGACATTCATAGAAAACCATCCCCCCCTTCGCCTAGGCCTCTGCTAGAATCAGACAAAGCAATGAAAAGGCCAGGGAAGACACACCTAAACTAATTAAGGAAACACCCCAGCCTCATCTGCATTGAAGATAGAACTCATTAGCATACAGAATGGAGACCAGCTCTTCCAAAGCAGAACCGCATTGAACTATGGGATACCGAAAGCAGAGAAGCACTGCCTGATGGGAAATCTCTGCTCCAGATGCTAATGAAGCCAGGCCTGCTCACACCCAAATTAGTCATTATCAGACCAATTCTAGTAATGGATCCTATTGACATCCAAAATACTGAAACTGCCTAGTTGCATTGTGAGCTCCTTCAAGGAACATCACCCATAACCAGGGGTGATCAGTCTCTATTGTCCTGCCTCTGTTTCTCTTTGAACTATTGTCCTATCCCTATAAAAACTCCTACCCTGGCCCAAGAAAAACTGTTCTGATACCTGGATTTAAACCGCATCAGCTCCATTGAGACTTTTTCATCTCCTGTCTGATCATGCTGGGGGCTCTGCTCTGCTTGTCTCCTGCCCTCTGGACCCCCAGCTCCCATCACCATCTGGGAATCCCAATCAGTGCAAGTTCCATGGACTGGTGAGGTCTCTCTCTCTCTCCCACCAACTACCTATCTCTCTAAGCCTAGCTTCCTGACTCTGCCCTATGTAAACTGTTTTATGGTTAGCTAGCCCTAACATTTGTAATCAGTTTCAATTTAGATTTAATATTATAACTGTTAGATTTAATATTGTAACTGTTGTGTATGTTTGGCCTCCTATCACTACCCAGAAATAAATAACTTTCATTGTTAAGCTGGTTGTTTCTCTTTCTTCCTCTCACTCTTCCTCAAGGGGTGTTGTCTTGGCTTCCCCATTCGCTCTGCAACAACGCTTCTTGTACCCAAGCTAAAGATCCCTGTAGTGCCCAAAATCCTGTGGGGTTTGCTCATCGTGTGGTTTACTAGTGAATGATTGTGGTGTGAAAGTGGGGATAGGGAAGTGCTGAACCTGGTGGTTTATGAGGATGGCAGCTTAAAGTGCTGTTTAATCCAGCCCACTGAGTCCAAAGGCTCATGAGGGTGCAGTGTGGCATTACTGTTAACCCAGCCTGCTGAATTCAGGGATATATGAGGGGTCAGCTCATGAGTGCTGATTACCCAGTCCTCTCAGGTGTGCTCTGTTAGTGGGTGTGAGTTGCTAAGGTGGGAAGAACCCCATCCTGAGGAACCTAGTTCCTGCAGGAGAGCTCCACTGGGAGGGGGAATTCAGCTCCATATGAGAACACAAGTAAGCACTGATAGAATTGATAACCTTCCCCAGTCCCATAAGAGTAACCCTAATAAATGAGCATACCCCATAGTATTGGGCAAATCTGGTAACACAGGTCTCTCTTCCCAGGGCAGCCTGCATTCTGAACCCCTCTCTCATCCCCAGCTCCACCTCAAAGCAATGATTTAAATGAAGCATGAAGATTTTAATTTTATTTTCCAAAAAACAAAAATTGAGTAAAGGACCTGAGCAATGCCAGGTCAAGGCATTGCTAGTAAAATATAATTGGAAACATCCATAGCCCAGAATCATGGGTTTGTAGAACATCTCTCTCTTCATAATGATGGTGCATGATGGGAATTTGAAGTCCTGTTTTGAAACACCACTGTTGTTTCAGTCTTGCACAAAAATATTTTTACAATGATCCCAGGCTTATGAAAAACATTTGTATGGTTGCTGGTTAAATCAGTCTTGCTTCACATATACTGCAAATTGCTTAAGAATGGAAAACTAGCACAGGGCCCTGGAAAATCATGACTAAACAGAAATAAGGCACAAATTTTTTAATAGTGGGGTAATTATTTATTGAAACAATTTACCAAGGGGCGTGGTGGATCCTCCATCACTGGAAACATTTAAATCAAGACTGGATATCTTTCTGAAGGAGGTGCTCTAGCTGAGTCAGAAGATATGGGCTAATTCTATTGCCTTTGAAAGAAAGAAAGCCCTGCATAATTAAGCCTTGCCTTTATAGCCCTAAGCCAATATGCCTAAAAACCCTGGCTACAATGGATGAGATGATCATTTAGTTCATCATCTAATCCTTTCAGTCTCTTCCCTTCTAACAAGAACCCCAGTCATTGCTTCCCCTCTAAAATAGTGAGGTATTTTAATGACCTTTATCAGCATCACCATATCATAGTGCCTGGTGTATCCACGAGTGATTATATTTTTCAGTTGAATACATAAACTGGCACTAGGCTAGTTGGGTATCAGAAAGCCTGTTGAATTTCAGAAGTCTTGTTCTTGAGTATCTGAGCACTATGTAGCTCTTTCATTACCTTACAAAAGTTGGTTTTGGCATATGTGGTTAAACACTTCAAAGTCTGCAGTACTAGCAGTCTGGATTAACAATCAGAAGAGTATTGATAAGGAATCATACACACACACACCCCAGAATATTTTGAATTTTTTGCAGTGTTCAGGCTATTTTGTTGATTCCTATTTTCCTGCTGGAGTTAGACCTATGCCTAAATTCAGGTCCGGCCCGAGCCAATCGTGCGCCCCAGGCCCTGGGAGCGCAGCCCTGCCCCTAGGCGCCCGGCGCATGTGCAGCCCCACCCCCAGGGCACTGGCGCATGCACAGCCCCGCCCCCGCCCAGTCCGGCAGCCCAGCACGGCGCCCCCTACAATGGGGCACCCCGGGCGGTAGCCCGGTCAGCCGTAGCTTGGGCCGGCTCTGTCTAAATTCCAAGGCCAAAAGGGACCTCTGTGATCATCTATTCTGACTTCTTTACAAACCAGGGCATAGCATTTCCCCAGACAGCTACCTATAGCATTTCTTTTTGAAAAACATCCAGTCTTGATTTAAAAATTGCCAGTGAGGGAGAACACACACAACACTTGGTAAGTTGTCCCATAGTTAATTATTCTCACTATTCTAAATGTACAATTTATCTCCAGTCTGAATTTGTCTAGCTCCAAATTCCGGCCATTGGATCATGGTATAACTTTCTCTGCTAGAGTGAAGAGCTCCTTACCAAGTATTTATTCCCCATGTAGATATTTATCAGCTAAACAAGTCATCCTTTAAGGTTCTCTTTGATAGACTCAAGGAGTTGAATCTATTCAGAAAGTTACCTTGACCAGCCTTGTTACATTTTAAGATGCTTGATCACACACAAGGCAGACATACTTAATAACCAGCAGGCGGAGCTCCTCAACTATTTATAATGTCTACACAGCTTGCACAAAACCTGATTTAAAATGTGCAAAGGCAGCTTTTAGGAGTGCTACACATACCAAACTCAGAGTATGCTTAGAACTTTCCAGGTAATACACAGCTCTTTACTTCTAAGTGATCACGTTTTTTTAAATGTAAAAGAATCAGCAATAAAAACCATACTAAGACCCAGGTTTTTGAAAGTATGTAGGTGTTGCTGTGCTAACATTGCAAAGTCTAACTGCTAGGATAAATTTTTGCAGGTTAGGTCCATAAATGGCTATTAGCCAGGGATAAATTATGGTGCCCTAGCCCTCATAACAAGGGCAGGAGATGGATGGCGGGAGATAAATCACTTGATCATTGTCTTCTGTTCTCCTTCTCTGGGGCACCTGGCATTGGCCACCGTCGGCAGATGGGATGCTGGGCTCGATGGACCTTTGGTCTGACCCAGTATGGCCATTCTTATGACTTATGACCTTAAATCTCAGGGTAAGAGAGAGGAGCGGAGGAGCTAAATCCCATTAGAATCCTAAGTGTCCAAATCCCTTTTGAAAATGAGATTTAAGCCCCTAAATCAGTTAAACCTTGAGACACTGGGGCTATGTCTACACTATGAGGTTTTTCCCGGGATACCTCCAGTATCCTGGAAAAACTCCACCGCATCCAGGGAATGCATCTGCTCTTCCGCTTTTTTTTGCGAAAGAGCAGACATGCTCTTTTGGAAGCCCTGTCTTCCACGAGGAAGAAGGGCTCTTCCGAAAGAGGAGGTTTTTTCGATTTTTGGCCCAGTGTAGACAGGCCAAATTTCGGAAAATCTATTGGAAAATGGTACGCAAATTGCAGAGTGCAATTTGCATACCTTTTTCCGATAAATCATTGTAGTCTAGACATAGCCTGAGTGAAGCAGCCCAAATACCTTTACAAATCTGAGTTGAAGGCAGTGTCTACACTAAGAAAGAAAAGCCAGAAAAAGAGACTTTCGGAACATCCCTTCTTCCTCGTAAAATAAGGTTTACAGGGATGCCAACAAAACATGTCCACTCTTCTGACATTTTTCGGAAAAATGGATGCATTCCTTGGAAAAGCTCTGTAGTCTAGACATACCCTAAGTGATTTCTTTAGGAGAAAGTCCTACATGGAGAGTGAGCTTTTGCCAAATGCTGGAGGGCATTTCTGCAGCTCGCAGTTTTCCAGAGGCTTGCTTCTAAAGAGGTGATATTACATAGCCCACCTATGGCTCTGTTCAGTCACTTATAAATGAAGTTCTAACCTGTGAAAATCTTTTCCCACGCCATACTCACACAATATGTTCAAAGCCATGTTCACAGCAGATTTATCTGCAGGCATCTACTATCCTGTGTTCCTCAGGAATTCCCCTTGAAGTGCCAGTTGAAGTTCCCTCAGTTTGCCCACCATAACTCCCCCACGCCCAACAACAGCCCCTGGGAAAAAAGGGGAAGTTTCAGCTTAACCTGGGAGATTGCACCAGGAAGAAGGGCCAAGATAGGACTCTCAGCCCAGGAGCAGACACTACGAATGGAATATTACTGGGAGGTCTCTCCTGGAAGACCAGAATTGGGGTGCTGTGATAGGGTCTTTGCTCTCTGGGATGAGGAGGCCACACACCCCCAACCATGCTGGGCATGCTCTGACTGGCAAATACGTATAAAAGAGAACAGCTCGCTCATTCAGGACTGACTGGCAAAGAGGGAGAACACATGCTGCAGGCTCCAGCCCCAGATTCACTGAAGTCCCAGGCAGTGGAAGAGATGCCAAGAACTAGGAGAACGCCCAAAGAGTGACAGAGCTGCACAGATCAAGGAGACCAGAGACCTTGGAGATGCCAAGTTTACTGTCCTAGGGATAGGGTAGGAAGTAGCTCAAGGCAACTACTAGCGTCAGTGTGTTTTGGATGGATTCCCCACTGACCAGCATACTTATCACTGTCAGGGCCCTGAACTGAGTCCCAGTGGAATCGGGAAAGTCGGGATCCCCCTACCCATCCCCAGGCAGCAGCCGACACCCCAGCCCAGCCACCAGGCCTCACTGCCTTACTGAAGACAGCCACTATTCTGTCTCTGGCCATTGGGCCACACAGCCCTGCAGAAGAGGGCAACCATATTGATTTTGGCTACTAGGACACAGAGTCCTGAGAGAGGGCAGCCATACTGACTTTCACTCCTAGGCCACACTATCCGAAGACAAGGGACAACCTATGGATACAGCTGTGGGGATTATTTATGCAGAACCTGTCCCTCCATAGGACAAGTTTGAGTGGCCACCCTGGACCCCAAGTTTTGAGGTTCCCATGGCAGCTGCCTCAACCGTCCTATGGATGGGAGACTCTCCCATACTCAGTTTAGCTCACAGGACCCAGGGTGGCTGGGATGATTACCTGTGGCACCTGGCAACAGACAGCAGCAGGAGTTGCCCCCTCCCCCACCACATATTCACTCTCACTGCAACAGTGGGAGCCACAGGAACCAGAGTGACACAGCAGCCTGCTCTGTCCCCACCATCTCTCAGCCAGGTTGCTCTGCTTCACCATGGCAGCAAAAAGTGGAGCGAGCTGGCCCTGGCCTGCTCTGCTCCCTCAAGCAACACAAGTTCAGGGGAGTGGAATGGAGAGGAACCGGCTGGGGCTAGGTCACCCTGCTTCCCATTACCATGGTGAAGTGGAGTGACCCAGATGGAAGCTGGTGAGGTGGAACAACCTGCTGGGTAGCTCTGCTTCCTGCTGCAGTGAGGGTGGGGGCTCTGCCCCCTGCTGCGCCCCACACCAGGTAATCTCGCAAGTTGCATAGCTGGTAGAAGGGGCCTTTGTTGAAAAGGTGCAATGGGGGCAGGAGAGAGAGTGGAGCAGGAGCAAGAAGAGGCAGAGTGGGGCCTTGGGCAGAAGGTGGTTGCCTGGGGCCCGTTCCCCTTAGGGATGGCCCTGTTTGTATATAATGGTTTTATATCAAACACTGAGAAACGATCATCCTTTTATGGCTGAACCAAATGGCAACAGAGTCTGGGTGCACTTTTTGTGCCACAGCGTGATGCTGGAAGGCTGCCAGGAAGGAGCCACCCTCTGACAGGTTCCCAACCCCAGGAAAAAATAGTTCATATGCATCTCAGGCATTTAGTTCCAGTGGTACTTAAACCATTTGAAACCATTTCCTTTGTCAACACCCACACCTCAGCTGGAGACATCTCCACTGAAGAATCTCCCTAGGGTCAGTCTTTATCAGCGGAGGGAAGGGCTAAGCACCTTGTTCCTAAAAGGATCTATGAAACCCCTTTATGTGTAGTGAGGTAGCTGGAAACAACACAAGCCACCAGCAAGACAATGGCCCGCATAGCAAGGCCTAAATAGGGCTAAACCATGTAATGAGAGTGTATTTCCTGGAACTGGATGCAAATGCACGAGTTCGTGGATTGTTAGGCAAGCTGTGTGCGAAAGAGTAAGAGTAATAATAATAATAAAAGAAAAGCAGAGCGAGAGAAACAGTCTTGAGCATAGCCCTGGGAGGGAAGTAGACACGGCTCCTTGGGCACAGAAATGAAGACCTAGGAATTTATAAACAAGGGAACGGCCTATTTCAGTTGGTTAATACTGCGTTCAGGGAAACAGGCCTTTGTACACTCTTCATAAACAAACAGGATTAATCCAAAGAAACACTTGTCTGGTATCAATTTCTCCTTCTAACAGAAACCGTTCAGTCCTAGACCCAAATATTGGTTTACTGCTTGGGCCGAAGGGGTGACAATACATTTATTCGCAAAAACATGTGGATTCA
The DNA here is from genome assembly GCA_032595735.1 of Pelochelys cantorii. Lineage (NCBI taxonomy): Eukaryota > Metazoa > Chordata > Testudines > Trionychidae > Pelochelys > Pelochelys cantorii. The sequence continues at coordinate 110,721,928 of CM064326.1, read as the reverse complement.
ATCCCTCATCTTACCTGCAAATCCATACCGCATAAAATTTGTAGATCTTTTCTTTAACAAATGAGGAAAAGGTGCCGATTTCATTGTACTGTCTAAGTTAGGAGGAAATTTAGCAAATGTACATGGAAGAGAATACACTGTGAGGAAATACAGTAAAAAAATAAACTGGGGGTTCAACCCATGTACTTGAAGCCTTTGTGGTGGGAGCACTAAAGACAAAAGCTTGTGAAAAAGCCATGAAATCAGATGAAAAAGAGTTCTAGCTAGTCTTCTGTGTGGCATCTGAAAGCATTCAGAAAGTCAAGGAGAAGGATATATTTGTGGGGAATAGCAATCTGAGTGCTCAGAGTCAGGCAAATCTTTTCTGTCTCTCACCAACTTCCTGCCTGCCAAGATGCTGCCGCCATTCCTTGCCACCCACAGCCGTGAGCAATCAGAGAACATTGTGACATCACAGCAGAAACCTGTGTTGTCACAGTCCTGGTTTACCCAGCTACCTGAAGGCTAGAGCATGATTCGGAAGAGGAATGGAGCAGGAAAAGATTGACACAAGTTGGCAGGAAAAGAAAAGGCTCCCTCCAAATAATTCCACCTCCAGCAATGACACACAATCATCCCTGGGTAAAATACTTTACCCCCTTACTTCTCCTTCTGCCCTCCCTCCCTCTGCACACAAAGCAATTCTAAATCCATCAGCTCCAGGCTCTTCCTCTCACTAAAAAAATCAACCTGATTGAGAGAATCCAGACAGCCCTCACCCTTCGGTTACTTTGTACCCAGATGGGTTTCCCTCGTGCTCATCACCATGGTATTGGAGCACCTTCCAGGCATGAAAAGCACTCATAATATCACAGCGGCTGTGGAAGAGGAGCACAAGAGTTGCTGCAAATTCAACGGATGTCATTTCGAGTGAGTTTTCAGGCAGACCCAATTTATTTCTACTGTACTCCCTTACGCCCTGTTCAGCTTTGGGGCAAGGACCAGTCAATCTGTCAGCATGTGGATTGACTGGCTACTGACTCCCTGCATGAGCAGGGACTCGGCACTGAAGACAGCAATTGTTGCCTTATGGCTGAGCTGGCAGTTTCAGAATGTCTCCATTGCCTCTACATCACAAAGGGGAATCCCTCTGCCATCATCCCCCGGGGAGCACCCGGAGTCAAGCTTGGCTACCTGGATGAATCATATATATGTAGCCTCTGTTATTTTATTTAGGGTTTTTGTTTTATTTACGGTGTTATTCCCCAGCATATGCAAGAATATCTCAACATGACAGGTGCACTTAAACCCACTCTATGGGATATAATTATTGCAAGTATGACTGACTATATTTAAGTGACATATTGTGATAAAATACAACACTCTATGGACAGAAATCATCCCAAATAATTAGATTGTACAGAAGCTTTTTTCAATGCGATGGCTCACTAATACTCACTCCTCTCCATGTTTGTTTCCAAATAAAATCAGATTAATTAAATGTTGCATTTAAAACAATCTAAGATTCTGCAACTGTAAAAGGCAAGAAGGCCTGTATGTATTGTGTTCTGTGCCTTGGGAAATGCAAATCATACAATGTATACACATATAACCAAGTGAACTGCAGGGTCGAGAGGCAGCACAGCACAAGCCATGACTGGGGAATCAGATGACCAAGGAGAGTAACGCAGAACCTTCAGTATCACAAAGAAACTTGAGCTGCTGCAGAGCCCACTATCTTGAGGAAGTTGCCTCAACACCAACAGTTCCACCAGCAAAACAGAACGAGTGTGTCTTTTTCCTCAGCTGCCCCGCTCACTACCAAGCCATCTGAACTTAGATCAGACACTAGTGTTCCACCTGTGCTGATAGGATACAAAAAAAAGGCGTGTTCTTTCGGAAGCCCTGTATTCTTCATGAAATGAGGAATAAGGGATCTTCCAAAAGAGGAGGTTTTTCCCACATTTGGCCCCGTGTAGATGGGCCAAATGTCGGAAAAGCCTCTTCCAAAAAAAGCTGAAAAAGATTGCAGTGTAGATATAGCCTCTGTTTATTCCCTCTGGGGTATCTGGCATTGGCCACTATCGAAGACAAGATACTGGGCTAGATAGACTTTTGGTCTGATCCAGTATGGCCATTCTTATATTCTCTCACAGTACTGATAAGACTGTAAACTTAAGACATTTATGTTTTGGGGGCATCAGCTGTTCCTTCCAGCTATCTACAGTCATTTTCCTGCAAACTGCTTCCAAACACTTGTGAAAGTGCTTTGTGCAGTAAAAGCTCTGTTATCCAGCTTGCTAGGGGAATTGGAGATGCTGGTTAATCAAAGATTGTGGTCGACTGGGAGTTCTACTTTATCAATGAAATACCAATTTTCAAAAAATTCGAATACAATAAAATGAGTGAAGTGTAAAACACTATATAGTTACTCCCCAGTCCAGTAGTAGTACTGCACTGCAGAATGGTTGTTTTCTTGAAGCACTTATGTGTATACAGGTAAAATGTTCTATACAATATGTTATCTTATCACTATGAGCAGTGCACGGCATATAGCCAGATCACTAAAAATATACAACCCTAAAACTACATTGAATATAATTTAATTTTCCTTTAATTCAGAAGGCATTTCAGGATCTTGCCATGTCTCATCATCATCAACTTCAATTATTATTGCAGATGAGGAAGATGTAGGAGATTGTGCTGAATCTATAATGAGTAAGACACAACCTGGAAGCTGCTTTTTTAAATAAAACCCTGATTTCAGCTTGCTTGTCTTCTGCCTCTTTTGCACAAAAGTTGAGCAGACTATCCAATTGCATAATGCACTGGGCAGTATACTAGTCCCAGTTACTAGGTTGAAGATTTGTATTGGCCAGTATCAGAAATGCCTGTTAATAGAGCTTTCTGGTTAATTAAGTGCTTGATAACAGAGCTTTTACTGTGAAAGATTAACAATGGCTTAAATTTAAACAGGTATGAAATGCTCAAAAATGTTCAGAAAATGCATTTCACATATTTATTAAACATGAAATTCAGCTGCCTGGACAAAATATAAACTGAGAGAAATTCTAAAAATGGCTGAGAAACTTAAAAAATGCATTAAAATCAATTATACAAAGAACAAAGTGGCCAATTTCCAAGTTCACATTTGTTTGGCTAGCTTGGGGCAGAACATTTCCTCTTCCCTTCAAGATACATCTCTATCCTTCCTGTATTTTCTATTTATATCCCTGCAGTAACATGCACTTAGTTAAGTCCTGCTATGCCTACCATAGCTCCCAATCCTGCAGACATTCAGGACTAACTTTACTCATGCAAGTAGTCCAGTTTGAGTTTAGGAGAGTCCCATAAATTAAACTATCAGACTGGGACCTTCGCGTAAGGATTTGTACACTGTTTATTTTTGAGACTTGCTCACCTCACACTCACACTGCCCCCTGCCCACAATAAAAAAAAAAAATGGAAAGACACTTCTCAGCAACATCAGCAACAAAATATGCCTGGAGTTGGCAGGCCAAACCATTTCTGAACCTAGGAGAAGCCAGAAGAGAAAATATTTAAAGTGAACATCAGGCAAAAAATTAACAACACTAACTCATTTTTTCATTTTTACTATATTCCTAGAAAAGCTGCCCAAAGTTTAAACTTCAGGAAGATTGCTTTATCGTGGGGGTGTTTATCGTGAGGGAAGTTTAAAAATTGGGCCTATATTATGAAGTTAGCTCCAACCTTTGATCATCACTCACAATTTTCCCTATCCTATCCTAGATAGATTGTGTAAACCAAAATTAATGTTTTAAGTATGAAAGATATCCAAACATACGTTTATGATGGACCTACCAAGTAGGCCCCCTTGTTTGTTACCTTGTATCCCTCCATTCTTTCTGCCAACTCATTAATCCAATTCTTATTCTTCCTTGTTTTTTTTCTGGACTATAAGAGCACTAAGTAGTATTACATGCAAAGATAGTTTTTCTTCCCTTATATTTTCATTTTATTTCTTCCATCTTTTTGTACACCATGTATTAGTTCACGTGGGGCACATACTATGAAGATTCCACTCTGGCCCCGATGAAATTATCAATTTTAATATTGGCACGCGGTTCACTATTCCTGGCCAATGGGAGCTGAAGGCAGCCATGCCTGCTGATGCGCAGGTAAATAAAACACCCGGTGGCCTGCTAGGAGCTACCCCTGGTGAAGCACATCAGCCCATGGATCACTTTTTGACCACCTCTAAACTAGAATGACATCTTTTCCCTTTCTATTCTGTTTACCTATTTTTCCAATATGTCTGTAAGATCATTCTTCTTCCTTAAATACCCACACTTCATCTCTTTGCTCCTTGTTCTTCATCTAGTAGATTAAGGATTAGGAAACTGCTGTTGGTATAATCATTACATTTCATATTATCTTTTCCCCAGTTTTGTGTTGTCTTCTCTTTCCATTTCTCCTATTATTATCAAGGTCTTAATATGTATGCCAATATAAATCCCATGCAAAGGTTTTTTTTTCAGGATAGCACACTGAATTATAAAAATATCTATAATTATATTTTATGAAAATGTGTATCAATCAAGACAGTGAGAAAACTAAAATGTTTTCCTTCATATTAAAGTTGTGTATCACACACGAGATGAAACGTAACTCTTCATGTGTAGGGGAAAAATAATTGTTTGATTACATCAATGTGATACAAAAATATAGTAATCACTATCAGCACGTTATCTGTGAAGCGTAGACTATGGTTGAATTCTCCACAATTATTGTAAATGGATACCCTACATTCTTTAAATGATTAGCATAAAAATGTTTATACAAAGGCAGTCAGTTGTTTAATTTTTAAGATGTCATGACATGGTGAAACAAACAAGCACATACATCATTTAAGTACACAGTAATGTTATGCTACATTTTTTAACAGTTTAGAACTGAAAGTGCTTCACATCTATAGGATGAGAAATGGCTTCACCTCCTCATCCCTAAATGATGAGAGCAAAGAAACAACCCTTTAATAAGTTAAATAAACAGTGCCCATTTATCCATGCGTATATAACGTTCCCAACAATTCAGAAGGTCACATAGTGAAATTTACAATCTTTATACAGTATAACAAATTTTAGAAGAACAGTTAACTATTTCTTGATTCCCAAAACCCTGATCTTGCTTTCTGTTGTAAAGCTAAAGTAACGACAAAAAGTAACATACTGTATTAGCCTTTTTGCTGTGGTTTTAATACCAATTTCATCCCAATTCATTTTGAACATCATTATATCATGATATTAACTGCTTAATTATAATATCAAAGGCATATTCATTAAGATATCAGTATGAGGGTACAGTCAAAGTAAAAAAAAAATCATTAGATCTCATATGTACTGTCAGCGAATTTACATTGCAATGCTACTGTTTACAATGCAATGCAAAATAAGATCATGTTATGATAGAAGCTGTTCCTGAGTTAAAATTTATTGAATACTATTAGATTAAATATCTTCCTTTCATGTTTTTCCTCTGGAATGTCTTTTCACAGGTACTCAACAGAAGATTAAAATTCACACTAAAATAAAAGCTTGAGCAAATCACTTGAATTTCAGTGCCTGAACTTTTACAACTTCAGCATACCTGAATAAAACTCAAATTGCAATGGTATTCCTAAATCTAAATTCAGCAAAAACACTATAAATTTGTGATATTTAGTATCATGCGTTTTATTCTTTTCTAAGTAATGATATACAGTCTGCTAAACAAATGCTAATTGAATATATCAGCCCAACAGTTTGGTTTCATTTCAGCAACAGGAAAACATTTCAGGGTAAGACATTATAATTAATAATGAGTTTTTGGGAAGGTATCTACAAAGCTCTCAGAATTTGTCTACACTACAGGATAAGGTCAAATTAAGATACGCAACTTCAGCTACGTTAATTGTGTAGCTGAAGTTGAAATACCGTAATTCAACTTTTGGCACTGTCCACACTGCAGAAAGTTGAAGGGAGCACACTCTTCCTTCAACTTCACTTACTCTTCCTGAAAGCAGCACTACCAGCATCGACTGGAGTGCCCCTCTCAGTTCAAATTAGCATGTCTTCACTAGACCCACTAATTCAAACCCTGGAAGATCAACTGCAGCAGCTTCGATCTTTTTCAGTAGACATATCCTCACACACCTGAATGCTTTAACTTTTACTCAGTCTGTTCCTTTAAGAATATAGGACAGAGGATCAATTTTCAAATGTGAGTATATGGAATCAAGTGCCTAAAAATATATTTAGCTGTCTAAAATGGTCTTTTAGGGTCTAAGTGCCCACTTAGATCCCCAATATTAGATTCCCAAGCAATTAATGTAATTTTTAAGAGATAATATATTTACCCATTGTTAAAAGAAATCTCTATCCATTTTTCTCAGCCAATTTGAAAAAATCACTTTTCACCAGAGATGAATTAAAAACTGCATATGAAAAATGAAGTTTGTAGATAAAATGGACTTTTCAGAGCACTCTCTCCAACAGTCATCTTGCTAAAATGTGATACAACAGGGCATGAGCCCTATGAAAAAATGTGAGAAATAAGCATCACTTCTATTTTTAAAATGGTTTATCAGACAAAAATACTAATGGGTAAAAATACTTAAACATAACGAGAAACAAATCTCATTCTATTTGCCTTCATATGGGCTCTGTTTCAACGAAGCCTTTAAGCATGTACTTCAAGTTAAAATCAATAGGAATTAAGTCCAAGCTTAAATTTAAGCATGTGCTTAAGCACTTTGCTGAATCAGGGCTACAGTAAGCACCACTGGACTCGATGGAACCACTTGAATAAAGGTTATGGCCTTTTTTATAACAATGATTAAGCCAGTGCTCAATCTTGATATACAGGTGCTTATGCTAAACTTCCACTTTTGGCTGCTGTCAGCTGACGAAAAGAACAGAGAAGGAGCTGGAACATATTACTTAAATGAGGATACACCTCTCTCCTCTAGTGTCATGACTAAACAGAGTAGAAATTTGTGTTTCCTAGTCCTTCTCCAAGCCTACTAAAGTCAATGGGAGTCTTACTATCAACTTCAATGAGCTCTGAATTGGATCCTTAAGGAGGGTATCAGCTGCAGATCTGTAGTGTCTTCTATTTTAAATCTAGGAAGACACCACAATTATTGCATTTCTAAAACCTACACACTGAATGTTTTTTGTGATGCTCACTGTATGCATTGCTGAGCTTCCAATCTACAGAGTTGCAAATTACAAAACACACTTCAGTATAACAGATGCCATGAAAAGGCTATTTGCAATTACAAACCTTATTTCTAAACTTGCTTCTGTTTATTCAGGCTGATACAAAACCAATATTGTCTTCCATGTGATAAGAAAAAGGGATTGGGCACCGAAGATTCTTCCACTGAGGGTGTTCTGAATAAAAATATCCTGACTAGTAAAGAAAGAACAAAAATCTGTCATTAGGCTGGCCTAACCTGACTGGCCTATGCTTAATGAGAATTTCTGTTTGATTATGATTAGGACTTTTTTTTTTTTGCTTTGACAAAATGGCATGTATGTTCCATTACATTACCAGCCAGTGTATGTTAAAGTACATGCACGACAACAGAAAATGTACATAAACACCTAAAAATCACAGTCATTAAAAAAAAAGCAAGCAAGTACATCAGTCTTTAATTGGCCAAAATAGTGTTGCATATTAGTGCTCCAAACATGTGTAAATAAATATCAATTATGGGGGCATTAGAAATGAAACAAAAAATGGTGTCAATCCACAATTTATTGTATCTCTTTTGATTTAATACTGTTTTCAAAAGCATTTAAAACTGTGTTTAAATGTTTGCACAGACATAAATAATGTTAATTAAATGATTTAAATATATTGGTCAATCAGAAAAAAATAAATTTTGTAGATTTGTGCATGTGATACGAGTAGGATAATTTGAAACAAACCTACAAATGATCCAAACACTCCATCAAAGAACTCTGATCTGTCTGAGGTGAGAGTGTACTGTTATTTCTAAAACTTGTGACAATATAATGGGGGCAGGGGAAGTACAGTATAACATATCAGCCCTGATACATCAATCACATAGGCATTCAAAATTACAAATATTTACATGAAAAATATATATATTTAATTAAAAAGCCACTGAAAAACATGGACTTTTTTAGTCAGCTGCTGCACATTCTGCAAAATGAGGTAATTTGGATGAAAACAAATTAACTTTTGTAAAGTTCAGGATCCATGGTCTCCACACACTTATTGATTGCTTCAGTGAAAGGTCTGACTTGTTTGTATACATTACAAGCAAGAAAAATCATTAGATCCAGTTAAATCCTGTTTTGTAGTGCTCTTGGTGCAACACTGACTAGTCAGAAGGCTGCCCAGCTTGATTTGACAACTGGTCTTTCAATAGAAAGAAACAAACAATGGTATATTAGTTATAAATTGGTTTCATCCCAAGAAGGATCATTCATATTCTTTAACACTTTCCTAACAAGCTTTTCAAGGTCCTTGCGAGCTCTTTGCTCTTCTTCTAAAGATTTCTTCATCTTTTTGTTGTCCTGTAAAACAGAGGACAAATAGTTTATGGCAACTTTTTTTCAACAGCACACTTATCTTTCCTTCCCAAAATGCATGCTGCTAATTGAATGGCTCTTTTAAAGTAAAAGTCTGTTAAGATTTTGCTGCTTCATGCAACTATTTTGTGTTGTATTTCTTCTACATTCAAAAGTTACTTACACAATTACTTGGTACAGTGAAGCAGAAATGCCTAATGGAAACTAAAATGCTTCTCTCTCATACAAATTTATTACTGGAAACGAGCCATAAATCTAAATCTAATCTAATCTCTATATATTAGATTACAGTATATATATAAAGGAGAATGTTTGTATGTTATATATACAAAGGAGAATATAAAGGAGAATGTTTGTATGTTTGTGCTCTAATAACTTGGACACTGTAAGATCTACTGCAACCAAACTTTCCATTGGATAACCTTTCCTCCAGGAAAAGGTTTTAAGGTACTGTGGGAGGGAAGAGATGAGAGACCGACACCTCTCCCCAGGGCTGCACGGAGCTTGGCAGTGCAGGGAGAAGCAGCTTCCCTGCCATTGCTGGAAGCATATGGAGGTCCCTCTTCAATACTGCAATTGGCTCGGGGCCCAGTGACCGATCAATGGGCGGGTGGGTTGCTGCCGGGGCTCACTCTAGGCAGAGGGGGCGGGGCTGGTGTTACTGCTCAGCTGCCACTTTGAAAAAATGTCTGGAAGGAGGTGCATCAGGGACCTGGAGGTGAGTGGGGGGGGGGGAGAATGAATGGGGGGGGCTGGACCATGGGGGTGAGTGGGGGAGAGGGCAGGATTGGGGGGGCTGGATCATTGGGGGGCAAGCTGGTCTGGGGGGCTGGACCATTGGGAGTGAGTGGGGGAGGGAAGGATTGTGGGGGGGTGGGGCTGGACCATTGGGGGTGAGTGGGGGGAGGGCAGGATTGTAGAGGGATGAAGGAAGTGGGGCTGGACAATCCTGCAGGGAGTGAGTGAGTAATGAAGCCCATGGCGGGGGGGGGGGGGGTGTCTCTTTTGAGGAGCACTGGCCCAAGGAACAGCACTGGATGATGCTGGGTGGGTGAGAAATTAATCCAAGGCGGGGGGGAGGGGGGAATCCCTCAAATCTGGGCACTGGTCCTGGGTTTGATACTGGATGATCCTGGCAGAGGGGGTGAGAGATGCAGTCCATGGGAGGGACAGCCGATCAAGGGGGTGGTGTTGGAGGAGGGGACTATACAGGTGCCAGCAGGCTCAGGTAGTTGACTCATAGTTTCATCAAAAAAGATGAGAGAAGAGTTTGAGGTGTCACCTTGAAATCTCTCAGATTCAGTAGGGCCAGCCCCACGGATTGACGCATCCCTGTACTCAGCTCTTGGATGAGAATTTGCAGACCCAGCATGCCTATCCCCTACTTCCCTAACAAAAAACCGTTAGATTCTACAAGGATAATTAGCAAAAATACCATCTGATAGGAAGCAAACATTGCACTATTGAAGAGGGGACAAGCCATGGTGATTTGGGGGCTCTCCCTTCCACTGTGCTTTTATTGGCTCCAAGACTCATGTCAGTGAGCAGCAGCTGCTTTTTTCCTCCCCATTTGCATCAGGTTGGGAGTGAAATCTTTTCTTTCCGACACAAACCTCATTCCTAGCTTTTGTCACTTCACAACTGGACTATAAGCAGTATGCTCTACTTGGTGCTACAATCTTCAAGAGCTTAGAAAACAAAGGAGGTAAAGGAGAGTAGCACCCAGTTTTGAAATGGTGTACCTAACCATGTACATGGAACTAGTGATCTGGAATCCACGTTGGCAGCCTAGGGGTTTCCAGATGAAGATACAATTCTTGATTCCTCCCTATAAAGCCCTAGGTAGTCTGGGACTTTCCTAGCTTAGAGAGCATCTCTCCCCCTGAGTGATACTGCCACAGTAGGAGCCCTCAAGATGGAACTCGGGAAATCAGTAGCAGGGTGTTTTCCATGTGGGCTCCTTGGGTTTGGAATTCCCTCCCACATTGCTCAGAAATAGGCCAGATTTATTAAACATTAGACTATCTGAAAAGACTTTCTATTTGCAGAGACCTGGGACGCAGCAATGACCTCTGAAGGGGTCAGAGGAGGATACAGATTTTTATCAGCGGTCACTGAAAGTTCTGCAGGCATAAAGTTCTGTTTTATGGACTGGCTGCCTTGGTACAGAGAAATGCTGCTTGCTTACTATTGCTGTTTTCGTCTTAAGTGAACTGCATTTTCAATAGTCCATCAAAGGTACCTAAAGCCTGGGATAGGCATACTTTATATGCTGAAATCAACACAAAAAACCCTAACATTTTATTTGACATAGCAATTGTGATATTTACAGGGGTACATATGGTCAATGACAGCTTTGCTGGGCCCCGGGTCAAGGAGGGGGGGTCGGCTCTGCACCCTGGAAGGAATAGGGCTGGGGCTAGGCAGCCTTCAGCACCACCCAGAGAGCTCTAAGCCCCCTGCTACAGCCCCCAGTGCTGCCCAGAGCACGCCACGTGGTACTCCAGGCAGTGATTTAAAGGGCATGGGGCTCTGGCCCTTTTTGTATCACCAGGCCATGGGGTAGTTGCCCTCTTTGCTCCCCACTCCCCACAGCGGGCCTGCATATAGTATGTGCCTACTTCATTTGATTAGAAATAAAATTTGACACAGAGGGAACACGGATTAATATTTCTATGTACATAATTGAGTCAGCAAAGTTAAAATCCTGCTTTGTGATACCCTGGAAGAGAGATTTTCATTTAACAGTCTCTAAGTCAGTGTTTCTTAAACTGTGTTCCGGGGAACACCAGTGTGCTGTGAGGCAGTTGGAGGTGTGCCATGGAGAACAACAGAGTTCAAAATGGCTGCCCCCCCCCTTTTTTTTTTTTGCTTAATTACTCCACACACACACTTTTTTTTGCACAACAAAAAATCCTTGGTGTTCCTCAATAAAAAAATTATTGTTTGGTGTTCCTCGGTCTTAAAAAGTTTAAGAAACACTGCTCTAAGTTCTGGAAGCAATGATCATTGAACTAATTTCCATGTAGGGAAAGGGGGCTAATTTAATTTAATGGCTTTTCACCCACCTGCACATTAAGGAATGCAGATGTACAGTAGTAGAGAACAACAGCTGGGACTTCTCAAATAGAAGTGAGTCTCTGTGTTGGTGACATTTTTAATAGTTCCAGTTTAATAGCTCTAGTCTCACAAGGAGCCCGGATATATGGCACCACACCCTCCCAGAAAAGAGAAGGAGAAGACCAGCTTTGGATTTAAGCAAGTGTTCAGGTCTGCCATGGGGAGTTCTATCCATTGTAGTAAATATAGTGACACTATTTGATTCCTGAGAATAACTAAAAATTGATAAGCATATTCTTTGATAACAAGTACACTTTTATAATACATCCAGCTTCCTTTAGATAGTCACAGCCAAGATTTTTAAGAGCCCAGAGATTCTCTGCTTCCTACCAAACAATGAAAGACTTTGTAATCTTGAAAGTGTGGGCTGAATCTAGAGAGGAGTATTGGAACAGACATTTTGTTTCAAGTCAAAATAAGTATTTTGTTCAACTTTAAATGTTTTTGACTGTTTGGCTCACTGAAAAGTTTGCAAAAAAAAATTAGGTTTTGGTTGATCAGAAACTAATCTTTTCTTTAACCAGCCAGCAAGTAAACAAATAAAAGTCAGTTTTCCACTCAGGCTACGTCTACACTGCAGAGTTTTTGTGCAAAAACGGCCATTTTTGCGTAAAACTCACAGAGTGTCCACACTACAAGTGTGTTTTTGCACAAGAAAATATACAGTACATCGTAAAAAGAAAGGGCTTTTTGAGCAAGAATTATTCCTCTTTCTATGAGAAATAAGCCTTATAGCGCAAGGTGCTCTGATGGCCATTCTGCAGTGTGGATGCTCTCTTGCGCAAGAAGTTTTTGTGGGAGATCTCTTCCGCAAAAAAGTTCTTGTGCAAGAAGCCTGCAGTGTAGACGAAGCCTCAGCTCTAACTGCAGGCTCCATACCTGTTTCTCAAGGGCAATTCTGCAAGATGTATCACCAATGTCGTAAAATAATATCTGAGCTAACTTGGGGCATGAATGACTTTTGAACACTGGTAAGTGAGGAAGGGAAATGAAAACGGCTCTTCATCTTCTGAAATGCGAAGATATAAGAACTGAACAAAAGGGGGTGGAGCTCATATGTCAGGAGAATAGAAGAAGGGATAGAGGCCTATATAGAATACATATTTAAACCACAAAAGTTGCTATAGTCTGAGTACCAGTATCTTTTGTTTTTTCTATTTTTCAGTCGATCTGGTAAACTTTTATACTATTTTAAATTTCTGCCCAATATACCACAAACTGCTGCAGTTTGAAAACACTGTATGTTTTACTCCATCAGCTCACAGAGATTTATGTTTTTGGTTTGTATTATCTGCCTCCAGTTTCTAAACTAGATTTTTTTTTTTTTTCAATTCAAGTGGAACAGACCTTGTTTTGTGGACTAGAAGCTGAGGATTCTGAATTTCCATCGACTACTCAACTAGTTGGTAGGCACTTCCACGTTCTGCCTTTGAAATGCACAAGAGTCCCCAGTGGGGGCTCTTGTGTATTTCAAAGTGGACGCGCCTGCATGGAGTATGGGGTCAGCGGGGGACTCAGAGTCCCACGCTGGCCCCAGGCTTCATGCTGAGCTTCCTCTTTGAAATGCACAAGAGCCCTTGCTGGGGACTCTTGTACATTTCAAAGCTGGCATGCCACACCGAACCCAGGGTCAGCTGGGGAGTCCCCAGCTGATCCTGGACTCCAAGCAGTGCTGCCGCTTTGAAATGCTGGGTGAAGCCTGGGTTCAACTGAGGACTCTTCAGCTGACCCCAGGCTCCATCCAGCATTTCAAAGCGGCTTGGAGCCCAGGATCAGCTGGGGACTGTCCAGCTTACCCCGGCTTCATGCAGTGCTGCTGATTTGAAATGCTACGGCAGCATTTCAAAAGGACAGAACCGCATGGAGCCCACGGTCAGCGGTGAGGTGCTGCCGCTTTGAAGTACCCCCCTCTTCCTTCCCTCTTGTTGCCTCTATCTGATAGAGGCAGCAGGGCGGGCGGGGAGAGGGGGGAGCGACTAGTCGACTATGCTGTTAACTATCCGATAAGCATTTGCTTATCGGATAGTTGACTAGTCCTAACTCTGCTACTGGAAAAAAAAATTAACCCTACTAACTTTAATAATTATTTGCCACAATTACAATGTACAATCTGCGCACTCCTACTCCATCCTCAAGCGTTGATAAAACACAATAAGCACTATTTACCAACCTGTCTTAATTCCTGTACTTCATCCTTTAATGCATATACTGTGTCAACAAGGCTTCTAAAAAAGAAGGTTAAGATCCATTACAATCATTTTCTAAAGTGTAAATGGATTAACAGCTCTATAGATTATTAAAAGACATCAAGTATCATGAAATAAAAAAATATATGAAAAATGAAAAATCATGAAGCAAAAAGAGCCAGCTTGCTCTAATAACTTCCTTTTTATATAATGTTATACATTCCGATTAAGACATAAGCAAGCAAGGTAAATTCCTTGGAAAAGCACGCATTATCATATTTGTAACATCCAGCATAATGGATATTATTTTATTTGTGTCTAAAACACCATGCATGCCTAGTAAGTTTAAGAGATGTAGCCGTGTTAGTCTAGTCTAGCTGAAACAAAAAATAGGACTATGTAGCACTTTAAAGACTTTAAAGTGCTACATAGTTCTATTTTTGGTTTTAGTAAATTTAAGTTATATATACTGCAAAATAAATAATACACAGTTGGAAAGAAGCCTTTAGGTTGGCACTAAAAGACTATAGCACTCAGGGAAACTATTTTGCCAACAAAGTTTAACAATTTGCAGCTGATAGTATACCCATGAATAACCAGCAAAAACCTCCAGTATATCCCTACTGCTGCAGAATAAAAACAGAAAAAGAAAACTTCACAGCCAAGTATATCACACACATTACTTTTGTACAAGTGCAAAATTTAACTGTTTTAATCCCATAGTCATTAGATATTTTCTTACTTTTCTTCAATCACAGTCTGGCCATTACTCTTTGTTTCTTCTACAATAATTTTCTCTTCCTCTGGAAGCAGCACTTGGGGAGCAGACTCTTTACGGGAACCTATTATTACAAAAAAATTTATAAAATGAGTAACATGCAATCATCATCAGAGACGTGCAGGTGATTGTTTCATCTCTATGATGCATGGCACACTGATGAACTAAGGTTTTGCTTTACATTATTTTTCTCACAGACAGACAGCTATTGACTTATCTCCTTTACTTCCTTAATGTTTTTCAGTAGACTGGAATTGAAAAAAAAAAAAAAATCTGACCCTTTTTTTCCCTTTTAACTGGTGATGGAATCCCCCCCCCCCCCACATTGTCAGTGGTGATGCTATCCAGAGATGAAGGCACAGTACAGTATCTGCCTCTTTGAATTGGTGAGACTCGTGTGGTTTCACCACACTGAGGTAAATTGAGAATTGCGTGTGTTGTACAGACAAATTGCAGTCAAGCCTTTAGGGCTAATTCTGATCTTCTATACATGAATATAAATCAAGATTAACTCCAGCAAATCAATAGCTAAACCAGTGAGAAGCAGTGAAATTGATTGATTTCATTTGTGTCCTGAAACTGCACATAAGAGTGGGAGTAATGAGAAAAAAATAAAGGATTTCAATTTTTTTCCAGAAAGCAAGTTATTCTTTATGTATCTAAGTTTAGAAAGATCATTCATCAATAAAAATGGTGCTTTTTACTCATATAAATTATTAACAAATTACATTATTAAAAGCATTATACTAAATACACAGCTAAAATATAAAAACACAAACTACAAGGGAAAAATGATTTCACAACTCTCTCAAAACACATCTCCTTCCACACCATTTTACAATGTACATTTTTATTAACATTACAATATGATAACAATCTAAGATAATTAGTGTAAATTGTAAAACAGGTGGCCCTTAACCAATACTGTGCTGCTTTGAAGGCACGTGTCTTTCATGAAGCAAACTGTTCTAGAAATGATAAATTAGGCTGCAGCAAATTACTAGCATTTTTTGAAAAGGTTTGTAAACAAATGCTGCCTAAGCATTTGTTTAGAAGTACATATTTAGTTAAATAAAGTTGACAAGGCTTTGGAGCTGTTGTGTAGTTACCCAAAATGTTAACTTTGAAATCATAGACAATACTGTCTCATTTACCAATTCATTATCACGATTTTCCTCTAACCAGGAATGTATTAATTTTAGCACCATTTCAGTTTACACTCAGTAAATGTGTATTGCAGGAGCACTTCTGTTAGTGGAAATTTGTTCATTCTTGATGACCAGCTGCTTCATTATTATGTTGCCCTTTGTTTCACAGATGGTAACAAAATGCTTTAATCTCTAAACACAGGGCAAATCATGCTGAAGAACATGAGCCCAATGGAAGACATTAAACTATCAAACCACTGCAGTCCTATGTTCTGAGAACAAATAAGCCAACAGGGGAAAAACAGAATGCTGCTGAGTCATATAGAAAAGCTCAAACTACTTTTCAGTAAATGAGGGCAATCAGTTAAATCAGTGGGAACAGTCCTTTGGCAGGTAAGGAGGATCTAACAGTTTATTCACATCTCTGTATAGTAATGGTCCTGAGAAAACTTAGAGAAGAATCTGGTCCTAAACAATTGTAAATCCTACGTAATAAAAATAATCAAATGTTGTTTTAAAATGAATTAATGCTGTTGTGCAATGAGAGAAATCATAATTTTGCAAGGAAAGAGTGACTTGAATCACTGGCACAGCAAAGCTCTATGTAGCTGGTGAAAGTAATTTCTGTACTGGCAAGGTCCATCATAATTAAAACTGATGCAAAAATTATTTGCCTTGACCTTATTATTGATTATTAAGCTGAGGTAAGTCTGGCTATTTGTGAGATGTCAGTCTATTATGGAGCAATGAGATAAAAATGATTTTAAGAGGCTAGACTAATGATCTGGCAGTATCAGAGTTTGGGTTCCACCTTCCAAGTCAGGAGGGGCAGAGGGTGGTGTTTACTTGGGGAAGAGGAATGTGTTACTTCTTTCCAATGACTCTCGAGAGCCAACTGAAGGAGTTATCTCCTTTATTTATCTCTAGATAGCTGTATCCAAGCCTCTTAGGTCACTGTGACATCGGTAGGAGATGGCATGGGGAGAAAGATAGCTAAAACCAGAAAAAAATGTTACAATAGAGAAGCTATTTCACAAATATCATATATACTCTATGTATAATCTATACACACACACACACACTATGTTCATTATATATAACCCTGTGTGTGTATGTATGTGTATATTAAAACTGAAACAGAGCACACAGAAAACATCTTGTGACACTGGGATGTAGAATGGTGAAATAAAATTTAATCACATTTTATAAAAAAGAAAAATGCAGACATTAATAAATACTGCACGCACAGTTGTAGACACACAAGTACACATGTGTATAGCAGTTATGTGAAAGATGAACTATTCCTCTGTGACTGGTTTTTGTGGTCCATACAACAATAATGAAGTCAGAACATGGAGAGCTCCACTGTCATTCTTCTTGCATTGACAAGCTTCATAATGTTGAAATTGTTTTTTTATCGTTGCCATCATGCAACTCTCATTGTTCTGTACTCAGATAGATGTGTTTGTCTTGTTCCAATGAAAAAAGTAATTTTGTATTTCAGCCTGTCATATTCTATTTGAATTTCACAAACACCTTCTGATAGAATATTAACAGAAGCATGAGGGAGACAAAAAAATAGCATTTTTCAATCTGTACTAAAACCATCTTAGTACAGCGACTCATATAGTATTTGCAGAAAGCACAGATTTGCTGTGTTAACCTACAACAGAAAAATGCAAATCTCTATTAAACTATTTTATTGTCCTGATAATTCTTTTCTATACCTTAGGTTTCTAACATAGAAATTATATGGACTTCAATATATTTGCCTGTAAATCTGCATTTGAAGTAAGTTTTCATCTCAACCAGAAAATCTAACTGTGTTGATGGAGATGACTGTCACACAATAAAATGAGAGCACACAAGCTGCAAAACTGTACAACTGAAAAAAGCCCAACACTGCTTGAGAGCTGAAAGGCATGCCAGGGTTCCGAACCCACATCTCAATTCACTACCGCCAACACAGACAAGCTGTATCAACAAGCAGACACAAGCTTCTGCCCAGCAGTAACACTTCTGTTTTCCAGGGCTGAGGATGAAGTAGCTCTGATGTTCATTCCTTTATAGCAACATCCTCCAAGGAACAGGCTGAACTTGTAGAACCCACCAGATAAGAGAAGTGCATCTGTATATCAGCTCATACATAGCTCTTTAGGCAGTATTAAGAGATTTCTGATACACACTTAACACAGGAAAGAAAGATCTATATTTGCAGAATGCACATATCAGATCCCTCAGTGATGACACTGCTTTTAGTTGCCAGTGACTAACATCTTCTAGACATGGATTATTCACAGAGGAGGGCAGTTTCACATACCTGGAACATTCATCAAGCAACAAAATGTCATTCATCTGACCACTTACATTAACAGCTGCATACACATGGGGACAAAATAGGCAAACGATCTCTAAAGCCAGCAGGACAAGACTCATGACCCTGATTAGCACAACTCCAAAGGAAAGCCAGAATGCAGACTGGAATCCACCAAAGTTCTCCCTAGTGTCCAACTGTGACCAATGCAGTAATTCCTCATTTAACACTATAGATATGTTTCAGAAAATGATCATGTTAAGTGAAAACGTGCTATGAGGAGTCAATTTTCCCATTGAAAATAATGGAAAAGGTGAGAGTTGCGTTTCAAGTAGTGGTGTCTGTTGGGACCGGGGACATAAGGTTGGGGGAGAAAGGGGACTGGGTTATAGCAGGGAGGGGAGGTGTTTGGCTCTGGGGAAGGGAAGGGGAGGCGAGGGGAGGGGGATTGGGTTGGGAGTATGCCCCTGTGATGGGTCTGCTGGGACCCGCACTGCGTCCGGTGGGGGAGGGGGGTCGCCGGGGAACGGCGCGGTAAGCGGCGAACCCTCTGCCGCTTTGCAGGGAGGCGGGGGAAGCCCCGCGCAGCCGCCGGCGACGGGCCGGCTGGGGAAATCGTGTTATTCTGGGGACGGTCATGTAATTCAAAAATGTTCCCTAAAAAAAAAATCATGCTATCGTGAAAATGTGTTAAGCGGGCACGTGTTAAAT
The DNA here is from genome assembly GCA_032595735.1 of Pelochelys cantorii. Taxonomy (NCBI): domain Eukaryota; kingdom Metazoa; phylum Chordata; order Testudines; family Trionychidae; genus Pelochelys; species Pelochelys cantorii. Next base: position 110,703,107 of record CM064326.1, on the reverse strand, counting down.
GAGGAATTACTGTAATTAGTCAGCTGCTCCTAGTTCAGCTTCTCCAAAAAGCAATGACTGTTGGAGTTGAGGGTGGACTACAAAATGAAATATGCAAGAACACATCCGTATATGTATATATATGATACAGCTCTACTGCCTTCAAAGGAGCTGCATCAGAGATGTGTCTGGCACTTGATTTTGAATCTGACATTAGGCACACTATATGATGGTAGCTGGATAAAAGCAAACATACCAAATTGTATTTTAAAATGAAAATAAAAGGAAGAAAATAAAAGACAAACCATTTGTAATAACCAGATATTAGGCCTCTTCCTAGACTCAGACCCTGGACTGGTTTAACAAAAATTATTTTTTTTAAATACTGTTAAGACACAAATACTCTACATACACTGCACAGGGGTGGGCAAATACCAACCCCGGGACTGGCTCCGGTTCCCCATGATTAGTCCTTGCACTATTTACTTGCACCTCCACAGGTACAGGTGATTGCAGGTCCCCCCTGCACACAGATCACCATTCATGGCCGATGGGAGCTGCAGGGAGCAGTGTCCACATCGCTTTTCGCAGTTCACATTGGCTGGGAATGGTGAGCCGGGGCCAATGGGAGCTGCAATTGCTTGTACCTGCAGAGATGCAGGTAAATAGAGTGGTGCCAGCCCACCAGGGGCTAACCCTGCTGAACTGCCACTATTTTATTGTCCACCCCTGGTTTAAGAACTCTTAATTCCCAATTTGTGCGGTTCATTATTGTAAGTGTCCCACTGCCTGTCTGCTTTTAGCTTTTAAGTGGCCAAATTTAAAAAAAACAAAACAAAAAACCCAACAAGGTTGAGGGTAAGGCAGACTTTTACATGGATCTAAAGTCTTCTGTAACTGTAGTTTTCACAATGCTGACAGCCATTCTTATTTTCTATCATCTCTTTCTACAAAATCTGATTTTTAATAGAATGGCAAATCATTTTCTATCCTAAGAAATTCTTTTTAAAGTATCTACTAACTGGATTGTTGTGCTTGAGTTTCAAGCTCTAGTTTGGAGTTCAAATTCCCCAAGTGTGTATGTGTAAATCAGGGATGTGCATATGCTAATGGCTAGGTATAGGACTGTTGATTAATTACAGTTAAATTCATCATAATTAAAAAAATTAATCATGATTAATTGCAGTTTTGATCACATTGTTAGTACTAATTGTTTCCTATTTTTGAATATTCCATAATATTGTAACATCCAAGAAACATTATTCACATTTCAGCATAATGTCTCTCTTCAGTATGTGTTATTGTTAAAGCAAATTACTGCAGTGTCCACGTAGTACCAATCACGTGTGCCTTGACCCCAAGGTAGCTGTGATTGGTCAAGGACGACCAGTGATCTTCAGTCAAAGCATCTGCTAGTGCATTTTTCAGACATACCAATCTTGTGGTCTTCTTGTTATATAGGTCATGTATTCATAATACAATGATTTCTCGGGAGGACCAGGTGTATGACGAATTGGAAGATGCAATTTTAATAACATCTCTTAGCCCTCTGCATTTACAATGGTGAGTGGTCTACAATTCATTGCTATCCACTTTGCAATAGCATTGGTTAAGCAAGGACTACTCAACTTTGGAAGCCCCGGGGGCCACAATGATACTCACAGCACATGCTGAGGACCGCAACTTAAGTGTGGTTGCATAAACATGCAAATATATATGCAAACATACGCAAATAGCTTCTTTCACACTGACAGGCATGAATACAAAGATTAAGGCAAGACTACACAACACACAGGCCCCATTTAAGTGAGTTCTGCTGATATTAATAAAATGCAGTATTTGCCTGATTTCCACCCATATGACAGCACTTTTAATGAGCAATGAGAGTCCAGGAATTTAACTACAGGAGGCCCCCACTTTGCGACAGCCCGATTTACAACCCCCTGCACTTATGACCTTTTCCGTAAGTGCAGAAGGGGCTGAAATCCCCCGGCCTTATGTCCTCAGCCCCGCATTTACGATGGCATACGATGCCTGTCGTAAATGCAGACTCGAGTTACGATGCCCCTGACTTGCAACGCTATCTCCAGAACCGATCGTGTCTGTCGCAAGTGGGGGGGCAGCCTGTACTAAAACGCATATCAACAGAAGACCATTATATTGACTACTTTTTTGTTTTGGCTCCCAAACACGGGCCACAAACAAACGGGCTGCGGTCCTCATGTGGCCCACGGGCTGTGTGTTGAGTAGCCCTGGGTTAAGCTATTGTACATTCAGGATCGTTACAAACCCATGGATCAAACAAACTTTGCAAACAGACTCTGTCATAGCTGGTGGGAGTCACCCACTGTCTGTGTTATCTGTAGCACAAAATTCGGAGGCGAAAGTGTGGTTAGCGTATAGTGGTACTGCTGACAAAGTACTTTAATGTTATTGGAACTTAGCCTTGCAATAGCTACATATAACTAACTATCTTTTTATCCAGTGCAATCAAAACCATAATTGTGACTAAATTTATTTTTAATCTCCTGACAGCCCTACGTATCAATCTCAGTCTTAAAACAAGTTCATTTTTTTATGCCCACTACTCCCCTTGGAAGGCTGTTCTAGCACTTCATTTCTCTGATGATTAGAAGCTTTCATCTAATTTCAAGCACAATTTTTTTTTGATGGATAGTTAATATGCATTTATTCTTGTACTACTTTAACTTGAATAGAACTTCTCCCTCCCTGTTGTTTATTCCTCTGACTTATTTATAGAGATCATTCTTATCGCCCCTCAGACTTTGTTTGGTGAGGCTAAAGCAGCCAAGAGCCTTGTACAATGGTAATAACGCTTCCCTATCTCTACTGGAAATATCTCACCCAATGCATCCTATGATTGAATTAGCTTTTTCCACACCTGCATCAAATTGGCAAACCATAGTCATCAACCAAAACACAACTCCTCTGTCACTTCCAACTGGAGAGTCCCAATGACCTTTCACTCTGCATTAGGGCTGTCAATTAAGGATTAATTCACAGCATAATTAATGTTTTAATTTTTAATGCATTAATCAGACTCCAAAGTCAGTGGGGCCAAAAGTCCGCATCTGAGTCCTGCGTTGAAAGGGGCTGACTGTATAGGAACACAATTTTTTTTCTATTGGGTGGGGTCACAACATTTTAAGACCAAATGGGTTGACCAACACAAAATAGTTTAAGAAACATCGCTCTAAAGTTTTACAGTGTTTTGATTTTAGAATGCAGTTATGTTAAACAAATTCTACATCTGTAAGTTACACTCTCAGTAAAGAGATAGCGTTATAGTACTTGTATGTAGAGAACTAAAATACTCTTTGCTTTTTCACAATGCAAATATTTGTAATAAAAATAATATAAAGTGAGCATTGTACACTTTGTTCTATGTTGTAACTGAAACCAGCCTTTTTGAAAATGTAGAAAATATCCAAAATATTTAAATAAGTTGTATTCTATTATTGTTTAACAGCGCAATTAAAACTGCGATTATCATTTTTAATCTCATGATTGTGATTTTTTTTAACTCACTTGACAGCCCTACTAGTTAGATATCTAACTGACTATTTGTATATACACTTGTAGCATATTCATTTGCAAATTAGGCCATACACACTTTAAATGTTCAATTCCCATTGCATTATTCACATTCTATTCATTAACACAGATGGATATTGCTGCCAAATCAGGTACCCAATTGCCCACTGAACAAATTGTATAGCATGTTCTACTGAAGAACTCTAAAAATGGTATCCTGTACCTTGTGTGTGTATTCAAAGTAATAGAGATGTAGCCGTGTTAGTCTGGTCTTGCTGAAACAAAAGACGGGACTATGCAGCACTTTAAAGACTAACAGGATGGTTTATTAGGTGATGAGCTTTCGTGGGCCAGACCCACTTCCTCAGATCAAATTGTGGAAGAAAATTGGCATGACCATATATACCAAAGGGATACAATCAAAAAAAGTGAACACATATGAAATTGACAAATCAGATTTTAGAACAGATGGGGGGGGGAGGTTTGTTATCTCATATACACTAACCTCCCCTCTCCCCCCCTCCCCGTTCTAAAATCTGATTTGTCAATTTTATATGTGTTCACTTTTTTTGATTGTATCCCTTTGGTATATACGGTCATGCCAATTTTCTTCCACAATTTGATCTGAGGAAGTGGGTCTGGCCCACGAAAGCTCATCACCTAATAAACCACCCTGTTAGTCTTTAAAGTGCTGCATAGTCTCTTATTCAAAGTAAGTTTGAGCTACTTTTTATTTTTGTTAGCCCTAATAAATATAAAGGCGAGTGAGCTGTAATCTGTGCTTTCTCAGGCATCAAATCAACTGTTAACCAGGTTCCAATTGCAGAGCCAAATTTTGCCCCAAGTCTAATGTATACAATGCCATTGAAAACCACCAGATTGCAAAGATAGGTTTAAACACAAAGAGGGTGCACAGGTGTAGCTTTAGCTAAAGACAGAATTTGCCTATAGCTGGTGCTTATGTATAAGCAGGAAAGAATCTAACATGACTTTCTTATCTTAGGTTGAGTTTGTAGGACTAAGAACTAAAACCCTATTACTTTATTTACATGCCATTATGTCAAATTCAGTCATTTTTTGGAACAGAATGAATTTTGAAGAGTTTATAGACACAAGTAAATACTTGGAAATAATAATGGTGCACATAGCTAGTATATATGATTGGAATAAAACTAAGTAAGGGGCTTTCTACTTTTGGAATAATGACAGTATGTGATGAGCCTTAAGAAAAACATTGAAAGGGTATACTTACATTAAATACAGGATTGCCTACATATTTTCTTAACTGATTGAGATGTTCACCAGAAAAGATTACACTCACCATTCTGTTAGATGGCTCTCAGGTTAGAAAAAAAATTGCTACACTGTAGCAAAAAATTTAAGACTACAGCTATATGCACTAACCTGTACTATTTCTTCTTGTGTACCAGGTCCTCTGAATATTATAGTCAATCTTTTAAAAACTGATCCATTTTTCTCTTGAGTGTCTGTTTAGCTCGTTCTCCTACTAACGATAAACTGACAAAACTCAATTTTAGTTTCCCCATATTAAGGGGAAAAATTACTACTTCCATATATGGAAATGGAAATCAAGTTCTGTAGATGACAATATCTCTAGAGAAGAAAAGTTTTAAAATAAGAAGGAAGAATAGCAGGATACAGAATAGCTTGTACTCTGATGGATTATGTTAGACTGTCTAGGTTACATTATGCACAAATCATATGTGAACACCTTCACTAAAGCAGGTTAGTGCTCTTATTTTAGCATTTGGCTTTCATCATATCATGCTACTTTCAGAAAAAGCCAAACCAATGTGAAATTGTGAATTATACTGTCCTTTTCCCTGTATAAAGATGAAATATTAAAGTCACAGGCTAGCAAATGCAAAATTTATTTCAACTGTACATAACAGATGTCCTTTTTTATAAAACAAAACACTTAATTGCTATATGCAACCACAAACAATATTCGGCATACTGTACAATACAATGCAACATTTAGATATACATCCAGTTTGTATTTTCAAAAATCAGTCACCTACTAAAGATGGCTTTTCCCATTCACAAATGAAATGCACAATATATAGATTTGTCAATGTTTTACGTCACTATATACACATTACTGTGTTTTGGCAAGATTATGCAAAAAACACAATATAGCTTGGTGTCAATTTATGTTAAATACTAATTTAATGGAAACACCATTTAAGCCACATGAAAAGGAGTTGATAATGGCTTAAACCTACCTTCTAAATCTGATTCTGCATTCTTTCAATATAATACGAACTGTACACACATATTTTACAGAATTGCATAAACATAAGATACTATTATTAGCATGACTAAAGTTCCACAAAAATAGAAACACTGAACCTTTGGACTGAATACCACCATTTTCACACTGGTATATTTTAAGCTTGTTGTATTAATACTTTTAATTAGTTGACAATAGTTAATGATCTGGAACATAAAAATGCAGATGATTTTTAATTCTGCAGTGATGTTGGCACTGAAGATCATTATTATAAAATAACATTATTCTGATGACAGTTTGTGATTTCACTGCTACAATAATGAATGGTGGTAAACTGTCAAAGCTTTGGTGCATAGAAAGTCAATAAAATCTTCAGATCTGGGTAACAAAAACATTGTTTTGTGTTATAAAGGAAAGTTTAAGTGCAGCAACTATTTCAAAAACTCATTTATAGTACATAATATATGTAACATGGTAGTATTATGTAAATGAAAAGGAATTTAATCAATGCAGAAAACATCAATATTATTCCACCAGAACACTGTTTGTCAAAAAAAAAAAAATCAGGGAAAAATGATCCATGCTTTCAGCAATATTAAAGTAAGTGAATCCTCTGTGCAACTTTTAAAATAAAAATGAAAGCTAAGTGATTTATAGATGTATCTGATACAGCATGAAGTACATATACCATATATTTGTCCCCTTAGCTATTTTTCCTAGTTAAAATTAGGTACAGTGCATACATGTACTTAGTTGTCACAAAGGGTCAATAAAATGACCAGTACAATAATAAACCCCTGAAACATCTTTCTCATAAGCATTTCAATTTTCAAATATAACAGTGGTAGAGTATCAAGTAGGTTATCAAACACTTAAAACTGACAGTGAAGCTTTGGATATGAACTGCTTCTAACACAAGCTTATCTATTTTGACATCCTTGTAGGATTGGTCATGTGTAACCACTGGTTCTTGCTTAGATCACCTGTAGGTATTTACTATTAGCTTAGAACTTGTAAACAGTGTGATCAAATTCCCAGGCCACAACGATTGTGCCAATATTAATTTGGTCATATAGTGATGTCAGAACACTGAGCACTGTACGTGTCTGAAGAAAAAAAATGCAGCATCCTGGAATCTTAAGGAAAGTGAAAAATGTTATCCCTCTTTCAGAATGCTGCCGTTTATGCTAATGTTAATAAAGGATTAGAATACAGAATAGTTCCATTTCAATTCCAGTGATGTTATTCATAATACAGAACACAGCTTTCCCCCCAGCAATATCCCAGGTGCAGAATATATAACTGAATATGTAATCCATCATATTCAATTCTGTGCAAAGCAAAAATTACTGTGAATGATGAGCCGGTTGCTGAAAACCAATGTGCTTATGAGAGCAATTCCAAAACATAATAAATACATGTCTCAGATGCATTCAAACTATGAAAACCAAGCAGTCTACTTTAAAGAACTTCCTACAACTCAATTTAGAGCACAGTTATACCTATGGTTTCAGATGCTGAACACACAAGTTTTCATAATGGGAACCTTCAGGGATGCTTATTTTATGATTGAATTTTGTTGTTTTCACAAAGAATGATCAATGATTTGTTGATAATTGTGCATTTTACTAGGCAGATCAGCATCTAAAACCTGGAGCCTTTCACACAGTTGCGTACAGTACAGTGAGTGTATGACTATTGGTAAAGTGAAACTATCAAAACACTGTGTTTAACAACACAGATTTCCAAGTCTTTAAGACAACTACTTAACTTGTGAAAAATGTATGTCTCTTCATACATGTTTAAACAATGAAAAAAAGACAGCAATATAAACATTTTCATGGGTTACCAAACGCTCCACCATACACATTGCCCAGGATAGGAGTATCTGAATGATTTTACAGTTCTTGTACTGCATATTTTAAAAATTTCTCTTGTTCTCCCTGCTTTATACCTTGTGTTTATAATACATAGAAAATTAGACCACTCTAAGGTTAAAGTGGTTCCATATTGCTGGCACTTAGCTCACAAACCAGTATGGTTTCAGTACAAAATACAAAAACGCGCTGTATTGGGGGCAGAGGGGTAGAGAAGAACTGTGGCTACACTGGCCAAGTCAAAAAACAAACTATTCAGAGCTACGAATCAACAGCTGTCACTTTTAAAAAACCTTATAATATCCTTAGCAGGATATATACGCTCGATTTAGAATGACTTAGTTGTATGTGCATTAAATTGGCAACAGAGCCTCCCACGAGGTACAATTGAAATATCAGAAACTTTCAAAAGTTGTTAAAATATCACATTGAAGAGACAAGGAACAGCAAGAAAACATCTAAGAAAAGCAGGCTGTGATACAACAAGCATTTGTTAAGAAAAGCTCAGAAGTGCATTAGTTCTGGTGAGAGATATATGAGCAACAGCTCTTACGAGATGTAGACCCCATTCTGTAACTATGGGCTGTCCATATACTGTCATAGTCAGAGTCTTCTGAGAGGTCTGAAGGCTCCAAACGAGAAAGGCTACTGCGACGACCCAAGGAGTCTAGACTTGATTGGTCATCATCAGCCAAGACGTGATTATGCATCAGATCAGTGCCTTGCCATGCTAAGGATGTACGGGTGAAATGAAATGGTGGATGTGGACAGGCAGAAGTGGGATGAGGAGGGGAACGTAAGGAATAGCCACAACCAAAACACATGAAAACGAAAGCAAAAGGTGATGGGAAGAGAAGGAAAAGAGAAAATATTGTTAAAAAGGCAGCAAAGCTTTCTTATTCTTATTTTTGGTGGATTTGATGTAAAAATTACACTTGGCATGTAATAACTTTGAACCGTCTCATCTAATTTTTGAATTTTAATTGAGCAGTTTTATTTAAAATACATGTCCTAATTTGAGTATCCCTGAGATTTTATGACTATTATCATTATCAACAGGGCAGTCAACACTAGTTAACAGAGAAATGTGAAAGGAGAGGAACACTATATTAGCCCACAACTACAACTTAGCTGTAACAAATCAACTGGAAAGCTTTTTATAAAACACCAAGTTGATAGGGCTAATAAAATGTTTCAAGCCACAGTAATTATCTCAAATCAATTGCAAAATATTTTAAAATATTTTAGACCTCGTGTGCTACTTCCAGTTACCTCCTTCCAAGGCTAGCTAGCCAGAGTAGTCGTTGTCATGATTGTGTCTAAGCTTACCTTCTCAATATAGTCACTATAAAATTTCTATTAGGATGCTGAGGGGTTTTTTTTTTCTTATGAAAGGTAAAAGCCTGAAAATATTTGGAAACTGAAAACTGTAGGTGGCCATATTGTGACCTACTGCGTTACTAATGATGTTAAACCCTTATCTAGAGAACTAACTTATTTTTCTGAGTCATGGATGGAATGCATAGCAAAAGACAAGATTTATAAGAAGGGAAAGCCCCACCCTTCTTTCCATTTCTATTGCCCCGTCATCTCTCCAGATTTTTTTAAAAACTGCTTTTTCTACAAGTAGGAACAAAACGTTGCTGTCTTACCTCTGATGCCACTGCCTTCCAATCCACTGGTGCCCTAGCCGTGCTGCATTTGCATTCCCAAAAGCAGCACCTCCTGGATGCCAAACAGAAGGTGCTGCTAGCAGAATTGCCAAATCAGCGCAGTGAGGGACAGGCGGAATGTGAACACAGAGGTAAGAAAGGGGTACAAAAAGAATGAGACATTTTTACTAAAGTGGTAATTTTTGAAATGCATTGTTACGCTTACAGAAGCAATCCCAACACCAAATGGAGGAGTTTTTCTATTTGTGACAAAAAGCTAGACATGGAATGGTAGAAAACCTAAATTTGTAATGCTAATACCAGCCTTTACAAGAGAAGAGGCCGTGCATGTCACTGATACTTCAGTTGTTTCTTAGTGTGGTTAAATGCAAATAAAAGCTGTTGATTTTTGATGTATGCAATGATATTTACTGCACTATGTATATTCCTTAAATATACATAGAAAGGGAAAAATAGAGGGGGAAAAAAAGCAAAAATATACTTTGCACCAGTTGCATATGTTTTTAGGTACACACACAACTTCAGAATTAAAAATTAAATGTTTCACAAACCATTTCTTGTCAGTTTATCTTTGAAAAATGATTAACATCAACTGAGCACAGTTGTGACATTTAAAATAGCAAATTTAATTTAGCCGTATTTTTTTTCCATTGTTTATTTTTAGAATTTTAAACAGTAAACTTGTTTCTTTCATTTTTACCAGGTACGCCACATTAAAACAGAATGATCATAGGTCTAAAATCAAATTTGTGGAGACTGAAACATGTCCAAAACAGGGAAAAGCAAATAAGTTACTTCATTTTATCACCTTGAAGACTGAGAACTTGATAAAATGGATCACAAAGACAGACCAGTAGAGTCCCTTTTCATACACATTTTAGCTTGAAACAATGTAAATGAAAATAAAAAAAACAAACAAATAACATTGCCATAAGCTCTTCATTCATACGAAGAGCCAAATTCCAAAATAAAGTATACCTGCATGCAAAGCAGGATTTTTCAAGGTGATAAGAAGGCAGGCAACTTCACATTAAAAGAATTTGTGCACTAAATTTCCAGTCTTATTTTGTGACTTCCCAATTTCCAGTCAAAAATGCTTTTGCTTGGAAATGAAGTCTGCACAAAAAAGCTATGTTGGAAATAACACTGACAAATATTTGTCAATTTACACTGTTTTAATTTCTAATGAATTATTTACAATGTCCACACTAATAATAATATCTGACAACAATAAAAACACTCTCTCAGAATCATTTTACAGCATGCGGCAGAGATATAATTCCTAAACTTAGGTTTATATTCAATGGCAGAATTGTGCAGCAAATTGGAGCAAAATGAACAGCATGCTCTCCTCCCTTACATAAACATGCATGCTGGTGGATTCCTCTGCTATGTTGAGTGTTTTACTTACAACACAAAGGGCTTCCATAGCTCCTGTCTTGTTACATATTAAGTGAGGGTGTGCAGCTGAACATATATTTGAAAAACTTGAGCATGGCAACCTTACCCAACGCAGAGATCTAAGAAAACTAACAAGTGTTCCCTGAAATTATTGTAAGAGAGAATTTAAAAACAGTAACAATAATCTAGTGGCAAGGAAAACTTTATGCCTCATCTTTATGCCCCATTTACCCTCCCACAACAGGAGTGAAAGTTTCTCAGAAGCTTTTGAGCAAAAATGTACACTATTGAACAGAACACTCAAAGGCATAAATCAGATATAGCTCCAAAGCCTAATATTAATACTGCTCTTCCATTTACCTCTACACTTACCATTTTCTCTCTGAGAAAGTGTACTGCAAGTGTCATTACATCCAGACACTTCCCATTTCTTGGCACATGCTTGATAAAGATTCCATACCATGGAACTGTACTCTCAAAACTGGACCTCAGGCAGGGCTTCTGATATGCTAGGTAGGACACCCAAGAACACCACTCTGAGACCAACTCCAAGGCTGATTTTCTTAGTGTTGGGACCCACCACTGCAATAGCATTTTTGTTAATTATTTCTGCCTTTTCTAACTTACTTGAATTTAGCGTTTGGCGTGTTTTGGCACTTGTGCAGTATGCTTCAATCACCTTAAGAATCTGGGCATCTTCTTCCAATGCAGCTGTACCTGAAGTCAACAAAAAATAAATCTTTACCATGGCTCTAGTTACTAAACCAGTCGTGTCATTGTAAAGTCATTTTAAGCCTAGAGGCAAATACCAGATAATTCAACTATGGTTTAGCTCAGTGATTCTATACATTACCACCCACAAGTTGTAGATGATACCTTAAATTATAAGAAGGGTGGTTATGCCCGTCTCATGCTGGCGTGAGTTTCAATCAGTGAAAAGTGAAGTGTTTCAATAAACAAATATATACTTAAATATTTTTATGAAATGCATTGAAAAATACCTCAAAACTGGGCAATTAAGATAAAGAAGGTTTCTTGAATATTTCAAAACTGCCCCTTTCTATTTCTCTTAAAAAAAGATCTGTGTGGCACACAAGTGTTTCAAAGAAGCACGTCTTCCCTCTTTGGTATTGTGCAAAGAGCAGACACAAAGTATACCCAGTTATTAGTTGCACCTTAATACATATCACAGTTTAGAGAAACACAAGGGATTAATTTCTAGAAAATCAGAGCACACGTAGTTCAACAATTAAGTCTTTATTGAGGTTCACAGGTAAAACATACATTCAAATTTTCCATAGCAATACTATGCAAGGAAGTCTAGCAATCTGAAAATTGAACTCAGCATCACATTACAACTTATGCAGTTGTACAATTTCAGTCTTGTATCCACCAGAAAAATACCACTTACCATAAAAGCACTTTTGTGAAATTAGACAGCATTTCACAGCTATTTTCAGTGTTAAGTGATGCTTGTTAGATTTCTTAGCAGAGCTTAGGGAAGAGAAAACATTCCAGAGACAAAATTGGAAGACTATTTGCTTTGGAGTTAATTAAAAAAAATCCATGCGTTCCTCCTGGGTTTCAAGAAGATCCTTTTATCAAAGTTACTTCAGTTAACAATAGGGGGTGAAATCCTGACCTATCATGAGGTAAATGGGAGTTTTAGTCCTGACTTCAGCGAAGCCAGAATTTCACCCAGGTTGACTGGTTATTAAATTTTCATCCATTTTTCCCCATCCTCAAAAGGCTTTATATACCACTGGCCTTGAAGATTTTCACTAAGGGCATTTGAAGGGTCTTTCAAAATCAGCAAGTAAGCACTGTCTTCTCTGAGCAGGTAAGACATCCAGAAATTCCCACTTTTACACCAACACAGATACTCTACAGAATATCCACTAGTGGTGACTGTTTGCAAACACTACTAGGAAGAACTCAGAGCAATTTGATAGTTTCCCAATAAAGTTTACAAACACTTCCCACCTAATTCCAGAAGTGAGAAAAATCTATCAGCAAAGCAATTCTTCAGGCGGGGTGTAACACCATTTTACTGTATTGTATAGCAGAGAAGAAGAACTAGGAATGATGTAAGCATTACTTTCCTACATTAGAAGTGATAGGTTGACACAGCTCATGTATCGGATTGGTTTGTTGAAAGCACAATTAACACAGCAGGACAAAGACTACTAATGACTAAAAAACTGGATAAAGGAAGATGAATATCCAGCAGCATCAGTGACATCACTCTAAGTACAAGTCTCTGCAAAAAAAAAAGTCATTAACTTTCCCTTTCAGCAGACAAAGCCATCCCTTACATCAAACATGCTGACAATTATAATTTTAAAAAGTCTTTCAATTAAACAAGTAAGTTCTATTTCATCTTTCTTTGAAGTTAAACAATAGCACTTATTAGTATATGATTTTTTTTTTTTATCATCTCTGAGCCTTCAGGGGTTTGGATGGTATCTTGGAGAAGTGGAATGAAGCTGCAACTGCATGCTGGTGACACCTGAAGTTTCACACAAATATCTGATTTGATCTGTTGTACTGGGACTGCACTGCAGCAGTTTCTTTATTCCTTAGCTGATCTCCATCGGTTAGAGTCTAGCATTGCTTCTCCACATTGCCTCCTTTCTATTCCTAATTCTAGCAGCTCTGATAGAATACGACATTGATATTTCAGCAGTTCTTAAAATTAAAAGATGGTCAGATTAGAAGGGACTATCAGTTCTAGACTATCCTTTCTTCCATATTTTAATACTTTATTTCTCACATTCTCCTAAAATAATTCAATTTGTGATATACTTTTACATTCCATACAAGTGAAACACAAAGGCATTTTAAGATTATAAATCCACTTCCCTCTCCCATCAGCTCATCTGTTATCCTCATATCTCTCACTTAAAAGGCAAAAGGCATAATAATGAAAAGGATGTTACAATTGTTTTTAATTATGTGGCTTATGCACCTACAACTAAGTCCACTCTCTCAAATAATTAGTACGCTAATTAATATTTTATTACTGGGAAGCACTGTTAATCTGTGCAATCTTTAATCTAAATATATAAAAAGTATGCGTTGTAAATTTAAAGAGTCACATGAGAAATGGTCTAACGTAATTATGTTGTATGTTTCCTTTAAATGGATTTAAAATAAAAATAGTTGCTTGGATAAAAAAGTCTTTGCCATTTTTTGATGCAACAATCACTTTAAAGAAAGTGCTTCAATTGCTCAAAAGAATCTGATGAAAAAAAATTTCCTTTGAATTCTCAGCTGTGATTGGGGAAGAACGAGAGAACTAAAACAGCATCGACTCATTTTGTACTATTGGGAAACTTTACTCTCTTTTGTTTTGAAGATTCTGACAGGACAGTACGTTTAAATAAAGAATGCCTCCAGATTCAAAGTCTTTGAAGATGCGAAGGGAATAAAGCAAATCTTGTTTTCACAATATCAAATAGAAAGTCTAAAGCACTAAGAGGAGTGAACTTGAGTGTCCGGTATGAAATGAGGATGTTGATATTATAGTCATCAGTGAAACTTGGTGGAATGATGATGATAATTAATGGGGACTGGTAATTTCAGGGTGCAAATACATAGGAATAACTGAGTAGGTCACATTAAGGAGGTGGAAGGTAAAGACTGGCTCTCTGTGTGTGAAAGAAAGAATCAAATATAGTAAAAATCTACCAAGTACAGAGAAGGAAAAAAGTAATTAGCAGCTGCCACGTGCTGAGAAAACATTTAAAAGACTGACTTCTCAGTTTAGAAAAGAAATAACTAAGGGGGGAAGAAAATAAAGGTCTATAAAATCTTGAACACTGTTGACACACCTCACATAAGAGCCAGGAATCACCCAGTGAACAGGCTGCAGGTTTAAAGCAAACACTAAGTAGTACTTCTTCACACCATGCTCAGTCACACCTATGGAACTTGTTGCCAAGGCCAAATATACAGCTGGGTTCAAAAAAAGAACTGGTTAAGTTCATGTAGGACAGGTCCATTAATGGCGATTAGCCAAGACTGATGGTCCCTAAACCTCTGACTCCCAGAAGCTGATAACAGCGGATGGATCACTCAATAAATGCCCTGTTCTCTTCGTTCCCTCTGAAGCACCTAGCGCAGGCACTGTTAGAAGACAGGACCTACAATTCCTATTAAGCTGCATGGCCACGCAGCTTCCCATTAAGCCTTGCGCAGGGGATAAGGGCTGCAATGGGCAGAGACGTCTCTTCCCAAGCCTTCAAACTGTCACGGCTGGTGTGGAGGTGCCTCTCCCTGCTGGCCCCCGCAGGGCGCTCCTGCAGGTGGAGGAGAGGGGTACCTTCCCACTGGTCCCATCACAGAAACAACCAGGGCAGGAGGTCCAGCTCCTAGCAGGGGGACAAGGGACTACATGCGGTGTGGAACCTCACCCTCCACCCGTCAAGAGCTGGAACTGCTGGTTGCTTCTGGGGCGCAGCATAGTGTCTCAGGACAGGTAGGCAACCCGCCTACCTTAGGACCACTGACAAGGAATAACCCAGGTAAACCTGAGTCCCGACCCCCTGTCCTGGCCTGAGCCCCCCAAACCAGAACCACTTCCTGCACCCCAAGCCACTCATCCTGGCCCCATCCCAAACACCACATCTCTAATCCAGAGCCTGTACCCCCTCCTACACTCCAACCCCCAGCCCTGAGCCTCTCCCCAAGCCTGCAGCCCCCTCTTGCATCCCAAGCCCCCCCCATCACCACGCTCACTCAAGAACCCTCACCCTTCCTGTATTCCAAATCCCTCTGCCCCACCCACCTAACCTGGAACCCCCTCCTGAACCCCAACCCCCTCATACCTCAACCCTGTGTCCCATCCATGAGCCCCCTCCCACATTCAGAACCCCTTGGCCCCACTCCTGCCATACAAATTTTGTTACGTGCCACAACACGAAGATGATGTGTACTTGTCATATTAGTAACAAATAGCCTAAGGTTCATAGCTCAGCTGTGTCATGCAAGTGAACTTGTTATGGACAAGTCAGCTACCCACATGCTACTCAGACAGTTTCCATCAGCATTATGTGTAAACAAAATATCATAGGTTCCTGCTGAAGAAAATCTACAGCACATCCTAGGGGAACAGAAAGCCCCCACTCTAAATCAGCAAGTGGTGTAATGGAAAAAATTCCTTCTCAACTCAAAGTGTGGTGATTTTTCATGACACTACTGACTCTGTCCTTCACAAGTTCCACAAACTCCAGACAAACAAGTCTCTGCTCTAAGAAGCCCACAATTTTAAGGACACGGAAGTAGATAAAAACTGAAAAATGTTAATGTGGTTTTGAGTATATGAATTAGATCAATTAATTATTTTAAGCACTACACAGACCCCTGTTATCGTAAAATGAACTTGTCCATTCGCACATGTGAATCGGGATATATTATTACACACTACAGAGCCAAAACTAGACTGATGTTAAGACAGTAGAATAAAGGCTTTTTTTCCTGGATAACAACTATTTACACTTGTCTTTTCTTTCATCCTTTCTACTCCCCCATGTTTCTATTATACTGCCAATGGTCCCCCTATATTTGCTTAACCTTTTGTTCTTTCGGGTATTTTTTTTTTTTTCAATCTATAAACCCATCTTGTTCCTTGGAAACTTCTCTGGCTTTCTCTTATAGCCTATGAAATATCTGTCCCAAAATAAACAACATACAGACAATAATTCTATGGAAATACCAGTACAAATAAATGACCTACTCTGAAAGCTATTAGTACCAATATTTAGAGTTATCTGCTTTTAAATCCCAAACTCATTCGGAACTTTGAAAACAATCAATTAGATAGTCTACATTCTTAACTATATCTTGAGATGGTAGGATACCATTTTTAAAATCTAAAATTGCTCTTCACAGACCTGAAGTTAGTGTATTCAGATTTATAATACTTTCTTTCACTTCAAAGAGGTAGTTACAATACAAATAACCAGAGAGTTAAGAAAAGAAGTTCCACTATATTAAGATCATTCCAGTAAAAGCCTCCTCCCTCCCCCCCGCTAATTAGCATAAACAGCAAACTGGAAGTGTTGATACTCAGAGAAAGTTGAAAATGACATTTTTAATTAATGTTAAATTGCGTTTAATCAGCTAATTGAGTAGTGAATGGAATTTCCATCGACTACTCAATTAGTAGGTAAGGGGGAAGACTGCAGAACCCAAGCGGGGTTAGCTCCCAGCCCCAGGAGCTAACCTCGGTGTGGCTCTCTCTTTTAAATGTAGTAAGAGCTGCCCAGCTCTTATTCTATTTAAAACGCAGAGGCACAGCATCTGGGACCGGGCGCGAAGTGGGACAGGTAAATCTCAGCTTATGCCCAGTCCCCCGGTGCGCCTCTGCCTCCCCTGCCCCCCTGCGGAGACGGTGCTGGGAGGGGAGGAACTGGCTTTTAAGATGGCTCCCCCCAGCACTGGCTCCTGCTCCTCCCCCTTAGAGAACGGACCAGTTGAGTAGTGACTCGACTACTTCATAAGCCCAGGCTTATTGGGGAGTCTACTACTCAAACTAGTTGCTTATGTTCCTACTTTTCATTAGTAAAAAAATATAAATGCCATCTTATTTCTCTGCAACTTTTTTTTATATACACTAGCACCTTGTGAATATGCAGATATTTATTCAGTCTTACTTACTTTTTCTCAGTGCAAACTCTTCGTCTGATGGCTTCCGTTCAGGCTTGCGCTTAGGAAGCAACTTTTTCATGGTCTTAGGGCTTTTACTGAGATCCTGGATGAAAAGAACAGAAAAAATAAAGCTTCTTTAAAAAAAAAAATCCAATTGCCAAAATTGTAATTTGTGTTCAAGTAGCTATTAACTCTAAAATCTTATAAAGCTATATCAACATTTTGCTGGCTGATATTATTTTTGGCATATTTCAGGCTTGCTTGAGTTGTCTTATCTCCCCGCAACCCTACTGACTATTAACATTTTATTCTTCTGATCCTATTAATGCTGCTGTAAGTATTCAAGCTGTCTGGGAACTAGAGTGAAGCGAACAAACGCAAGCAGAACACAAAGTATTTTTCTTAACTTTTGAGAGGTAAACCCATCTTATTTATAAGAGCTAAGAGGTATTTCTTTAAATCAAAATTTGAAAAGTGCTTATTATAGCTGTGAAAGGAGACACCTACAGCAAAAGTATGACGCAGATACGAGTCATGCTAATGTTACAGGGATGCAAAATACATACTGATCTACCCCTTACCTTCAGAATACAAGACAGCCTCACAAGAAAGCGAAAAGATGAATCAGCAGGACAAAGACCAATGAGGATAAAGGTAGGTTTCAAACATTCAGTCATACACTAAATGTTATACATACCCATGCATGAAAGAGGTTCACTTATATTTAATTTAATAGACGGACATGCACTGCAGCTGAATAAGCTAATACAGTCATTAAACCAAAAAGTTTAATTTTAAATTCAAGGCCAGCTTTCTCTCTCCCACATTCCTTGTTTTCTTTTGCTAAAGGTTTTATGAGTGACAACTGTTTGTCAAAAGATTGACCTCAATTGTTAAAAAGAGAGCACAATTTGTGTGCCTGAAAAAAATTCAAATTTCTGACCAGTGATGAGGCATACCAACCCTCACTGTGGCTGCAAGGCTTAAACCTGGCTACCTGGTTGAGCAGGCCCCGCCCCCACAGTCCTGCTGGGCATGCTCCGACTGGAGGCCAGATATAAAGGCCTGTGGAGCAGTTTAGTCTGGGCTGATTGCTGACAGGGAAGGAGGTGCTGCTGGAGCTCCTGAGGAGGAGCCACAGATGGACCAAAATGAGGCCAGTCAGTGGGGAACTGCAGGAGAAGCCCCCAGTCTGGAGGGAACTGCTTAGGAGGGCTACACTGGAGAGACCGGTAGGAAGTAGCCTGGGTGCAGGTGGGAGGGTTGTACGCTGGGAGCTCAGCATATTTCAGTGGGATTCCCTGCTGAGCTAGTGGTGAACCACCCCACTGCTGACAGGGCGCTAAGCTGGGATCTGTGCAGTAGGTAGACCTGGGCCCCTTTACCGCATCCACCCTATGTGGGGATCTACACCTATTGCTAGTGACTCTGGCTGCTGAGCTCATCACCCTGTGAGAGAAGGGCATTGTTATTAATTCTCACCATTGGGACACAGTGCCCTATGGAAGGAGGGTGTTGTTATTCACTCTAGCCACTAGGCCTGATTATCCCATGGAGAAGGGGCGTTGTTATTGATTCTGTGATTGTGGCCATCAGGCCCCACACACTCTGAGAAGAGGGCATTGGTAGACACTCTGGCTCCTAGGCCATGCTGCTCTGTGGGAAGAGGGCAGGGTTAGTGACGCTGGCCATTAGACCTCACTGCTCTATGGAAGGAGGGATTTGTTATTGACTGACACTGCAGATCTTACAGCCTGGGTCAAGTTATAGGTATAGTTAGGAGGGGAGGCACAGCAATCCCCTTGCCCAAACTGGTACACAGATGGGTTTCAGCACCCCTCTGACGGGCCTCAGATGCCCAGTGCCCACTTCCCAAAGGAGGGATGGGCTTGCTTGCCCTGAGACATGACCATCTCCCACATGCACACACAAGATATTTTCAGCAACAATTGCACATGCTTCTTTGGGAACTGGTTTTTAACATTAAATCAGAATCATGACAACGCATGAAACAAACTTTTCAAAAGAAGTTTAATGTTGCTTCTGAACAAAATATAATACTTCTCTGCTATGTGCCCATTAGTGTACTGCATCAGACGATCTCAGCACGCTGTATCAAAGTGGCTAACCACTATTTCCCCCATTTCATAGCTTGTACATTGATAAAGTGGCTGTGAGTTGCCCATGATCTCACAGTAAGTCAGTAATAGAATCTCCGGCTTAATTTACTAGACACAGATGCCTCTGTTAAATTAAACACGTTACCAAATTCTGCATAAACCTAACATTTTAAATATTGTTCACTTTCACAGGGTAGAATTCAGTGCAGAACGTAGTGCCAAGAACAAGTTAGTCTACCACTGCCATTCTTTTGGGGATTAAAAAAAAGTTTTGTATTTCTATTACAACCCTGACTCAAATCTGCAACATTATAGCATGAGGGGTGGGGTAGAAGGAAAAATAAATAATTATTGTATGTCGTCATAAATGGTACCATAATTCAAAATTGATGTCAAATGAGTTAAACGTGAGCACAATGTCAGTGTTAACTTCTAGTATTAAATTCAAAGGTTTAAACAAAGTGCAAATAAACAGTTTAATATTCAGGAATTAAATTAGGCATAACAATTGTACATATTCGACACTGTTTGAGACACCATATTTCCATATGAGGTAGGAAACAGAGGTCAGATTGCTGATTCTGGACTCTTTGTCCATTCACAGCAAGCAGTGGCAACACTCTGATCTTGGGAACTACTCAGAGAACGTCTTATTTTGCTTGCTAATGACACTGATCAACTTAAAAGCAGCAAGACAATGGTAGAGGTATATGGGAATTAGATAACACACACACACACACACACACACACACACACACACACACACACACACACACACACACACACACACACACACACACACACACACACACACACACACACACACACACGGTTTGGATAGGGATGCATAAATGCAGGGGATTTCCAGAATGAATACAAATGGGCACTAATTACCACTGTTTCAGTTATAGTTTAAATGAAGTGAAAACACACACAATATAAACATACATACAGAACTATATAAGATTGTGATATGAAGAGAACTGAGTTACAGCTCTTAGTGTACTTTGGTACTTTACGGTAACATTTCTGGGTTCTAGCGCCTCACCTCTTTATAACAGAGAGCTGCCGAAGGCCGTAGTGGAGGTGCAGGTCGTAAACAGCTCAAGCTCCAAGGTTTGGGAGTTTTAGGAGGTTCCAGAGGTCCCCAGTTTATAGTGGTATGTGGAGTCCCATGATGTGAAGGATGTGGAAGCGTGTGGTATGCAGGAGTTAGTGTTATTGGTTTGCTGTCTGAATGTTTGCTGGATGGTGTTACTGAATGAGAAGGAAGCTGCCAAATGTAGAAGGAGAGTGGGAAAAAAATGATACTGTATTAATCTAAAAGATTAAGAAGTAATTGTCAAAGACAGATGCAATCATTTAAACTAGCTACCTAAACATTTCTATCTATTATAGTTCCAGCTATTTTTGTTTTAAAAGCAGAATAATAATTGACACAGCAGAACATAATTTCTTTCAAGAAACTCATTGTCTACCCCAGAAACAATATGAACTGAACCACAACTGATATGACACCCTTGATCGCATCCCTCTCACATCACATTTACAGAGTGAGCGCAAAAGAGTTATTTAGCATAACTCACTCAAATTTAGATTTACTGGGAAGTTTGAAACTCAAGACTTCTAGTATGTGGGGACATTTGGAAATTTAGTTTTTGAACTGAAATATTTTCTAAATTACCTGCATATCAGTTTCATAAAACTTTTGTTTTAGAATTTTGTTACAAATTTTGTTAATGTTTCTCTATTTTTTCCATTAATTTTGTATTTTGTAATATGTGAACTATTACTACTTCTGACATCATTATATAGCATACTACAATAGTTGAGATTTTATTTTAATTTATATTTAAATCATTATAGACTATGCTATTAAGTGTAGACTGACACATTTTATCTTTTCTCAGTCCAAGTGTCTCCTCTGTGTTGTAGTGAAACAATTTGACACAAATAAAATCCATGAATGATAACAGTTAACATTAAAATAAAATTAGAATGCCATAATGCTGCCAAAAACAGCAGTATAAATTGTACATGGCTTTTCCTGACATGTTACAAATTAATATAAAAGTAATATACAAATGGAAAAAACTACAAAATAAATTAAAATTAAAAAATGATACTTCAGAATTGCCCAAAACAAAATCTTGGAATTTCCTAAAACTAAGGTTTTTCAAAACTAGCATTTTTTCATTTAGAAGTTAGCCAATATCAACAACTTCATCTGAAAAAACTAGCATATTTAATCAGAAAAAACGTTCTGATGAAGAAGGTTCCCAAAACAGTCTCAACCTGCTTTGTCAAGTTGATGCAATATAACCTGTAATTCTAAGGACAATTAAAAGAAAAAATCACATGCATTATTCAGGCACAAAAAAGAAAAGTTAGAGATGGAGTCACAGGTTAACCACAATTTTCCTGGGGATTTCTTTTTATTTGTTGAAGCCAAACTATTAAGTTACATTAATATATTTTTGTATCTGCATGAGTGGCCAAACCTTTCTTCTCATTTTGAAAATATATAAACCAAATTGGGTCAATTAAAACGTCTGGTTCCTGTTACTCATGGTGGGGGAAAAAAGTTAGAATGATTTACAAAGTAGTATGTGATTCATAATCCAGATAATCTCTCAATTTCAAACAAGTGCTTGATTACAGTATTTCTTACAGTGTGAGATGGCACAGAATGAGGTTTAATAGTGGGATTCCCAACAGTTGTAACTTTGGTTTGCTTCTGCAGATGATCCACCCATTCATGTAAATCCTGTTGGTTGTTACATGATACTAATATCCGCTCAATCATATTTCCTAGAAGAAATCACAAGATTAAGAGTCTAAACACAACTTTATTATTTTAGTGTTTATAAAGAATAAAATAATCTTTTTCCATGCATCCAATTCCTGAAGTACCTTAGGGCTGAAAGAAAAAATTAAAAGTGTAATTTCTGTCCAAAGCAATGATATTTCAACCCCTTTCGTCATTGTGATAGACAGTTGGAGAAAAAACTGTCCCTAGTCACAGGTCGTTTTGCAGTCTTGATTAAGGGAATTGTATGCAAAGAAATTGATCTAACAATTAAAGTCATTCTGGTCTCTGGTGAGAAACACAGATGAGACCACCAAAAAACAAGCAAGCAAGCAGAAAACAGCACCTAATAAAAATATTACCTCACCTACCTTGACTCTCTAATATTCTGGGATGGGCACAGTCACATCCCTGCATACAGCATCGAATGTGAGAATTTCTCCCTAAGCTCTTATAAGTTATACATTTTCTTACACTGAAGAACCACTAATCTTAAGGCATGTACTTAATGAGGAAACTTGGGTTGCTACATCTTCATCACGTGAATGACACAGCTTAGTGTTTCCATTTCATCTGACCTGGCCAGAACAACTCATTGCACTACACAGGCTACGTCTATACTGCACCCTTCTTCCCCAAAAGCTTATGCAAATGAAGCATGGAGTAGAATATCACTGCACTTCATCTGCATAATTAATTAGGGGCCGTTTTTGCGCAAGAGGCTTTTGTGCAAAAAGAAGCTGTGTAGACGGCTCATTTTTGCGCAAAACCCCACCTCTTGTGCAAGAGCCATTCTTCCTGAAAAAATGAGAAACTTGAGCTGAGGCCTCTTGATGGTGGGAGTTTGCTTCTGGCATTCAGTTCTCTGCTGGAGACCCTCTAGAATATTCTTCATTTCTTGGTCTAAAATTTCTTGGCCTGAATTTGCTGACTTTTAGAGGCAGAAACTGCAGTTTGTCTCTTCTTTTTTGTTTTTAAAGGGGTAAGGGCAGGGAAGAGATATGTGAAGACTTAGGCCAGGGGTCGGCAACCTTTCAGAACTGGTGTGCCAGGATTTAACGTACTCACTTCAATTTACAGATTTGTGTGCCATTGATACTTTTTAAAGTCAGTAAGTCCTACTTACATTTTAGCAGCATCATTAATAAGTAAATTAAGATGCAGATCTTACAATGAATGTAAATAGCCACAATATTGTAGCTCTTTCACCATGTAAACATCTTACCACATGCCATTAATATCTATTGAAGAGAGAAAACATATAAACTTATTTGACAACACTTAGCACCTGCATAGATAAGAACAGAGAGAGAGCGCGGAAGCACTGATTTCTTCGTCTCTCTCACTGGTTGTATCAGCTCTGTGCTCAGAGGAAACACAATCATGCTACGGTGCCTACAATGCTCCACAGGCATCCCCAAACTGCACTTTAAGGCTTGCTTTCTTCCACACAAACCCACTAGCTTCTGCAACTCCCTACCAGGTGATTTAAGGAGAATGAAGATCAGAAATCTGATGTTTCTGGCCTATCAGCTGAAGTCCTTTTGCAACTTTGCTATCTGGGAGCTAGTACTGGGGAGAGGAAAGCAGTTTAATTGCGCACTGCTCCCTCTCCATCCAGTGCCAGTCTCTAGGGGACTCAGGAATTGCCCCCGCTTGACAGTTCAGCAGCAGCTAAGCACTCCGCACATGCATTTGTTTGGCAGCAAGCAGGAGAGCAGCGACAGGATTTCTGTCTCCCGGGCTGATCAACCCTCTGCTCTCGTGCCCCCATTCGCAGGGTCTCGTGGCCAGGGCTCCTTGGCTACAGCTCCCCACCTAGGAATCAGGGCACTGCCTGTATTTTCTCCCTGCAGAGCTAGGTACTGCCTGGGACCACCGCCCAAACACCTTACCTCCTCCCAGCCACCTGCCTCCCCAACTGCTGCCACCTGCTTCTCTGAGCCAGAAAAGGTGTGTGCCATGCCTAGGACAGGAGCCACCTGGCCATTCGCACCAACAGGAAAACAGCTTCCCGAAGGGAGGGAGGGGAGACTCCCCGCTGGCACACCCTCCCTCATGCCAGGGACCGGTTCAGGCTGCCTGTCCTGCGCTGTTAGGCTTTCATTGCATGTGCCACTCAAAATCGTCTTGCGTGCCACTTATGGCACACGTGCCGTACGTTGCCGACCCCTGGCCTAGGCAATTGAGTTGATGGGGACAGAGACTTGGAGGAACAGCTTATGTTCAATATAAAATGGCCTGCTTGGAGTACACAGGAAAGATCAGTGGGGTTAAAATGATATAAAATACACGAAGTGTCAGGGCATACGTAGCCTGGGATGGGCAGTTTTATTTTTTTAAATCAAAAATAATTCTTGGAGGTTTTAAAAAATGGGTAAGATGAACAGGGATGACCTAGCTGTACTTAATCCTGCCTCAGTGCTGATGGACAGATGAGATGGCATCCTAAAGACCCTTCCTATATGTGTATGAAAAACAAACACAAATCAACCAGACATGCTTATGAACTTTACCTGCTATTTCAAATGAATTTTTGTGACTTTCACTGTCTTCTAGTTTTGTGATGGTCATTCCTGTCATTGGCAGTTTTCCCTAGAAAAATAATAACTTTTTGGGTTTTTTTAAAACACTAAAAATCTTTAATCAAAATATATACATTTAACATATGCATAATTCAAACATGCAAAAAAAGATAAACCAGTAAACTGAAACATACATGTTAGATCAGCAATATTTAAAATTCCATGGAAAAAGAATAGCCAAATTACACAGCTTTATGTGCCAAGAGCAACTTCTGTATTTCATATCATGAGTTAATCTGAAATCTGGACAAGATATGGGTGGTTCATGCAAATACATTACAATGCAAATTGCCAAAAGAGGACCTTAACCATCTGTGGATTTGAGACCTACTAGGAACACACATTTCCACCTCTGTTTCATACTTAGTGAAGATGATATTTTAAGTATTATGGATGGAACTTGAGATAGTAGTGAAACAAGACACTAGCATGATGCCAGAAAAACATATAATACAGTGGAACTGTCTTTCTGATGACATGGAAAACTGAGGACCTCTCCTGTCTTGACATCACTTTATGCAAGAGTACCAAGGTTTTAAACTGAACTGAGCAAGTAATTCCTTGTCAACGAATTACGCTTCTCTTTCTGACTGCAAATGGTCTGCAAGCAGATTGCAGTTCTCATGTTTACTTATTAAATTAAGATGATTCAATAATGTCTGCACACAATTTTTTGTCTGTAGCTCATTCAAGTATTCAGTATTCAACATTTGAGCTGTTTTGATGGGATATATAGGCCACATAGTAAATTTCTATGTGCTAACTGGATGACTGACTCTTAGAATCTTGTTTCCAGTGTAAACAAGTATATAGACAAACTGAAATTCCACAAATATTCACATTTTTCCCCCCAGGCTCGCCGTAGACGGAGGCTGCTCT
Source organism: Pelochelys cantorii (assembly GCA_032595735.1). Lineage (NCBI taxonomy): Eukaryota > Metazoa > Chordata > Testudines > Trionychidae > Pelochelys > Pelochelys cantorii. The sequence goes on along the minus strand of CM064326.1, from coordinate 110,677,324 downwards.
GTGGGAGGCAGAGCAGCCTCTGTCCACGGGGAGCTTAGACCCCCAACAGACAGAGGCTGCTGCCATCCTACACTGCTGCCTCTATCAGAGGCAGCAGCGCAGGGTGGCAGGCAGCCAGTCTAGGGGGGAGGGGGAGCTGGTTTCTAAACTGGCTCCCTGCATGGGCCAGCTCTCGTCTGGCACCCCACGCTGCTGCCTCTGATGCAGAGGCAGCAGTGGGGGTGGGAGGGAGCTCCCCAGGAGTGGGGCTGGAGCACACTGGAGGCTGGCCCGATCCCCAAGGTCTATAGAATAGTTGAGTAACCGATAAGAATTCATGTGGTTACTTGACTATTCAGTTACCCACTATCTAACATCCCTAGTGTAGGCACAGACCAATACTCACTGCTATAAAAGAATCTTCCAGTCTTGTGCACATGCAATGAGTGCACACCCACTGCGAATACCATTGGGAACAACACTCAAAGAAGAACCAAACTTGTCACAGGTGACCACAAATTGTATGTTTGTTATTTTCAGTATGTCAAACATGAAACACCGGGAGCTAGATTTATGGAAATGCTGAGCATTTGCTGCTGCAGCTGATGTCAATAGGAGTGAGCTTTAAACATACCTGAAAAATTGTGTCCACCTTGCTCCACTGAGATATTGTAAAGATAAATTCATTAATGACTGTGAAGCACACAGTTATTATGGTGACAGCATCACCATTACTATTAATTTCTCATAAGGAAATGATTAATTTCCCATAAGGAAATTAATAATGGTTTATGCCATGCAGAGTTTGAATAGTGAATGTTAAATAAGGCCTGGTGTCACGCTCTGAATGTGGACCATAAAAAAAAAAGAATGAAAAAGGGGACTTCTGGAAAAAATAGTATGTAATCATATAATACAGGTTGTACCTCTCTAAGCTGGGACTCTCTGGTGCAGCAACATCCGTGGTCTAGTAGGACCTCAGACGTTCCTGGACCAGAGAGCCCAGGGATAGGGAGGTCAGTCGTGGGCAGGGGGCTCAGACAAAATGGGGAGCACAGCACCAGAGGACTCAGGCAGTGGGGGGAATCCTGCAATGCAGCCGGGAGCCCTGCAGCAGGGGTCTTGGGCAGCGTAAGGAGTCCCATGGCAGGGGACTTGGCCACTGCAGGAAGCTCTGGTAGCGCAGCCAGGGGTGCCACAGCAGGAGATCAGGAGGTGCAGAGTGCCCCACAGCACAGCTCGGAGCCCTGTAGCAGGGGCTCGGGTGGCACGAGAAACTCAAGTGGCACAGCCAGGAGTGCAGCAGAGGCTTAGGAAGTGCAGGGAACCCTGCAGTAGAGCTAGGACCCCTGCGGCAAGAGGCTCAGGCGATGCAGTGGGGACTCCCAGGGCTAAGGGGTCCAGCCAGGGCCAGCAGCACAGCTGGCTGAAGGCAGGGGGCTAGTTGGTGCCAGAAACAGTCAGCAGGTATCAGGGGACCTCCCCTGGTCCAGCAAATTCCCTTGTTCAGGACCAGCTAGGTCTCAAGGGTACTGGACCACAAAGGTCCAACCTGCATCATAATGCATACACATATGGAAGTTGAATTAAGGTTGCAATGTTTATGATGGCATTTCCTAACTTCTGAGTGCTTGACTTTGTAACCTGAATGTTTAACAATGTATATAAAGGAAAACCGTAATACACAAAGCTGCTTGCCTACATTAATATAGCAGGTCAGTGGCAGAAACAGAACCTAGGTCTCCTGACTCTCAGTCCAGGATCCCAATAGCTGGACAATTCTGCCCTCTATAGCATATACACATACTGAGAACATACAGAAAGAGAGTGAACTTTTTTTTAAAGCTTTTTAATTTTGCAGTGACTATCCATAGTTAAAATATCTGATTTACCTGATAGATAAACCCACTCATCCTAGGGCTGGCAGACAACATAAGCAAAATATTAGGGAAGAGAAGAAGATATCTTTCATTCTTTTCCTTATAAAAAAAAAAAAAAAGAAAATAATTAATAATAAATATAAAGCAGTAGGCCCTAATTTTTTTTTATTTAAAACATTCACTAGTGTAGTATCCATACTACTGTATTTTTAGCAAAATTAAACATCTATAGTTTGCAACAAGAGGAGTTACACCACACTCAATTTTCTGTTCAGAAAGGTTGGTGACAAGCTGTTGTACTCGGATTTTATAGTGTAAGGAGCTTTGAAGAAATAAACCTCAACAGCAGCAAGTAACTATACTGCTACTCAAGGGATTCCTTTTGCACAGGAGACATTCCATTCATGCTAGCTCTCTCTATTTAGGAGTTAAGGTTTTTTTCCTTTGGGGGGGGCGAGGTTTAAAGAAAATATTTACAATTTCCCCCCTCTGTCCCATCCTAAAAGTTATCTTAAAGTATTCTAAATGGAGTTTTTTACTATTTGAATGACTCATAGGCCAGTTCCTTAGCTGGGATAGAAATGGCATCGTTACTTATGAATTCGTGGCCAATAAGCTACATGACCCAAACTGAAGATGTTTTCTTATGCATTTAATAAGAGATAAAGCATATGAGAGTATTTGAAGGAGTCTCAGATTTTATTGAGCAAGATGTATATTTATGCGTTTTGTAAAAACATAACAATCGTTTAGTCTGTTTTATCTTGTTTTTACTACATACAGTCCATTATTAATTAACTGTAGTGACAAGAGCGAAACAGAAAAATATCTAATGAAGACTTGAACTGTATTACCTCACTTCCAGCACACTGAATCATGACTTGGGACATGTAAATTACATTGCCCAGGGTTTTAATGTCCTCTCCCTCCCAGCAGCGGATGGCTTCCGTCAGTATTTGGAGTTCAAGTTCTTTTCTTTTCCGTACTTCTTGACACTGTGCCTGTTAAATGTATGGAAAGTGCTAATAAGATGGTGTCTGTGAGAACTCTATTATGAGTCAGTATGAGCTGAAGTAATTACTTGCTTGGAGTATAAAATAAAACACAGTGACAAAGCTTTCAAGTGCAAAGTATTTCTTTCAGTGGACTATATTAAAAATGCCTTTTTAAAATTTAGCTTTGTATTTTTCTTTTAATGTACTGACCTCCACATTCCTTTAAAAAGTCACTACCTTGTTGTTCTACAGGGCCAATTCTAATGTTATGCCTATTATTCACTCCCCAGTAATGACTAACTAGCCCTGCAGAAAAAAGCAGGAATACCGATCTAATACATATCCTTTTTCCTGTTTGATCACAAGTCTCGCAGTGGCCACACTATGTCACACTAACACTGCAGCTCCATCGAACAGGAACCACAATGTTGACTATTTGAATAGCTACAGAAAGTGTTAGCAGGTTGCACACGTCACTAAAACCACATCTCTTATTCCTTTGCTTGGATAGCCATGTTAGAAATGGTCTTAATCCCCAGCATTGGAGTCTCTCAGCATATACATTCAGGGCTTCAATGATGTAATGCTCATTTTCCCCCTTGCACTAGGGGTGTACACTATAGGCTGGATTCCTTAGCCTACTATCACCTCTCTGCCTAAGTGGCACGAAGAGGCCATAAAGTGGATGGAGAAGGCCACGGTGCAGGTGAGCTGCCTTCTACTGTAAAGCTAAAAAGGAGATGATTTGGAGACAAGGAGCAGACTGGAAAGGGAAGTAAAGCAGAGTTCTGCTACATGGAATTTTCAGCTGAAATTAAGTTAGAGCTGCTAATGTACGGCCTTAATTTCCAATTAGGCTGGGCAAACAAGGAAGGAAGGAGCTGGAACAGGCTGCCAGCAGACGCCTCACACACACTTCATCATGCATGAGCACAGCATCAAGAACTATATTTGTAAAGATTTCACATGTTAAAATATTAACTTTTACAGGGCATGAAATTAGCACCCATTCTCCCAAATAAATACATGTCTACTCCTCAGAAGTCTTACGGAAAGGTTTTTGAAGGCTGTCATGGATTTCTGAATGTCTGGTCGATCTGGATGATAATCCTGAAGACACAAACAATAATACTGTAATTCCCAGTAAGGGTAATGAAATGTTTCCTAGGAGGCATAGTAACTACAGTACAGACAATTCTAACAGTTGTAGCAATCCTTTTTGCTCTCTTCTTATGCCCTTTTCATTGCTTCCTTCCATTATTACAACACTTGTATTCATTCTTCTAGCAAGAATGAAGAATCTCTCATGAAGTTAATATTAATGCTATACTTTCATGAATCCACAAAGCAAGATCTGGAAAATATACTTGATAAGATTTCAACAGATTACTTGTAAACTTAAAGTTTCTCCAACTTGCACTCCTTTAAAAAGGTTAACATAAATCTGATGCTTTTCATATTGCTCTTTCCTTATTATCACAAGTAAGTGTCACTCTAAGTCATGCTAACATGTGACACTATCACACCTCACAAATCATAGATATGCTACACCAATTCCACTTCCCAATTTTTTTTAAACTAAAACATTTAAATGGAAGTTTAGGTCCTTCAAACTCTACCACATTAGAACACTTCCAGCCCAACAGAAATTAAGTGAAACTGTATCAAGCAGGGAGTTTGCTACTATAAAAATACATCCTTTTTTCTAAGATAAAACCTAGAGCAGCCTTAATTACAATTTTTAGGATACAAATTCAGACTACAATCCACCTGGAGATCCTGTGGATTGGATCCATCCAAGAAAAATTCAGATTCCTAGGTTGGTTTTGCCTTATGTTTAGAGAGTTTTTAAGTGAATCTGATTATACTGAGTTCTAGGCCTGTTGCATCTGTGATTTCAGAGGCAGTGCTCATGTTGCACCAGAACGTCATTTTGGCACTTCTCATGGTGTTCCAGTACTTCCAATATCATCACTCATACAGTGATAGTATTGGAAGTGCTTTCTGGCACATCTTTCCCTCCCTCTCTCCCCTGATTGGAGCACTGTTCAAAAGGCTGAAAAGGAGAGAAAAGGAACACAATATGGGGCCCAACATGCTTGACATGTACCTTTAAAATAACTGTTGCCAAATCATCATTAAGATGGAACATAAATGCTGATAAGATATACCTCCATGTGCCTTTCAAGCTCTTTGAGTAACGTGGGGTATTTATCCAGGCGCATAAAAGGTTTGCTGAGGCCAGTGGTCAGTACAAGGATCCCAGGACTGTTGGCACCTTTCATTTCCATGAACTCGCCTAGTTCTTCACTGAGCATGCAAAATATGTAAACAAATGAAGAATGAATTACCAACTGAAGAGAAATAAATTAGACTCTTGATTATACTGATCCTTCTGCTCATGGGAATTTTGCCTGAAATTGCTAGAGGCGAAAATAAACAATTCAAATGCAAAACATATATTTGTAATTATTGTTTATCAATCTGAGCTGAAACTGATGAACTTACAGCCACAAGGATGCCCCTAGCATGGGGTTATTAAAAGACTGCACTTGTCAGAGTTCTTGTGAGCTCAGATGAATTCTGGTAAGGTTATTAGAAGGCATATAGGACCTTTTATTATTTTTATATGTTTTCTCTGTAATGCTTTGTACCTAAATTCCCTAAAAACTGACATGTGGATTTGGGAATTACTGAATTTCTTTTAAATAAATAATTACTCTTTGGCAGATCCTGAGCAAGTCCTGTCATCAGAGCTGGGTGAAGTCAGGGTCACAGTCAGAAGTCATGCCAAAGGTCATAGTCAGAGTCTGAAGCCATAGCAAGGGTCAATCCAGAGTCAGCAGCCCCACTGAGAGTAAGTGACAGGGTCAGGGTGGGTAGCCATGCCAAGGGGTAAGCTGGACTTGGAGTCAGGCATTACACTAAGGGCCAGGACAGAGTAAATCAGTGGAATTAAGGCAAAGACATAGGAACCAGGAGGAAGAAGCAGAAGTAGGTGAGGAGGCAGGAAGCAGGATAAAGGTGTGGTAATGGGAGCAAGGAGAGGGAAGCAGGCAAGAAGGGAGAAAGTTGGCCTCAAGGGTCTCCTTATCTTCTGGCCTAGCGACTAGTTGGACCAGGTATAAAGCTTCCTGTTCCACCTCTTCTCTGACCAATCAGCTGTCTGTTGCTAGTCACCTGACCCAGCTGAGTCTGTTAGTGTAGCTTCTGGGCTTTGGGGTGTTAGATGCAGTTCCTTTAGCTGACCCTGTAGCGTGGCAGTGCAGAGGATAATGTTCTTGTTTGACAATCCCAAAATCATTTAAAGGCACAAACAAGTCCTTGCCAAAAAACAAGATTCAGGCTAATGGGGGGGCGGGGGCTTCAAATCTAAATTGTGTTGGAGTTATAATAACTAGATAAATTTAACTAAAACTACTTTCATCAGACTTTCCTTAAACTTACCAGCACAATTCTATCTAACCGGGCATAAAATCTCATTGAAAAACACACAGCTAATAGAGTTACTAATATCAAACAAAAATAAGGCTCAATCCCTGTTCCAAATGCAGTACAATTTTAAGTCAGACAAGTTATCAAGGGTGTGACTGTCAAAAACTGATCTTATTGAAAATTAACATTAGCAAGTAGAGTCTAGATATAGCAGCAGTTTTGTTATCTACTAGTTCTAGACAAATATAAAAACTCTATGTGGAAGGGAAACTGTGTGTCTTCATACTTACCTGAACAATGCCATGCACATCCATAGATGGCACTATATATAGCAGGGCTACTCAATGTGCAGCCCGTGGCCCATTTGTTTGCCGCCCACGGTGCGGTTTAGGTGTACACGGGGCTCAACACACAGCCAGCGGGTAGGATCCTTTGAACATGGCCTCCACTGGGAACATGCTCCACAATAGCGAGGCGTCTCCCAGGTGGGATGAGCATTGACAGACAGACACAGGCAGATGGGCTGGCTGGAACAGACGGGTACAGGATGTTGGCATTTCTAGGCCCCAGGGAGGAGGTGCGAGGAGCTCCAAGGCATTGCGGGAAGTGTTGGCTACTTAGCCTTGTCGGTAGAGCCTGAGAGGTGCTGATTGGCTCAATTGGCCGCGTTTGGGTCTGGTGCCACGGCTTAAGACTTAATCTTTGTATTTGTGCCTGTCCGTGTGAAATAAGTTATTTGCATATATTTGCATGTATATGCAACCACACTTAAGTTGCAGCCCTCAACATGTGCTGTGAGTATCATTGTGGCCCCCAGGGCTTCCAAAGTTGAGTAGCCCTGATATATAGTAAACTTTATCGAAATAAAACACTAGTGATAGCTATTTCCCTGAATATCCTATAAATTTTTCAACCTACTGTTTGCCTTTTTCCCAGATATTGTTCTCCCCACTTATGAACCCTGTTTGGCTTCTTTGTCCTGCTCCTCCCTCATAAAAATTTTTTTACACTGTCTGCCCTCTGCCCCATTTCAGGCAACACTATCCAATTCAATGGTAAGTCAGCCTTCCTCTGCTCCTCAACAAAATTCATCTCTTTTATGCATTCCAACTATGAAAAAATCACAGCCCTCCCTTTTTACTGTTTTGTATTGTTCAGTACCAACATGTGCCCTTAGAATTATACAATACTGAAATCCTTGCCTCTCATCATTCAGCACATTATATGCATGCACACAATTGTTTACATATAATGGTATAATAAAAATATTTGCAGATCTGTCTTCAAGTACAATGGCCTTACTTACTAGGTCCTGCTACCATAGAGCAATTATGACCACTAACTCCCATTCCCAACATTCAAACAAACTTCTGCTCCTTGTGCTCCAATTATATTGGGATAAAATACTATTGTGCCAATTGAGTCCGATTTTTGGCACCATGGAGGCTTCAATGGGCCACAGATTTGGCAGGGTATTGGGGAAAAGCCAGTATATGAGAGTGCCCCATACAAACCCATTTTGACCCCTTAACTTTTTTCATGGTATGCTTTGTGATTCCTGCCTGTATTTGTTGACTCTAACAATATTATCTGATGCTTCAGAGGGGTAGCCATGTTAGTCTGTAAGGGTATGCGTTTGCTCTTTCAGAAGAGCAAAAGCGCTCTTTCGGAAGCCCCTTTATTCCTCGTAGAATGAGGAATAAGGGGGCTTCCAAAAGAGGGTATTTTTCTGACATTTGGCCCAGACTAGACAGGCTAAATGTCGGAAAAGCCTCTTCCGACAAAAGGATTGAAAAAAGCTACGCAAAATGCAAAGCGTATTTTGCATAGCTTTTTTTGGGGAAAAAAGCAGCAGGGTAGCCATACCCTAACTGGAAAAACTTAAACAATGAATAGTCTAGCAGCACCTTAAAGACTAAGGGTTGTGCCACGAAAGCTCATGATACCATATACATGTTTTGTTAGTCTTTAAGGTGCTGCTAGACGACTAGTTTTTTTTTTTAAATTATCTGAGTTGTTCTTCAAAACAAAAGATGTCTAGCAAGGGGTGGCATCTGTTTATTTGCTCAGAGCCTGAGAACTTAAGTTTTAAACCTAAACCAATTTTAAACAGATTCAAAACCTGTAAGTATAGTTTATTAACAGAAGCATAAAAAACAATTTAACAGAGTGGAGTTATATATATATATATATAATTATATAGTTATATATATATATATGAATTATATAGTTTTGCTCCCAACATTCCTAAGATGATGTGTTCGTTTCCACAGTATTTCTCTGTACTTTAGTAGCGTAAGATTTGTCATGCTAACGTGTAAAAATAGCAGGATTTTAAAAAACAAATACATTTTTCTTTTAATGTAACAGATATTGAATTCTTCAGACAAAAACGTTCCATCATCCAGACCCTATTAGGAATCTGCTCAAGCCCACACAAGAGAGTCTACTACATGTGTAGTTTCATGAATGTCCCTGGATTCTTCACGTCTGATAAAGACAATGCAAACAAAATGGAACTTCATTCTGATGAAAGAATCTATTTTCAATGGAATATGCATTGTTTATCCAACATATTTTAAATGGTGGAACAAAACAGTACTGGAGATGGGGAACAAAATACAAGTCATACATCAGTTTTATTTACTTTTTCACTGGATCATGAGAATTCAAATCAATGCCGTTAGCTCAAGATCACAGCTGTTTTGACAAAGACAATGGCTCTTTCATATCATGCAATTTTGACTGGCACTTGCAAGTTTTGCACAGTGTATCTCCTCTGTACTTACTGAAATGACACAGTTAAACAGGGCACACACTAAAAAGAAGCATCTTTTAACTGAGCGTGAAATAACAATTACACTTTTGAAATAATATAGTTTTAAAAGGCTAAATGATCAAACCTATAATTTATTCAGAATAACTAGTCATGAATACCTGCTTTTTGAAGAACAACAGATAGGGTTATTTCAATATGTTACATGTGGTATTTTACAGAATTAGTATATAAATAAAAGCATATTGGAAGCCTTTGCTTTATAAAGTGATCATTACAACTTCTATCCTATGGTCTGCAGTTCAAACTAAGGCTAGCTTAGCAATATTTTTAGAAATCAACATTACAACCTCAGCCTTTAAAATGTATCAATATTCACATCTCAGTGTTAGCTCTAACATATACTCAACAGGCAGTTTTACAAAACAAATGAGAAAAAAGCTAAAACAAGAAAGTATCATTCAACAAACTACAATAATTTGGAGGGCAGAATAAGCGACTTCTTATATCATACACAAAAATCAAGAACTAAACATGCACCTTTAAGACTTTTTTTTTAAACTTACACTTCTGAAGCAGGTCTTTGTTTATAGTAGATAGAAGTTGAACTCTCGCTGCTGAGGGGTCTGAGGACAGCACATAAACACCGCATTCTGACAATGTTACAGCAAGAACTTGGCTTACTTAATGAACCCAAGTCTTATAGCTTCTAGTTCTTTACTGCTGAATTTCTAGAGAGAGCGCCTTACTCCGGGACTGTTGCTTAGAGGATGACATCAGCCTGCATGCTTGCAGGCTCTCGGATACACAAAGCAGAGGAGGTACAAAGAGTTGTCTGACTCAAATTTAGCTGTATTCCATACTCTTGTTATTTGTAGAAACTAATGTAAAAGCTCCACAGAATATATCCAAACTGCTATTAAGATGAGGATGTAAAGTATACATACAGCAAACGTTTGAAAGGAATTATCCCAATAAAATTGAACTCACAGAATCTAAAAAATATGATACTGCTTTGGATATCTTTTAAAAGCTTTAAATTAAGGATAATTGTCTACCATTGAAAATAAACTCTTCTCAGCTTTGCAGTGGCAAAGAAAAAAATCTAAACCTATTTATAATAGTAATGATCCTGGCTTCTTTTGAGGCCATAAAATAATTTTCTGCACTGAAAGAGTTATTCTTTTCCACTTATTTTGAGATTATGTGCTATTCACTACCTAATATAGTAAACTGGAGTTTGTTTTTTAATCTGGAAAAAAAGGGTTTTAGTCCATTGTCCACAAATTTAAACACAAATATTTAATGTTAAATTAAGATTATGCCCCTGATATTTCTCCAGAACAATTACACAATGACTGAGTGTAATATTTAGTGACTTTTCTTTGTAAATGTGTCACCACTCCTTCCCCATCTCCAAAATATTATGTTTTTGGACAGTCCATGTAAGGTCCCCTTCCCAAGACTCTGCTTCTTTTTAGATTAATTCTCCCAGGACTTTTTTGCTGGAGTTTCCCTTGCAATAGATTTGGTGGCTCAAACTCCTCCCCGAGCCCCCACACATCCCCTCATGCTTCCGATAAAACAGGTGCCATATCTTGATTAGTTTTCCTGTCCATTCCCTTTCTGCTCTGACAATTATTTGCCTCCTTTCTTTACCTCCACTTTTCCGTCACAAAACATCAAGCACATTATCAATGTGCAGTAATGTGTGTAAGTAGCCTCATTAAAGGCCAAGATTTAGCAGTCATCATTGAATGTGCATCTTTATATGTTCCTCACTTTACTACTACTTCCATATACATTGAAATACCTCCCTCTGGAGTTGGAAATTTTCTGTTTAACTATCAAAAAATATCTACAAATGCACAAACATGCATCATACAGGGATGAGATTTTTCAAGGAGCCTAAGGGACTTAGGCACTCAACAACCATTGAAATGAAGCCATGAGGTAAGAAAGGAAGCCATGCAGGACAAGGTGTACCAGTGGAAGACATGACCTTAGAATGCTAATAGGTAGGGGAGCCAACAGCCTCCTGAACAAGGCCTTAAGAGCTGCCTGGAGCATGTTGCACAACGCTAAAGCGGAGCAATGTGCACCTTTTGGAATCCTGGGCCCCGGGGCAACTGCCCCCTTTGCACTCCCCTGTTGACAGGCTTGCTAAAGGGCATGAAAAGTAAGAAAAAAGATGAGAAGAGCAATGAGGGAGCCTAGGAAGTGCTGAGCTCCATCATATTCTTCATGTCAGTGTGTTCAAACTTAGCTACGCCAAAATTGACTGCATCCTTTTAAAATCTAAACAGTATTAAAAGAGTGAAGTTTCTGGTGAGACACCTGCATCTAGACTCCTGTGGTTTTACAGCTGTAATTTCCTATTTTCATAATTTTCTCTCTCTATTATTGATGCATTAAAGTTCCACTCAGACAACAGATGCTTGTATATGCATGTGCCCAAACCCAGCAAAGGTATTATATATGAGAGTAGTTAAAGAGTTTATTCACATGCATAAAAGTTCTGGATGAAGGCCTAACTGACTACATGCAAAGCACTGCATGTAGGAAAACTACAGAGAAAATATTTTTTCCTCTAAGCTTTTAGTTTGTCAACTCACACATTACATATATAGGTAAAGAAAATTCAAGCTGAAAATTCCCCCCGAACAAATATCCAAGGAAAAAAAAAAAAAGCTTTGCCAGGCTTATTCCTGCGAAAGAAGTTGATGGTTCTAAAATAATCCATGGCATGTAAAAATACTGGCCCAATTTCACAAAGAAAGGTATTCACTGGAGGAATAATACCTTGGTTAGTGAATCTAATGCATGGATAAAGTTACACTTGCACAACTGAAACAGAACAACAGGGCTAGTTTAGACTGTCCCAAGCTTAATAGAGGATGTGAAAAGTGAGAGTTCCTGTCTGAAAGCAAGCAACAACTCTAGAACAGATGGCCCACTAGTCAAACTTAAGAATGCACATCAGCTATTACTCCTATTTTTGCATGCTGATTTATGAAAATTTAGGATTCCAGTTTTTATTTTACTGATTTGGTTTTTAACTACTTTAGTACTTTGAATTCTGAGAAAAGAAGAACAATGTATATGGTTGAGGCTTGGTAAATTTGAGCTAAACTCTTCCATTCACAATGAAAGTAATAAAAAAAGAAAAATACCCCAAACCTTTTTTAAACAGTTCTTTATTGTTTGCATCCTGTATTTCAACATTACCACTGTACAAAAGAGCCTCTTTTCATTCTGATGCTATATGAGGCTAAAAGGAGAACCATGAAGAACATGAACAGGAAGCAATACAGACTGGCATTTATGGCGGCTGGTGCAAACAGCAGGTCAATGCCATTCAACGTCCCTTTAAAATAAAAAACTTGTCATTTTCTTGCTTGCTCGCTCTTTTTTTTTTTTTCAACTGATGCTCGAAAAATTATAATTCACCCAAACTAGACTAGATTTCTAGAGAACAAGAAGTTGGCTGGTTTGAATAAAAGAGGATACACCAGCATGAGGGCAGGAAACAGATGATCAAATGGGTGAAGAGCGTGCTAGATGTTGGAAATGTTTCCAATAGGGCTCACTGTGATTTTCTATACTGTGCATTAAAGAAATCTGATTTTTTTTTCCATTTGTTGGCCTAAAGCCTGAAATGAACCTCATCCCAAGAGATACAGAGCACCTTATTCCACTGTCCCTGCCACCCCAGAAGTCGGGGGGGGGGGTGGGGCCTAAAATGGAAGGGGTGAGGCCACAATGCTTCTGGGCTTCCCCACCCACAGACCATGATTGGTCTGTGGGTGGGGAAGCCCCTTTGTTCCCCCCCCTTCCCACTAAGCACCCATGTCCCTGGCAGGGCGGGAAGAGGCTTCACACACTCCTCCACCCTCAGACCAATTAGGGCCTGGGAAGAGCACAAAGTTTCCTCCATCCTGCCAGGAGCACGTAGCACTTTGAAGTGCCGCATGCTCCTGGCACGGCGGGAGGAGACTTCATGTGCTCCTCCGTCCCCAAGCCCTGATTGGCCTGGGGGTGGAAGGAGCATGCAAAGTTTCTTCCACCCTACCCCCGCCCCCAAGCCAATCAGAACTTGGTGGGGGAGCGCGTGAAGTCTCCTCCCGCCCTGCCAAGAGCACGTAGCACTTTGAAGTGCCATGCACTTCAAAGTGCTACGTGCTCCTGGCAAGGCAGAGGAAACTTCGTGCTTTCCACCGACCCTAATTGGCCTGGGGGTGGGGGAGCAGCAGGGCCTCCATGGGCCAGATCAACCCAATTGGCAGGCTGGATCCAGCCCGCGGAGGCCCTTTTGCCCTCCCCTGCCATAGAGGATCAGGCCTTGTAACTCTTGCCCATCTCTTCAAACCACAGGCGCAGCCTCAAAACTTCCCAGAATTCCTCTTTTCTAAGCCTCCATGGAACCTCTCCGCCAGGCTTTTGGGGATGATTAAGAGTAAACCAATAGATATTCTCAATCTCGGATATAAGTGACGAAAAATAAACACATATATAGATCTCAGTCCTGCTCCCACTTAAGTAAATGGCTACACTCCTTCAGGTTTGAAGCCCCCACATTTTAAAATATGGTACAACTTCTGACTATATTAAACACAAGGAGATGGGTTTCAGCAGCAAAAGTATGGTAAGAGTGACCCTCAGTTCTCCCCCCCAAAAAATCACAGCAAGGCGAGTTGCTCTAGGCATTGGGGTAGAAGAGATAACTCAGTGACCCTAGTCAAAATTGCATGCTGAACATTCAAGAAAATTAAAGCCCTTCTATATCCTGATAGGCAAGTGATATTTTAACACACATTTTGGCAGTTTCACCTCAACTATCTCTCCATCCCTTAAACTTAAGCTGAATTTTAAAAGGCATCAGGATACTAGCTCAATGTAATTTAGAGCTTGATATATTTATATTGAAAAATGAAGCAATGGAGTCTGGCTACCTAATGTTTCCTTCAAAAGGACTTGTTGAACGCTTATCATATGATCTTGATATTACTGCATTCCACTGATAGCAAATGCTACCATGAATGCTATAAAATGGTTTCTAAAGTAACCCATACTTATGCATGCCATGAAAAATTCACCTTTACGGATGAACTTTCTGAGTGAAGGGACAATTTCTATAATTTATTTTTAAAGCTAGAACAAAATCCTTCTAGCAGCTTGGGAGTTCTATGAAAGGGGAAAATATTTTTAACAATTAAAATCATCCTTTTAAAAAGTCTTGGGTACAGTAAGAATACCCAAAATGTTTTCTATAACCTGGCATGGACTCAGTCCTCTTTGAGGACCAGTGGCTTTGATAAATTGCACACTTTTTTTTTTTTAACGTAGCCAAAGTTGACTTTAAAATTGCATACTGAGCACATGAAGGGGACCATTTTGTACTCAAGCGCAATGCACAAATGTGTAAGTTACTGAAGCACACAGAGGCTGAGTACAAGGAAGTTACAATCTCTGATGGAAAAGATGGAAGGTGTTTGAAAATGGCTTTGCACTTACTCTCTCAAATACAATTAATTCAGTCTCACAATATATATGTCAAAACCCAAAAAGTTAGTGAATGACTTCAGACTACATGTTGCTTTTTCTTGTTAAATGCATAGCTTAGTAATATTCATATTTCTTCTGTTAAATACATACCATAAAAATATCCAGGCTTCGCAATACAACTGAGCATTAATTTTGCAATCTTAACTTTTGTACTCTCTAATTTAGTGCAAATGTAACTGTGCAGTCTTAATGATTGGCATTTAATAATTGTAAAGACGTCTCCTCATTTACTGTTTTAGAGGCTGCTATGCTCATACAGATCTTTATGTTAGCAGAAATAAATTATACAACTAGGAGACATGGTGTGGTATTGTCCTTAGAATTTTTACTTCTGTATTTTTACTTAGTGCCATCAATGCTCAATGACACAAAGCAGAAACGGATGTTTCCAGATCTTACAATCTAAGGAGTTTCTGTTGCTCAAAGACAGAATTCAACAGTTCTGGAGCTGCACAGTTTACATTTAATTTCTTGCTTCTTTATGGTAGCTTTTAAAAACAGAATTTTCAATGGCATACATTGTGGTCTGCTCTGTGTTTAATAAAAGAAAAAGGACTTAAAATTTTAAAAGGAGGTTTAGCAGCCTTCTACCAAGACTCACAGGGAGAAACCACTCAAAGCCCTCTAGTGGACAGAGCCAGGCTGCAACTGCCCCTCGTGCAGGAAGCAGAGGAGTAGAACAGGAAGTATAAAAGAGGTGAAGCCTCCAGCTCAGTTGAGCCAGAACCAGGGAGGAGGTTGGACACTTCTGCCTTGCCACTGGCCATAGGCCAGGGACTGAGCTGTGTCGAACTCTACTCCTGGAGGAAGACCCTGAGGGACGGCAATTTCTGAGGAAGCCATCACTGAATATCCCAATGAGATGCTGGAAAGGGCATTAGACAAATACTCTGAAGAGCTGCTGGGATTGCTGGCTGCCAAGTACCCTGTAGAGACTGGGGGCCTATGAGCAACAGAGCCTTATGAATAAGTAGAGGTAGGAAAGAACGGTTACTTACCTGTAACTGTTTTTCTTCGAGATGTGTTGCTCATGTCCATTCTAAACAGGTGTGTGCACCGCGTCTTCCGGAGCGTTTTCCCTAGTGGTACCCGTAGCGCCGGCAAGGCGCCCCCTGGAGTGGCACCGCCATGGCGGAGCATAAGTACCCCTGCCGGTGCTCCCCCACCTCAGTTCCTTCTTGCCGGACGCTCCGACGACGGGAGGTAGAGGGGGAATCGAATGGACATGAGCAACACATCTCGAAGAACAACAGTTACAGGTAAGTAACCATTCTTTCTTCTTCGAGTGGTTGCTCATGTCCATTCAAACCAGGTGACTTCCAAGCCAACCCCACTTCATAGAGGAGGGGTCGGAGCACCC
The DNA here is from genome assembly GCA_032595735.1 of Pelochelys cantorii. NCBI lineage: Eukaryota > Metazoa > Chordata > Testudines > Trionychidae > Pelochelys > Pelochelys cantorii. Next base: position 110,661,334 of record CM064326.1, on the reverse strand, counting down.
AGAAAGAGAAGTCCACAAAAGTTGAACAACCCAAACGTATTTATTCAAGTAACAGAACACAGAGAACTGTAGAAAAAGTACAATGTGGTACAGATAAAAACAAACGTATTTACAATACAGAGCTGAGGACCGCAGAGCCCAGTCCTGCGTCCTCCCTGGCCTGCTGTGTCAGCGCATAGTGCGCCGTAAAGGTATGGACCGACGACCACGTGGCCGCCCTGCAGATTTCAGTGATTGGAACCTGCGCCCCAAAAGCTACAGAGGACGCCTGCGCCCTGGTGGAATATGCTGTAACCCGGGGCGGGACCTTCCTGGCCAGGGCATAACACTCCCTGATACACGCCGCGACCCAATTGGACAACCTCTGGGTCAATATGGGGAGCCCTTTCATTCTGTCAGCGAAAGCAATAAACAATTGCGTGGATTTGCGAAAGGGTTTAGTCCTATCAATGTAAAAAACTAGCACACGTTTAGCATCTAGGGAATGGAGCACTTGCTCTTTAGGTGAGGCATGGGGCTTTGGAAAGAAAACTGGGAGGTAAATTTCTTGGGACAGGTGGAACAGTGACACCACCTTAGGGAGAAAGGCCGGGTGAGGACGGAGCCTCACATTATTCTCCGAGAACACTAGGTACGGCGGGTTTACAGTTAGTGCCCTCAACTCGGAGACCCTGTGAGCCGACGTAATGGCTACAAGGAACGCAACCTTCAAAGAGAGGTGCTTCAAGGAGCACATGGCCAGTGGCTCAAAGGGGGGCGACACAAGTCTAGACAACACGAGGTTGAGGTCCCAAGTGTGGAGAGGGGGTCTAACTGAGGGGTACAACTTGTCCAAACCCTAAAGGAACCTCTTCACCACAGGGGTCAGAGAACAGAGAGACTCCTGCTGATCCAACATGAAAGGCGGAGAGTGATGCCACATGGACTTTGATAGAGGAGGTAAAGAGCCCACCGGACCTGAGTTCGAAAAGGTAGTCCAGAATGGACAGGACAGGTGCACAGGACGGGTGCACTCCCCTTCTGGACGCCCAAGACGAGAACCGCCACTACTTGGCTGCGTATGACCGCCTGATGGATGGCTTCCTGCTACCTAGGAGCACCATCTGTACCTCCTGGGAACATTCCCTTTCTGGTTGGGTCAGCCACGGATAAACCAGGCTGTCAGGTGGAAAGAGCTGAGATTCGGGTGAACCATGAGGCCCCCATCCCAAGGTTGGGTCAGGAGATCCCGAACTGGCAGGAGTGTTATAGGCTCCTTGTTGAGCATATCCACCAGGATAGGGAACCAGAACTGCCTGGGCCACCGAGGGGCTATCAGGATGACCGTGGACCTGAAGGTCTTGACCCTGGTCAGAACCCTGGGAATTAGGGGAAATGGAGGGAATGCATAGAGGATGCCTGCCGGCCACGGCACGGTCATGGCATCTCCCCTGGACTGTTCCCCCAGCCCCCATAGGGAGCAGTAACTCTGGCACTTGGTGTTGTGTGCCGAGGCAAACAAGTCCACTAGGGGACAACCCCACCTGTGGAAGACCTGATGAAGGGCCGAATCCTTGAGGGACTATTCGTGGGCTCCAAAGGACCTGCTCAGAGCATCGGTCAGCAAATTCTTGCACCCCGGTAGGTACTCTGCCTGCAACACTATATCGTGCGCTACGCACAGGTCCCACAGCCTCAAGGCCTCGCGGCAGAGAGGAGACAACCAGGCTCCCCCCTGCCTGTTGAGGTAAAACACAGCTGCCATGTTGTCCAGGCGCACCAGGACAGAGCGGCGAGATAGCTTCGACAGGAAGGTCTCGCAGGCTCTCCTGACTGCCCTGTGCTCCCAGACATTTATGTGCAGAGCTCGCTCTGCAGGAGACCACAAACCCTGGGTTCTGTGACTCCCCAGGTGCGCTCCCCAACCCAGGTCCAAAGCATCCGTGACCAGTGTAAGCGAGAGAGGAGGTACAGTGAACGGAACCCCGATGCACACCACCGCCTCCTGGGTCCACCATTGTAAGGAGGCTATCACCTCCGGAGGCACTGTGAGAACCATGTCCCAGAGACCCCTGGACTGGTTGAATGCCCTTGCCAACCAGGCCTGCAGCGGCCTGAGCCTCATTCGAGCATGGCGTACCACATAAGTACATGCCGCCATGTACCCCAGCAGCCTCGAGCAGACCCAGGCGATCGTGATGGGGAACCGGGTTAACTCGGAGACCAGCTCCACTATGGACAGAAACCTGGTTCTGGGGAGGAGTGCTTTCGCCACCCTGGCATCCAAGAGAGCACCTACGAATTCGAGGTGCTGAGAGGGAGTCAACGATGACTTTTCCTCGTTTACCATGAGTCCCAGCCTTACGAAGAGGGCCCTTGTGAGGGAAACATGGGCCTGCACTTGTTCGTAGGAAAGACCACGAATCAGCCAATCGTCTAGGTACGGAAAGATGTGTACCCCTTTTTTGCAGAGGAACGCTGCTACGACCACCATGCATTTTGTAAAGACCCTGGGTGCTGTTGAAAGGCCAAATGGGAGCACCGTAAATTGGAAGTGGCATCGGGAAACAATAAAACAGAGAAACCTCCTGTGGCTGGGTCTTATCGCCACATGGAAGTAAGCGTCCTTGAGATCGAGAGTTGCGTACCAGTCTCCTAGCTGTAAAACCGGGATAACAGAGGCCAGGGTTACCATTCTGAACTTGGATTTCACCACCGTCTTGTTGAGGTCCCTGAGATCTAAGATGGGACGAACCCCACCCTTGGGTTTTGGGACAATAAAATACCTGGAATAAAAACCCTTGCCCTTCAGATGTGAAGGGACCCTCTCTACGGCTCCCTTTTCGAGGAGCGTGAGCACCTCCTGATGGAGGATGCCTTCGTGAGAGGTGTCCCTGAAAAGGGACGGGGCGGGCGGGTTGGAAGGGGGCGAGCTCAGGAAGGGGATGGTATAGCCATTTCTGACTATTTCCAGAACTCAGGTGTCGGTGGTGATTTCTGCCCGGGTGTGGGCAAACCAGGATAACCTGGCCCCAAACTGGGGGCCAGGGTGGAAGGCTGGTGCGCAATTCTCTAGCAGCCTGTGAAAACTGGTGCTTGGGCTGCTGAGAGGGGCCTTGACCAACCCCACGGGGGTGTCCCCTCTCGGGCAGCGTCGACGACCCCTTGCGGACGACGGGCCCGCAGCCGCCCCCGCACCCCCACTGGGGGCAGGAGGATGGCGTCTCCAGTAATCCCCACGGGGGACCTGGGACTGCGTTCTCCCCTGCTGTCTATAGGGAAACTGACGACGCTAAGGGGCCGGCGTGTGGATCCCCAAGGACCGGAGAGTAGATCTCGTGTCCTTAAGCGTATGGAGCCTGGAGTCAGTGTGCTCCGAAAACAACACTTTGCTGTAAAAAGGCAGGTCCTGGATCGTGGTTTGGACATCCGGAGGTATTCCGGACACCTGCAGCCAGGCACCACGGCGCATAACTACACCTGATGCCATGGTACGGACTGCAGAGTCAACAGCGTCCAGGGAAGCCTGAAGGGCTGTGTGGGCGATCGTTCTGCCCTCCGTAGTCATAGTCGCAAACTCCTGACGGACCTCGGCAGGGAGCCTATCCTGAAACGTATCCATCGCCTGCCATGTGTTATAAGCATAATGACTCAGCATCGCTTGCTGGTTAGCAATGCGGAGCTGCACCCCACAAGTGGCATATACCTTACGCCCCATCAGGTCAAGGTGTTTGGGCTCCCTAGCCTTCGGGGACGGCCCTGGCTGTGGGAGCCTCTCCTTTTGGGCTGCAGCTTGGACGACCAAGGACCCCGGGACAGGCTGGGAATAAAGGTGCTCGTGCCCCGACTGCGGGACGTAATAGCGCCTCTCGACTCCCTTTAAGGTAGGGGTTAAGGAAGCTGGAGTCTGCCACAGGGCGTTAGTGATCTTAGCCCCAGTTTTATTGAGTGGCAAAGCCAAGCGGGCAGGTGCATCATCAGACAGGATGTCTATCATGGGATCCGTATCCTCTACGACTGGCTCCACAGGGACACCCAGGTTCGAGATCAGACACCGGAGCAAATCCTGATGCGACCGAGCATCCATGGTCGGCATCGCCGGTGCGGGATCTGCTTAGGCCTCATCAGGAGATGACGACGACGACGACTCCTGAATCGGCACCGGATCCAGCATAGGGCCCGGTTGAGGGGCCGGCTGGACAGGCGGCACCGCGTGCGGAAGTGGCTCCGGCACCGAAGCCTGCAGGTCTCCAGCGGCATCGGCAGTAGCAGTCCTCTGGGGCGAGGGAGGGGGCCGTGACAGCGACGCCGACGGGGGCGCTTGGTGCCCAGAGACACTGGACACCGCGGAGGAAGGCACAGGCCCTTGCCACTGGTGGTATGCCCACGGGGTCCAAAAGGGCCATTGCGGTTGAGGAGGCCAAGTCTGCTGCATACTCGAACGGTCCCGAGGACTCCGACCTGAAAGAGCCCACATCAGAATCTGAAGAGTAATCAGACTCGGGTGGCGCCAATGACGAGTGCCCCGGCACCATCGGTGGGGTGAACCTGGCCATAGATTCTGGCTTGCCCACGTGTGTGTGGTGCGGGCGTACCAGTGCCGGTACCGGTGCCGGTAAGGCAGGCCCTTGTGCCGAGTGCAGCATCGACCCGGTGCATGTGGACTGCGGTGCCGAAGTCGGTGCCGGCTGCGGGCGTGGACCTCCCCCCATCGTTGCCCCCGTAGACGCCACAGCAGGCAGGATGGAAGGTGGCGGGGCCGTAGTGGTCGCCCTTGAAGGGATCGGCGTTACCGGCGATGGTGGTACCAGCATGGCCCACGGGGCGAGGCCGGTACCTGCAGCGGTGCCGAAGATCCCCATGCCTGAACTTGAATCGGTGCCTGTACTTGCATCGGGGCTTGTACTTGCGTCGGTGCTGAAGAGCCTGGTGCCGAAGACAGAAGCGGCACCCGGGGCAAGATGGCCAGTGCCGGTGCCGTTGATGGTGCCGGTGCCGTTGACGGCACCACCAGGCTTGAGTAATACGGTGCCACAAGGCCTGAGTAGTACGGCACTGGGGCAGCCAAGATAGGCTCCGGGAGAGGCCCCAGCACCGACGGGGGTCGAGTCCAGTTGGGCGCCGCGTGAGGGCTGGCGACCTGCACTGAGGCCAGCACCAAGGTAGAGGCAAGCGGTACTGGTCCCACCGGGAATGGTCCCGCTGCATATGCGGCCGATGCCGACCGATCCACCTGGTGCGGGAGGGAAACCGGTGCCAACATGGCTCCCAGCATCGAAGACCTCGACCTCTCTGCCTCAACCAACGACGGAGGAGAGGTAGTGAGGCTAATCAGGTCCTGCGCCACCTCAAACGTGTCCAGCGTCGAGGGACGACGCGAGGGTAGCTGACCAGCCCTCTTACGCCGCCCAGCAGCACTCGGAGACGCCTGCACTGGTGACTCGCGGCGATGGTGCAGGCTCGACCTGGACTTCTGGCCCAGAGACCTACCCCGCGAAGATCTTGGCTTCTTCGGCGCTGGGGAGTGAGAACGGTGCCAAGGCCTCGGTACCGAAGTCCGCGCACGGGATGGAGCGTCTCATGTCGACACTGGCGCACTGCGCACCGTGGAACCTCCAGTCAGTGCCGGTTGTAAAGCCGCCTCCATGAGGAGAAGCTTCAAATGGGAGTCCCGCTCCCTCTTCGTGCGCGGCTTAAATGACCTGCAGATCTTACAGGCGTCTGCTAGGCGGCCCTCACCCAAACACTTTAAACAGCTATCGTGAGGGTCTCCCTTGGGCATGAACTTAGCGCATACAGCGCAAGCCTTAAAGCCTTGTGGCCCAGGCATTCCTCACCCCCGAAGGGGGAGAGGAAACAACAAAGAAGTACTAACTATCTAACTAATTGAACTATTTACAACTATCTACAATACTAAGAGAAACGGGAACCATTAACTACTCTAACAGAGAGACACGCTCCAACGATCGTCACGGGCGGTAAGAAGGAACTGAGGTGGGGGAGCGCCGGCAGGGGTACTTATGCTCCACCATGGCGGCGCCACTCCAGGGGGCGCCCTGCCGGCGCTACGGGTACCGCTTGGGAAAACGCTCCAGAAGACGCGGTGCATGTGGTGTGCACACCTGATTCGAATGGACATGAGCAACCACTCGAAGAAGAAGTAGCCCAGAATCAGCATGTTTTGGCATGATCCAGAATGACCCAGGGGTGGGCCCACTCACCACTGGTAGTGTCCTGGTGGAATGTTTGTGTCTGGGTTCCCCCATTCCCCAGTTGCCAACCCACTTCTCGGCTGGCAGCCTCCTCAAACTTAGGCTAGACAGGGAGCTGGGCTAAAGACTTCCAGAGCCCTGGACTCTTTGCTGGCACTTACGGTATTTCTACACTACAAAGTTTTGCCAATGAAACTTATGTTAACATGCAAAAATCAACAAATCAGAAATCACCAGAGGGTATTCATACTTGCTCCCTCTGTCGACAGATCACGTCCATACTACAGTTGTGGGAAGGAAGAGCTAATCCCTGTGCATCTTGGGATTCCCTCCAAGTTTTTCCCACAGCCTCCTCCGCTGCAGGAAACAGCATCTGTGAGGTTTCTGTGCTGAGGAAAGTCTAAGCAGCACAGCAGCCTATCCCCCTCTCCCTGCAGCAGCAATCTACCTACTGTGAAGCAGAAGAAGAGCATTCCAATGATTTGGCTCTTTGTTTGCTCCCCAAAGGGAGCAGCTCACTCAGCTGTCAGATACTTCCCAGAGCTTTGAAAGGGGCAGGGGACATGCCTGCAGGGCAGCAGAGATCAAAGCAGAGTGATCAGGGGAGCGATTCTGGTGGAAGCCAATGCTGTCAGCAAAAGAAACAGCAGTGTATACACAGGCTCTTTGTCGACAATAAAGGGAGGGGAAAAAGAAAGTCTTTCCTGGGGTGGAAGTATTTTGTTGCGGAAACTGGGCATTTTTCCTGACAAATGTCACATTGCAGTGTGAACACTCTCACTGTCTTGTCACCAAAAGGCCGTTTTTGGTGACAACATCTGATAGCATAGACAAAGCTTCCCTGTACTAATCCCCTGACAATTAGCTATCAGCCATTAGGTGGTGTAGCAAGGTGGTGTGGCCAAAGCTGACAGGGAGGAAACATTCTACCTACTGCAGAGACTTCATTACAAATCAAGGGTTCATGTTTCCACTGACACATCATATTGAAACAGATAATATGACATGCTAAACAGGAGCTCATTCATCAGGACTTGCTTCCCTTTGCTCTCTGCCTCTGGTAAACAGTCCAATTACCTTCCAACTAGCTGCAATTCTACAGTCTATTTAATTGTTCTATGATATTTATGTTGATTCCTACAGGGTTTCACTAAATTGATTTTACAGACCAGAAAGGAAGTGCCGTATCTTTTACCTGGGTGGTATCTTCCAGAAGCAGCATTTCTTCCTTTGCCTGGTCACACAACAATTACCTTGATCAACATTTTATCTGTATATCTAACGCACCTTTTTTCTTCCTCTGCTCTATGAAGAGTTTTGAAACACTGGATAAATCTCCCCCCTACACACAGCCAAATCTTAAGAAACGTATCTGTTTACTTTGCTATCAGTCAACTTGTCATATTTATATGGAATCCCAGCCCAGCACGTGGGAAGAAGGCAGAGAGGTACCAGCTACTTAGCAGAAAATTTGAGAAAGTCCTTAGGCTGAACAAGTTTATTAAAAATCCTGAGCTTGGACTGTCTGAATACTGTGCAGCTACAGAGAACACAAGCTGAAACTAATCATCAAAAAGAAAACAAAGTTACAGAATTTTAAACATTTAATTTTGTTTTCCTTTCTCCTCACCTCCCACAGAGTACTCTTGTCACTGTTTGCTTGCACTGTAACATGTAGCAGGAATTTCAGTTTGATTTGTCACACAAACAAAAATTAGAAAACTTTAAGAAAAGAAGTCGGGGCAGATCACCTGTACCAAATGATTCAGATTTATACTTTATATTATTGTGAATGAAGAAAAGGCATGACTAGACCATACTACCGAAAAACGAATACTGGTGAAAATGAAGGCCTCAGTCATGCCTTACTTTGCAGATGTGGAGAGGGTGCAACAGTGGCGTAGCGAGGGGGGGAGGAAGGGGGGAGGGAGGGGGAAGTTGCCCCTGGGAACCACACTAGAGGGATGCCAATTTAGTCCACCTCCGTTCCCCCTGTCATCCCTCAGCTCACCTGCTCCTCCACTGCCCGCTGGCGGCGGCTGGAGCCTCCTCTCTGCCCCCAGCCTGACCCTCCTCCATCTTCACTGGCGAATTAGTGCGTGCGGGGGCCTGGCCCCAAACTGGAGGGGGCAGGGGAAGACGCGGTACAAGCTCTCTCCCCTCCTCCCAGGGTCAGGCTCAGCTCCGCCCCGTCGTGCGGCAGTGGCAGGAGGGATGCGCGCAAATTTTGCCTTTGCTCCTCGGTGCATAACACCCTCGCTACGCCTCTGGGGTGCAAAGTGCCTTTTCCCAGCAGAATTTTTGCCCAAGACATTGAGCCATTTGCTGTCCTCCAACCAATCTCCTCCAAAGGATTTGTGAGAAGCAAATGCTAGAAAGACTAGGAAGTGTTGGTGGCTGCTGTGTGCATGAGTCAGAGAACCATGGCTGTCCTATCCCATCCATCTCCATGAAGTTAGAACCTCTGGGTGACCTAGCAGGGAGCAAGGACAGGGTAGGATGGCCAAGAGTTTCTGACTGATGCACACAGCAGCCACCAACACCTACTAGTCTTTCTAGCATTTGCTTCTCATAAAGCCTTAGGAGGAGATCAGTTGCAGGACAGCTCCCCCACATTCACATGAATGCCAGCGGTGGCTTAAAAGCAACAGTCTGGCCCCAAACTTTCTTCCTCTCTAAGACATAGTGCCTCTAACTGTGCTACACATGAATGGGCCCCATGGGTGGTAGGTAATGTAGGCAAGGGAAGGCAAAGCCTTCCCAAAACTGCCTACGTGACTGACTGCCTAAGGCTGCGGCCACCACTGGAGAAGGCTGAAACCGCGGCACAGCAACCCAGCCCTCCCCAGCTGCCGGGAATGCAGCCCAGCAGAGCAGCCTGGCCATCAGGGCGGGAGAGGGATGGGTCCATCGTGGGGCAGCGCATCTTTCCCTGGCTGCTGGGAAGGGCCGGGCCGGGGGCATCATGATAGGTCCAGTTCTCCATGTGGCCAGGCAGGACTGGCTGACTCCAGGGGCAAAGCTCCAGGGGCAAGGCCTTGGGCGGAAGGGGTGGGGCTAGATTTTACCTCCTACAGATGGGCTTTCACCTGACAGCCATGATGGGCCCTAAACACAGCTGAACAATCTCAGCAGCTAAAGGCAGTCATGGCAGCTCAAACGCCCATTTCTGAAAAAGTAGAGAAGCTCATTTTGTAAACTGTACACAATTAATGCCCTGATCCTGCAACACCTACGCACATATTACCTATAGTAACAGAAATTGTCACATTGATTCCACTGGAGTTGTTTGAGTGAAGTTGTAAATATTCATAACTGTTTTCAGGACTAAGTAATATATTAACATTTTCTGAATGGTTTTTCCATGCAAATGTATTGCTCTTTAAACGTATGTCTAAACTACATCCCTCTGACGAAAGAGGGATATAATTTAGGCAAATTGAAAGTGCAAATGAAGGGGGGATTTAAATATCCCATGCTTCATTTGCATAATAATGTCACAGCGGTCTTTCGAAAAAGGGAATTTTGAAAGTGAAACCGCCGTCTAGACGCGGTTCTTTCAGGGAAAAAAACCCTTTTTTGAAAGATCCCGTACTCCTCAAAAAATCCCCGCTTCATTTGCACTTTCGATTTGCCTAATTTACATCCCTCTTTTGACAGAGGGATGTAGTTTAGACATACCCAAAATGTAAGATTCGAGTCCTAATTCCAATATGTGGAAATGCACACTGCCCTTTACTGTATTGAAAAATTAGTCTCTCACATATGTGTTGAAAGAGATCAAGTTTTTCAAGGCATGTGGCTATTTATGCTTATGCATTTGAGATTAGACTCTAGCTCTGCACTTAGCCTTTCAAGAAGCTGGAAGGTTAGTTCTCCAGTAGTACCCTTCAAAGGTTAAAGTACAGATGGCAGACAATAGAAAGTTACAGAATCCAAAATGAGTCATGCCAGAACTTTAAAAAAAAAAAAAAAACAACAACAAAAAAACCCACATTTTCACATAGATCGGGGCTGGGGAACATAGGGCCTGGGGGCTTGATTATGGCCCCCGACTTGTCTGAACCTGGCCCCTAGCACTGGGCAGCCCACGCTAGTGCTCCAGACCCCCTACTCCTCTGTCCCTCCATGAGGCTGGAGCTAGGGACGTTAAATGGCATTTAATCAGCTAATCAACTAGTTGATGGAATTTCCATCAACTAGTCGATTAGTTGATAAGGGTCGGAAACTTCAGAGCCACACCGGGAGCTAATCCTGCTGCGGCTCTGCCTTTTAAATGTATTAAGAGCTGTCAGGTTCTTAATATGTTTAAAAGGCTAAAGCGCAGTGGGGAGGACCAGGCGAGAGCCAGGACAGCTGATTCCCGGCTCGTGCCTGGTCCCCCACTATATCTCTGCCTCCCCTACCCCCCACAGAGATGGTGCTGGGGGAGAACTGGCTTTTAATCCAGCTCCCCCCAGCACAGGCTCCTGTTCCCCCTGCCATTGCTGCCTCTCTCTGATAGAGGCAGCAAGTGGAGAGGGAAGTGACTAGTCGCTTACATCCCTAGCTGGAGCACACAAAATTTACTAGCCTGGGCCGCCCAAGGCTCTGGTGTGCAAGTGGAAGGTCTCCTTCTCTGAGGCTACCTTAGTGAGGGCTTTGTGGGTTTTTTTTAATTCTCTCTTGTGTGCAGCCATTTACTAATTTTCTTGTGGGTCAGTAGCTCCTGACCCAAAAAAGGTTCCCAACCCCTGACACAGATGCTATCAAAACTAAAATTGTATGTACTATGGCTTCCTTTATACTTTCAACATTTATGTGCATTCTTTATGCTGTAAAAGTTTTCTCAAAGAAGAGTTTTTCCCAAGAGTGATACAATGGTCCTAATTACGCAGAATAGCTTTGGTTTGGTTGAAACAGCCTACAATGCACTGAATACTCACCAAAAAAGGCTATAGGAAATTTAAAGTAAGTGCACTGATCACTTCAAAAAATAAAATCATTCTCCTCCTTATTTTAGTCACTTTTTATGAATGCATTTTAATTGACTATAAAATAAATATACCTGTGTTCTGTGAGAACATTTACTGCTGATGGGTGGTTGGCACAATATGCAAGGTACAAATTTTTCATCTGTGGCATCAAATTTAGAAAGCATCCTCCGACCCTTTGCTGAGTTTCAGGCAATCTGAAATAAGTAACATGGAAAGATTAAATTATAGTAACACTATCAAGAATACCAAAAATCTTAAACAGCAAGAACATGTTATACTTTGAGAAAGGTGATTCAACCCACTTCATTTAAAATTAAGAAAGGCTTTTATTACTCTAAAACAGTATTTCTCAAAGTGGGCTGAGGGCCCGCTCTGAGAAAGCTGCTACCAGGCTGCTCCGGTTTGTTTACTTACCAGCTCCGCAGCCACGCAGCCTTACAACTCCTATTGGCTGCAGTTCCCCATTTGCAGCCAAGGGGAGCTGTGGAAAGCAGCAGCCTGGGCCAGTTCCCGCAGTTCCCTTTGGCTGCCCACAGCAAACCAGAGCCAATGGGAGCTGCAAGGCTCCATGGCTGCGGAGCCGGTAAGTAAACAAACTGGAGCAGCCTGGTAGCAGCTCCCTTAGTGTGGGCCTGTGGACCACTTTGAAAAACACTGCTCTACAACCATCAGTCTTTCCCAGAATCGGGAACTATAAATATCTTCCTCTCCCAATGCTTCAACCTATAATCACCATATACCACCATTCAAAGCTATACATTCTATATGATTCTGTACGCAGAATGTATAGTGACACTTATAATTAAAAGTAGTCGGTCTCATGATTTTTCACATCAAAGTTGTACTGGTAAGACAAGGTTGGCTAGGGATGTGATTTTTTTTTTTTAACCAATATAGTTATACCTTTACAAGCCCTAATATAGATGCAGCTATACCAGCATATAGGAGACTTACACTGGCATAGCGGACTTCCTGCCAGTGAAATAGTTACACAGTACTGGTGTAAAGCACTGTTACACAAATATAACACTATATTCATACTAAAAGGATTGTACTGCTTTAACAAGTGGTAAAGTGGTACAACTTTCCAGTGTAGACAAGGCCTTTGTCAATTGCTCATACACCTTTTTTTATCATTTACTTTGAATGAAGGAATTTCCCACGTCTGGTCTCTGCATGAGGATTAATTTGGCTGAAAAGTTTCAATAAAAACAATTTAGCCATTTTTAAAAGAGGTTTTCTTTTTTTTTTTTTTTTTTTTTCTCCTTTCTTTAGTGCTTTAGCCTCAGCATGGGCAACAAAATTGAAATGTGTCAAGGAGTCAGCCTTTAGGAGGAAAGTTGTTTTTCACAATGTCTTGGTCAAGATCTGTTTAGATATATCAGAGAGAGATACATAAGTTGTATTACATACAAGCATGGTACACTTTTTAAAAACTGTTTTGTGTGCATAATTATCTATCAAATTTCTATGAGCAAGGAGCTACAATGTAGATGCTTTTAAGTTAACAGAATGTAACTTTGGGGTAACCCAGAGGAAAATCAGGCCCTGAATTCTAAAAATGCATACACACAAAGGGGACAAAGTTAAGGTTGTGCGGGTAATCTTATTTTTGTCACTTCCTTACTTTTAATATTTCACTTCACAATATTAATGTTTATTCTTTTTATCCCTAGAAAATATTAATGAGCAACAGAATAATTATACGAATTCCCTTTCAACCATAATGTCATTTCAATTTGAGGAAATACACATTGATGGGAATTAGGAGGGAAGAATCCAAATTTAGCAGTCTAGTTTTGTTTTGTTCCTTCTCTGACTACCATCAGGGCTGCTCACAATACTACTACTATAATCATTTACATCCTTCATATATTATTTTAGACATTTTATTGGCAGGCATGTGTTATTTTGGGAGAAAGTGCTATACTTTCAATTTTAAAACAATAGGTGGGAAATTACATTTTGTCTAGACTAGAAAACTGACTTGTTGGAAATGATTATCAAAATAACTGGTATTTCCCAAACTGGCGCTAAAAGCTTTACAGGTACTGTAGATGGAATAAACCTTTTCAGCATTATTACAGGATGTGCTTGCTCCTGACGCTTAAGCTCACTACTTCCAGCAATCTCCTCAACAATAATCTTCCATTTCCCTGAACAGTGACTGAGAAACATTTCTTCCCCTGTATTTCATATCTTGTGTCTCTCAGCTTGTAAACTCTTTGGAGCAAAGGCCATGTCTTAATTTAACACTCTGTGTAAATTTGCAGCACAATGGGGAAAACTTTTAAACTAAAACACTATAAAGTTACTGCATGGCTCTGTAAATCAGAATGAAATAATCTGCAACCCTTTGCCTCTGACCGTATATTTGGTAGCTTTTAGAAAACATCCATTAAATGAAACAATGTTCACGTTTGGAATTTCCAAAGCAACTCAGGCTGTCTGGTAAGCATTAGGAATATGACCCATTATTGACATGGATCCTTTGACCTAGTGCTGACAACAATTCAACAGCTTGCACAGGGAGAACAACATCATTTTCACTCCATCTCAATAATGTTTTCTGTAAAGGTGCTAAAAACAATTTTATCCTATCAATGGTAGCAGTTAACACTCTTTCCGCAGCAAAGAAGCCTGTTTCTCAAAATAGTTATTGGAAGTGGGTCAACTTCCTGGTGTTAGAAGTAACAGTCCAACCCTATTATGAACAAATTACATATACTACAAAAACCTTACCACATTTACTTACATACAAGCACACACACTTCTTGGTGTGGTAACTGAACACTATAAGCCTACTGCAGCCTCACCAGGATTTCCCACATTTTTGAAAATTGATCCCTCCTTCAAGATAATGAAACCAACTGTCTCTCAATTTAGGTTTACAGTCTGGAGTGGAAAGTCTAACTCCCCACCCCAAAAGCAGATATTCAGACTGAGTTGTGTGGCTCTGCACAGAATATGTAAATTACTTTATGTCTCAAAGCAAGACAGACATTAAAAGTCTCATTACTGGCTTGTGAACTTGTAAGGATAAGGCCTTTTTCTGAAAGCCTAAAACCTTTGTCTGCAGCCAGATTGAAAAAGCAGCAACCATTAGCTGAAAAGCAGGAAGTCACATAGACATAATGAAATTCTGATGGAATAAAAGTAGTGTAATGCCAGCCTATAAAGAAGACCCTGACCTAATGGCACACGATAACACCAGATTAAAAAAATGGATCTCAAGATGATTAAAGAAAACTTAGTTTATCAATAGCTGGGGTTGTGAAATCTTCATCCCCTTACTGTTCTATTACCATTCTTTCTACTTTCCTATTATTTTGTCTATATGATCTCTGTATGGTTTTTAACTATTTCTTACTCCTGTATAATTAATTTTGCTAGGTGTAAATCAATTAAAGTAGTGGTGTATGATTGGTTCGACAATTTTGTTACAGTATGTTAGGATTGGTTAGTAAAATAATTGGTTAAGCGATTGCTTAGCAGGACTCAAGTTTCACTATATAAACTGGGGTCCAAAAGAAGTTTCTTTGGGAACCAACTCCAGGAAACAGCTCCAAGATCAGAGGTGGCAGACCTCAATCCTCTCTTAATGGCACTGTGCAGAAACTGGAGTCCCCCCAGATGGACCTGGTCCTGACTGGCTATCAAGAAAAGGTAATCTGTCTTGTTGGGAGCAGTGAGCACTGTATGATAGGGTTGCCAGGTGTCCGGTATTGACCCAGACAGTCCGGTATTTTCGCCTCCTGTCCAGTAAAAAAATTTAAAAAATACCGGACACCTAAAATGTCCGGAATTTTCTGATTTTTTTTTCCCTGCCTGGAAGTGAAAATACCAGACTCCTGGCAACCCTACTCACACTCAGCAACCAGGCCCCCTCCCCTCCCCCCGCCAAGTATCCCCTCTCCGCAGTTTACCTGGTTCCACAGGGGAGCTCTCTTCTGGCACAGAGTAAGAAAACAAGATGGCCACCAGAAAAAAAAAGCCACAAAGGCCTTAAAGGGGCCATGCTTTTTTTTTTTTTTTTTTTTTGGTTTAATAACTGTCAGGGTCCTTTTATTCCCCCCTCAACAACTTTGGTCTCCCCGTTTTTTTCCCCCTCAACAGTGGGGGTTTTTTTGGGGGGGGGGTTGTTCGGTATTTTTGGTTAAACAATCTGGCAACCCTATATGCTGAGCATGTGCATTCTGTTTTTGATGACTGTTAATAAATAGTTACTAAGTAGAATATCACTGGTAAAATACCCCGCAAAGCCACAGATCGTAAGATTATTGTGGAGTCTGATAGCAGCCTTCAACTTCCTGAAGGGGGGTTCCAAAGACAATGAAGAGAGGCTGTTCTCAGTAGTGACGGATGGCAGAACAAGGAGCAATGGTCTCAAGTTACAGTGGGGGACGTCTAGGTTGGATATTAGGAAAAACTATTTCGCCAGGACGGTGGTGAAGTACTGGCATGGGTTACCTCAGGAGGTGGTGGAATCTTCATTCCTAGAGGTTTTTAAGTCTCCGCTTGACAAAGAAAGCCCTGGATGGGATTATTTAGTTGGTGTTGGTCCTGCTTTGGGAAGGGGGCTGGACTCGATGACCTCCTGAGGTCTCTTCCAGCCCTAGGATTCTTGGATTCTGTGATTACACCTGAGCCCACAAAAGGGTGAGGGTACCGTCTTTTAGCGAATATAACCCGCGGGTTATATTCGTTTTTACAAACCACGCACGCACACGCACACACACACACTCCCACCCCAGTACAAAAACCCTACATACCCCATGCACGAGTATAGCCACGGCTCATAGGAGCGGGGCCAGGGCATGGTGCTTGTTGCTCGTTGCTCCTGCGCGATCCAGCTAGGCGCCCCCCCCCGCAACCGCCACTTGTTGCTCCTGGGCCGAGGCATGGTTCGGGGCGGCGGGGCAGGCGCCGGCCCAAGAGCACCAAGCGAGCGTGCAGCAGGTCCAGCGTGCGGCGGCTGCAGGCAGGGGAGGGCGCCTGGTTGGACTGCGCAGGAGCAACAAGCACCATGCCCCAGCCCCGCTCCTGTGAGCCGTGACCGCCTGCAGACTCCCGCTGCTGCTGCTGGCCGCCGAGCCCCATGCCCACAACTTGCTCCGGGCTCCTTCCCTTTGTCAGCCCGAGCTGGGAGCCTCCCACCTTGCGCCTCTACTGGGGATGCCTCTACCCCGGCTCTGGAGTGTTCCCGGCTGCTGCACCCCTTGTAAGTTTCCCTGTGTTGTTCAGTCGCGGGCTGGGAGCCTAACCCCCCGCACCCTAAATATACCCCCGGCACAGTCTTGTATACCCCGCAGGTTATACTCATGCGTGGGGTATACAAGATTTTTTTTTACTGAAACAGCAAAAACCGCAGGGTATATTCGGGTGCGGATTATATTCACTAAAATACGGTCGGTACTGATAGTGAGAAGGTTATGCCTGAACCCTCAAAGTGGGAAAGGGAGGGTGCCCCAAGTGTGTGAATGGCAGAGAATTTGTGTGGGTAACAACCTAAATGAATGGTGCTTTTTTCAGGCATGCCACAAACTCAGGAAGTTGCCATAGCATAAGCTGCAGTCAGATATTTTTAAAGCTTTTCCTCCCCACAATCATAACTTGAAACTAAACCTATTTAAACAAAACAAACAAACAAAAAGGTAAAATTATGACGGTCACAGGTCCTAGTGAGTCCTCATTAGCAGTGGTGCTGAAACATTTTTTTATAGTGAGGGTGCGGATGATGGAAACCTCGTATTTGGTGTCTGTATTTGGCTTCAAGTCAAGGGGTGCGGCACTGCCACAGCACCCTGCGTTCCAGCACCAATGCCTCTTTAGACTATTGTGATGGGAATCCGAGATTCTGCTGCTCTGGATCTTTAATTTCCCGAAGCCCAGGTAGAGCCCAACTCGGGATGTTAAAATGAGGTTATTTTACTAATCGAGTAGTTGAAAGAATTTTTACCGACTACTCGATTAGTCAATAGGGGAAGGCAGCTGGCTCAGTCCTGCTTGCACAGGGATCAAACCCCGTCCTGGCTCAAGCTGGGATGGAGTCAGGCTACTTGCCTAGCTGGCAGCAGCCCCTGTCTGTGGGGGTTCCAGTGGGGAGTTGGGACCTCCTGAAGACAGGAGCTGCTGCGGCAAAGCAGCCTCCTCAGGTCCCCAGGTAAGAAGCAGCAGCACAGCGCTGGGGCAAGCGGCACTGCAGACACAGTGCTGGGGAGAACTGGCTTTTAAATCGGCTCCCCCCCAGCACCAGCTCCTGTTCTCCCCCCCTTGTGTCTCTGATACAGAGGCAGCCAGGGGCGGGGGCGGGGGGGTGTGAGTAGTTGACTAATCAACTATTCTTTTACATCTTTGGGTATGTCTAGACTGCATCCCTATGTCGGCAGAGGGATGCAGATTAGGCAAGTCGACATTGCAAATGAGGCAGGGATTTAAATATCCCAGGCCTAATTTGCATAAAAATGGCCGCCACGTTTTGCTGACTCAGCACTTTGTCAGCAAAAAGTGTCAGTCTAGAGGGGGATCTGTCGAGAAAGAAAGCCTTTTTCGACAGATCCTGTAAACCTCCTTGCAGGAGGCATAAGGGATCTGTCGAAAAAGGCTTTCTTTCTCGACAGATCCCTCTCTAGACTGCCGCCTTTTGCTGACAAAGTGCTGAGTTGGCAAAACGCGGCGGCCATTTTTATGCAAATTAGGCACGGGATATTTAAATCCCTGCCTCATTTGCAATGGCGACCTGCCTAATCTGCATCCCTCTGCTGACAGAGGGATGCAGTCTAGACATACCCTTTAAGCCCATCCCCAACCAGGGGTCCCCAGGCACAGCTACAGAGTGCAGAGCCTTACTCCCTTTGAGTGTTGGAACCCTGTGTCCAGAGCCACCTAGCACTCTGGACACGGTGCTCAGCTCATCATTCAGATTCCCTGGTACTTAAAAAACACTCCCCTTTCCCAGAATTGCACCTTACAGGTGAGAAGCTTCTGGTTTACAGATGAACTCTCGCCAGTGTTCCGAGCAGTTGGTGAAGTAAAAAGCACACACATGCTTTCCCCAAGTCAACATCATTATGCTCTTTGTATCCCTACTTATACAAAGCACAGGAGAATACAATCTACATCTTTGAATCATAGAACACTAGGAAGGGACCTCAAGAGATCATCGAGTCCAGTCCCCTGCCCTCACAGCAGGACCCAGTACCCTCTAGACCATCCCCGACAGATATCTAACTAACCTGCTCTTAAATATCTCCAGAGATGGAGTTTCCACAACCTCCCTAGGCAATTTATTCCAGTGGTTAACCACCCTGGCAGTTAGGAAGTTTTCCCTAATGTCCAACCTGAACCTCCCTTGCTGCAGTTTAAGCCCATTGCTTCTTGTCCTGTCCTCAGAGGCCAAGAAGAAAAATTTTTCAGTCTTCCTTCATAGGTCACGTTCGCTAGACCTTTAATCATTCTTATTGCTCTTCTCTGGACCCTCTTCAATTTCTCCACATCTTTCTTGAAATGTGGTGCCCAGTACTAGACACAATACGCCAACTGTGGCCTGAAATTACTTTTCGTGTCTTGCTCACAACACTCCTGTTAAAGCATCCCAAAATCATATTTGCTTTTTTTGCAACAGTGTCACACTGATGACTCCTATTTAGCTTGTGGTCCACTATGACCCCTAGATCCCTTTCTGCAGTACTCCTTCCTAGAAAGTTGCTTCCCATTCTGTATGTGTGAAATGGATTGTTCCTTCCTAAATGCAGTACTTTGCATTTGTCCTTATTCAACTTCATCCTATTTACCTCAGACCATTTCTCCAGTTTGTCCAGATCATTTTGAATTAGGATCCTGTCCTCCAAAGCACTTGCAACGCCTCCCAGCTCGGTATCATCTGCAAACTTAATAAGTTTAAGATACTCTATGCCAGTATCTAAATCGTTGATAAAAATATTGAACAGAACCGGTCCCAAAACAGACCCCTGCAGAATCCCACTTCTTATGCCCTTCCAGCAGGATTGTGAACCGTTAATAACTACTCTCTGAGAAAGGTTATCCAGCCAGTTACGCACCCACCTTATAGTAGCCCCATCTAAGTTGCATTTGCCTAGTTTATTGATAAGAAGATCATGTGAGACCGTATCAAATGCCTTACTAAAGTCTAGGTCCACCACTTCTCCCTTATCCACAAGACTCATTATCCTATCAAAGAAATCTATCAGATTGGTTTGATACTGATTTGTTCTTTACAAATCCATGCTGACTTACCTATCACCCTATTATCTTCCAGGTGTTTGCAGATGAATTCCTTAATTACTTGTTCCATTATCTTTCCTGGCACAGAAGTTAAACTGACTGCTCTGTAGTTTCCTGGGTTGTTCTTATTTCCCTTTTTATCGATGGGCACTAGATATGCCCTTTTCCAGTCTTCTGGAATTTGTCCCATCTTTCATAACTTTTCAAAGGTGATAGCTAAAGGCTAAGATACCTCCTCTATCAGCTCCTTGAGTATTCTAGGAAATCAAACACCCCTCACTTCCTAGTTCATTGTGCCACCATCTTGTTCCAGGCAAGTAGGCAGGGTCTTCCTCCCTCTTGCCAATCCTCCGCCAGCTGCAAACTTCCTCATGTTAATCAGTGCAAAATGACTCTCTTTCCTAGTTCTCGCTTATGAATCCCTTAATACTTTTCTGCTTCTTTCAGTCTGCCTCCTGGTAAACTTGCCATTGCTTCCAAATCTTTCTTCCTTCAGACAAAAGGAAGGAGTGTTGTTTCCCAGCTAGAGCAAACCCATTGTCCCAACCTATCTTACTATGAACTGACCATCCTTGGGGGCTCATCATTCATAGCTGCCTCTGGCCCAGCAGATGATGGACACAACCATGGTAATTCATGGTGATCCACATACATACACACTTTTCAGGCAGTAATTTCATGATACAATTTCATAAAGTCACACACAGCTCAGAAATGGTACAGACAGAATTTCAGTCACAATTGCTAAGGAGAATAATTGAGAAGCTTTTCTGCCCTCTCTTTGCTCATCTTTTTGGGGTGCATTCTTAACCACTTGAAGAAATAACAACTGTTCAAGTTTTCCTCATAGCATTTTCTTTCTCTCTGGACCCAAGTTCCTGCGAATACTTCTAACCTGGAGTTAACTAAATATATCTCATTACAGGTCAGACTCATTTTTTCTAGGTCTCTCTCTCTCTATATGTGTGACACACACACACACCCACCCCCACCACCACCACCACCCCCGCTCACTCCACCCCTTCCGCTAAGGCCCCACCCTTGCGTCTCCTATTCTGGAGAGGGGCTGATAGGCAGATGGGTGCTGGGTGCAGAGTATGCTTCCCCCACCCCCGTGGGTGCTCCGGCAATGGAGTTGGCACCTATGAATCTGATCTACCCTCAGAATGCTCAGCAAAAATCTCAAAGCACCTAATACAAAGGATGACCAACAGCAGAGTTCTGCACCCTTGAGGGAATAAAAGCATCTGTCACCCTGCACAGATTTGCAGTCACGTAAAATCACTCCATTTAAGGTATGGTAGTTAAAAAGAAAATAATATACAAACAACCATGTATAAAGTTGGTGGGATGGGTGGAAGTATGCAAATACATAACAGAATGTTTGGAACATTAGAAAAGGAATATGTTTGGGCATGTCCATACTGTCCCACAATTTGGACTAAAGGGGTGTGAATAGCAGTGCCCTCTAAAGCACAGTTCAGTAACTTCCCTGTGTGGACACACCAGATACAAGCTAAAAGGTTGCTAGTTTGTGTTAACATAGCCCTGATTGAAGTTGATTTTCTTAAACAGAGGATCACGCAGTTAATGAATAAAATCAACATTCCTTTCCCCAAGTATAAGTACATGTAGCGTAGCAAGGCATCAAAAATAACCATAACTATAGCACAATTAAGTTTTTACACATTATTTCAAAGACAGATAGACTTGGTCTTTCCCAGGCAACTGACATGCCTGTAACAATGTTTATCAGAAACAGGCCATCCCTCCCCTAAATTGCTGCTGAAAAGGATTTATCAGTCTCTCTCAATGTTGTTTTCTGTTTAGCTGACACTTTTTCAATATTTTTCCCCACATAGCAATATCAAATTGCTTGCCCCTTCCCTTCAAAAAATCTCTACTTTTACCCAGAGTGAAAGACTATTATTCTCTACTGCACATTTTTAGATGTATTGTAATATTAGACTACTTATTTCCCCATCAACCTGAGCTAATTGACGTAACACACTATATGAAGGGGTCGGTAACATTAACTATTATAATGAGCATGTCTTTTTTATCTCATTTAGCTGTCTGAAGAACAATGGTTAATATCACCACATCACATAAAGCTGTTAGCAATTAGCGTTAAATCCAGTAAAGATTATTAACTATTTTATGTAATTTATTCTGAAGTTGACATTCCAGCAGTATTCTCACATTTTTACACTAATTAAAAAGCAATTACAGGAATTAAAAATACTTAATAGATCTATGTATATAATACACACACAAATGACTTTATAAAGTAACAATTTTCCTCTGCTATCAAAATTATAGTTACAGTTCTGACAACATATACACATTATAAATGACAGTATATTTGTGTGTGTGTGTGTGTGTGTGTGTGTGTGTGTGTGTGTGTGTGTATTAACTCTACGAAGTTTCAAGACAATACACTTTTTGAAGTATTAAGTCTCAGACCAACTTTACTTTCAGATATGTTTTGAATTAAAGTGATGTGACTGTTTCACTTATGAGGAGACCAAAAAAGTGTATTTACTCTGCACGTGGAATTATAGGTCTGTAATTCACAACCTGCATTTATGCACATTTACTATACAAGCTGTCATATGACTACATATTCACATATCTGTGGGATTACTATTACTTACTATGATATCTATGAGGACTAGCATCAATGATATTACTTAGATTTAGAATGGAGCATGATTATCTGAGTTTTTGAAAATAGTGACCATCTACTACTGAGATAGTAACTCAGTTATAATCTTTTTAGGAGTCTGAATGACCAGGACCACGAGCTATAACCAAGACTAGATTGTCAGCCATCATACAAAGTAATATTATACCACTATACTATTAAAAGGGCCTATTTAGTTTGCAGAACACCTGACCTAAATACTGCTGCTAAGACACTGGATAATGCAAAGCTCCCATGAAGATCTTAGAAATGTGGAAGAGTCAGATAATTTTTTTAAAAATACATTTTTATAGAATTAAATGACAATAGATACAATCAGTACAGCAGACCCATTGTAATTTACTTTACGCTGTCCTCGCTTTTTCAGTTTTCAAAACATCAGGGTTTTTTTAATGAAAATACTTAGAATAGCCTCATACAACATGTCAGAGGAAAGTTGGAAGTTTTGGCTGCAACAAATGCTGTTTGCTCCCAAGGATGCAGTTTGGGATAGTGGAATAAACACTTTAACTGGATATTGATGTTTATATTAGGGATGTTAGAGTGTAGCTGAATAACCGTTTAACCAATAAGCTGATACTTATCAGTAATGGTATCGATTGCCTACCCTCAGAGGGAGTAACTCAAACAATCTAATGACACTAAGTGCCCAGGCAACTAGACAAATGTCTGTGGAGCACCACACTGTCTATGCTATAGTACAAGTGTCCCTGAGGCAAGTTTAAGGAACCGAAACCTTCTGCAGAACTAACAATGTTCAAAAACACTAAAATTATCACAGAAAGATTAGGTCCCAAAACACAGGTGATTTTGCCATGCCAAAAACCCCACAACAAAGCACAACTTTATCAAGTGGCTGAGGCATGTGTGTTCTATTATCATCTAATTTACACCCACAGCAGGATTAAACAAGTTATATAGCAACGTGCTTAAAAAGAAGCCTAACAGTGCACTGGAAAATATCTGTTGCTCAATTACAAACCAATGAATCTTTTGGAAGCAACTCAAAGAGGAAAAAAAAAACAAAAACAAAAAGCCACTATCTAAGAGGAAGTGAAGTAATATTCAGATTATTTCCATTCTCATGTACGTCAATGTGTCACATTATCAGGCTGGCAATACTCCAACACAGAAACGATTTTAAAATTTCTGTCCGAGTCTGCATTTGGTCATTCGCGCACATCACATCTTTTCACTGTACACTGCAACACTAAGTGCCTCAATAATGAAACCTTAAGGTTCCTGCCAAAAAGACAAAATTATAAACCTATTTTTAACCTAGAAGTGGCTATCAGTTTATAAAGCAGGTTTGCCAGCCAAAACAATAAGCTAAGTTGACAAAACCCAAGACATCATGGCAAGCATTCTTCTACACTGCAGGAGTTATGATGGATTGGATTGAAACAACAGGAAGTGAGTCAGTATAGTAGGATAAAAACTAAACGGAAAATACAAGTTGGCACTGCTAGTATGTTTACGAGGACAATGTAATATAGAACATTTGCAATCTTCTGTAGACCTGGGGCATTGTTTCCTATGCCCACCTACCAGCATCCATTATGCTCTCAACATATTACACAATAGCATTATTTTAAGTAGCAAGAACAGGAAATAAAGGATATTACAGGAAGGTGGTCTGCTACAGTATACATCAGGTAGAAAAGTCAAAATAATGAACTTCATATAAAAAAGTTTAAATGCTGAATATCACTGCACTAATCTAGATGTCAGTGGTACACAAACCTGCATTATTAAACAGCAAAGGTCCTTCCTTGGGTAAGGGAGGTTGGTGTTATGCTCTTGTTAACTTAATATATAAAACATCTCAACTATCAAAATGCATGAAGAATTACAATATATATATATATGTAGAACATTTCATTTAAGTGACCTCCAAAATGCAATAGCCATTATATTGGCACCAACAGAACTGGGTAATAGAAATGAAATGACCCAAAAAAAAGGCATTGAAGAAGATAGGATATGGTTTCTTTCAAGGTTTTATAAATTTAAGTAACCCATTCAATCCAAGGACTATGCCTACTTGGCAGGGTGAAATACCTGTCCTCCCAGGCACCAGTGGAAGGAGTACTATTGCAAACATTCCTCCGTCACCCTGCATGCAGTTCCAAACTCTCTTGTACCAGGGAGGTAGGGTAAAGAAGTCTCAAAGGGGTAGCCATATTAATCTTGTAACTAAAAAAAACTTAAAAAACAATTAATGGTCCTGCAGCATCTTAGAGACTAACAAAAAATGTAGATGGTATCATGAGCTTTCATGGGCACAACCCATTTCTTCAGATGAATGGAGCAAGGGATCCAGAGGTACAAATAAATAACAGAAAAAGAGGGAATGGGGAGGGAAAGATAAGGGGAAAAAAAATCCTGGCAATTAGAGTGGCCGTGCTAAATGAGGCTAACAGGGTAGGTGTAAGTGCCCAATACTTAGCTTTTGATGTCATTAGGGTACTGAATGTAGCAGCCTATCCAGAGCAATGCCCCTCTGCCAGATATATTGGCCAAACTAGACAGCCCCTACGACAAAGGATTAATGGACACAAATCAGATATTCAAAATGGTAACACACAGAAACCTGTTGGGGAACATTTTCACCTGCCTGGGCACTCATTAGTGGATCTAAAAGTGACTATACTATTACGAAGCAATTTCAAAAACCAGCTGGAAAGAAAAGCTGCGGAACTTGCCTTCATCTGCAAATTTGACACCTTTAATAAATGTTTGAACAAAGACATGAACTGGATAGGCCACTACATTCGATACCCTAATGACATCAAAAGTTAAGTTTCCGGCATTTATGGCCCACTCTCTTAGCCTCATTTAGCACGGCCACTCTAATTGCCAAGATTTTTTTCCCTTCTTTTTCTGCTATTTATTTGTACCTCTGGATCCCTTGCTCCATTCATCTGAAGAAATGCGTTGTGCCAACGAAATTCATGATACCATCTATATTTTTGTTAGTCTCTAGGTACTGCAGGACCATTTGTTGTTTAAGTTTTTTCCCCGGTGCAAAGTTGAACGTGGAGCCAGATGTGGGAAATAAGCATGAGGAATTATAGGTGTACCCCAAACAGGGCTATGGCTTTTAAAAAAAAAAGGTTCCTAATTCCTTAAATGTGAGGTTTTTGTCTACATTAAATTAAAAAAAACCTTTCATTCAAAAAGCAGTAGCTTATATTCTGTACCATGTTATACAGGGCATAAGCAGTAAACATTACGTTATCGTTTCAGCCTACCCCTCTTGTGGGGGACCTTGATAACCTGATATAAACACCCCATGGCTACTGGTGTGGCAGCACTCTCTCTTTGTTGCCCATTGCACAGCCAAACTACATATCTGGTACAAGCACCAGGAGCTTGTATTTTCTCTCTCTCTCTCTCTCTCTCTCTCTCTCTCCCCCCCCCCCCCCCCCCCCCCGTGTGAAACAAATGACTGTCAGAGTTCAAGATTTAAACCTATGCACATAATCTTTCCCACACACAGGCTCTCTCCTGATTCACACACACTTTTTTTTTTTTTTTTTTGCATTATTTCCCTGCCATTTTCCTCACCTTACACATTCTCTCCATTCCCAACAACCTCTCTTGCACTCTCCAGTGGAAGAGGAGGGTTATTCCTGAGTTCCCTTCTTTCACAATAAAAGGCCTCTTTCTCTACCACTTCTGCCATCTGCTCAGCTTTGCCTCATCATACATGCTGTGACATAACGTAACAGCCCCTTTCCCAACCTCCTACTACTGCCACTGCATATTCATAGCCATTGCTTCTTGAGCAAAGAACTGAGTGGGTTGTTCAAGCTTATATTGCTGTAAAAAGCTGAACCAACTATTGAGATGACAGCAATGAACAATGAAAGTTTCATTTTTTAGAAACAACAGTGCCCCCCAAAATATGCAGAAGAAAGAATTTTACAACTAATTCTGCAGCCTGTTCATGTAGTACTTACTTGGTGCATTCTTCTAATGACTGTATAAGCATTTGCTGGTAAGAACTGATTTCTTCCAGGTTTCCCATTAAATATGAAGTATTTGCAGAGCTTAATCTGGAACCAAAAAAAAAAAAAAAAAAAGAGCTTAGTAAGCAGCTACAAACTTAAAAAAAACCTGCATGCAATTTCACTTATTTCTTCTTCAACCAAAAGTCTTATCTTTGACAACAAAAATATGTATTTACCATTATTATTTATTTGCACTAACATAGCACCTGGGAGCCCTAGTCATGGACCAAGGCCCTACTGTGTTAGCCACTGGACAAAGAGGACAAACCCACAGATCTTACACAACGATCTTATAATCACAGTATAACAGTCAATGCCAAGTAGCTTCTTAAACTCTAATACTTGTAAAACAAAAGTCTGGATCATACTAAAAACAAAAATCCAAGCCTTGGTTCATTTAAAACAAAACAAATCTCACATACTTTTCACTGACTTGTAATGGTCGCAGGTAGTTTGAAAGCATTGTCTGTAGTTCCTTAGCATATTCATTTTCTGTTTCTAAAATATTTTGTAGCACCTACAATAAATGCGACAATTAGTGACTACTTTTTTTCCAAGGAGATATTGCAAAAGATTAAAACTTTTTTGAAATTTTTTAGCATTTATAACAACTAACATAGTGTAAGTTAGACCATAAAACTTAGACAAAGAGCTAATAATCAGGTACTGAAATAGATTCAGACACTGACAATGAGTTGTTAAATATTACACAGTGCTTCTATTAATCTTTTATCAAGTACTGTTTGAAAAATGCTTTTCCATCAGATGTCTATGTACAACAAAAGGAGGAAGCCCAAAAGAAGGTTTCATTATACTTGGCAAGAATGGCTCCTGTAGAATTTAGATACCTATTCACTGAGCTTTTTAAAAAGTATGAGACTATTATTGCTTCTGTACACTTTAAAATGACTGAGAGGTTATCAGAAAAGTACAAAAAGTACAAAGAGTGAGCATCAGTCTTGAGTCCCTTGCTGCCATCTCTTTCTCTACTCGAATTGTTTCCTCAATCTTAATGATTAAGACCTATGCCTTCACCCAGTTTTGACTGCCAAAATTTGTTACCGAGCTTACCTGGGAGTGCAATTCTGTGTCTATAAGGACTGCATACAAAAATTACAGTAATTTTTAAACAGGCAAATTCCCACTTTACCTAGCAACCTGTTTAAACATACATTACAGATTGCTGAATATGACTGTAGCAGCAGAAAGCTATTGCAGAAAAGTTACAACAGTTTCAGACATAAAACAAAGAATATAGCATATGCTGTTTTTTTACATCATATTACCACATGTAAATCAAAAGCAATAAAATAAAGAGTCATTTAAAATGTCTGCATGCATTTCAAGTTGATTGCCCCAAAATATCCAAAAATTTATTCTGCTCAGAACTAAGAATATAAAAATGGACATACTGAGTGAAGCCAATGATCCCTCTAGACCAGCTGGAAGACTGATTACTTTGGCCAGTGCCAGATGCTTCACAAGGAATGAACAGAACAAGAGAAGATATTAAGGAATATATTTCATCATCCAGTCCCAGCTTCTAACATTCGGGGGTTTAAGAACACCCAGAGAATGTGGTTGATTCCCTGAGCTGATTTATTATAGAGGCTCTCCTTTTGTTAAGCAACCACAGTTTTGTAGCCCCTTCAAATAGATTTCATTGTGTCCAAAATGTCAACAGACACGGACAATATAAAACCAGAACTTGGTTTTGCTTAGAGGTGATTCAGCAACAGAACTGTCTTTCCTATTTGAGTTAAGTATACTTCTCCAGATTTAATTGTTAGAATATTTATATGTAAGGAAATAGGCCATTTTTATGCTTTTCTGCCTTAAGAATCACAATTAGATTTGTTTTTGCTTTATAGAAACCAATATAAGATGGATGTGCTCTGGATAGTTCTGTGACTTTTAAATGCATGGCATTAAGATGCCACATCACTTTCTCTCTTTTGTGTTACATTTGTCTATATTAATGTCTAATTTCGTCATTTATAATAAGAACTGATCTAAATGCATTATTCACTGTTGTAGTTCATACTCTGCTTTAAAACATAAAAAAGCCATTCATGCCCAAATGCAAACCTGATGAAACAAATGACATCTGAACTATTCAAAATGAAGAATTCACTGTTTCCTTCATTGGTGTCATTGAATTCTGCTTTATCCCTTGAATGCTTCTATTCATCTGAAGGAAAAGAGACCACTTTCAAGTTCATTCTCTTGTTGGAGCTCTGAATCCTGACCCAAAGATTAAAATGTCTCCATTCTTTAAGACACCATGACAGAGGAATGCCACAGAAAAAAAGCATTAGCTATTAATTGAGCAGCTACAATATACAGTACACCAGTGCACAAACTGTAAGTGGAAATGAATGTATTAGTTTTAATGTATTTGGCAAGGGACTAAAAGATAATACAGTAACTGACCATTACAGAAGCACAAACAAGAGTGAACAAAATTTCATACAAAAACATAACAAAAAGAGTGCTGAAATAAAATACATAATAAACATAGCCATAGGCATTGGCACTCTAGGGGCTAAATCCAAAATTAAATCTTTCCAACATGGCTTTCCCATAAAACAACATGCACACAAACAAAACTTTCCAAAGCTGAAGAAACAGTAACGAAGATGAACCAATAACAAAAACATGACATCCTGTTGAAGCACTGAACCATTTTATAACATGCTCCAGTACCCAAAGTGAAAGAAATTTGCTGAAGACTAAGCCTCCATATCATTGCAGTCTCTGACATAGCAAATACACTGAATGTATACTGTTTCACAATGTAATAATTGCCTGAAGATATGATTTAATAATATTAAGCTGTTTTGAGATTGCTTGAATTAAAAAAAAAATTTTAAAGGCAGCAAATATTTCAAAATTTTATGAATCAATACGAAGCAGTACCTCCAGGAAATTACAATGCATTGAATAGTAATCACTGTGCTGTTTTTATACAAACCAAAAAAGAGAGAGAGTGAGTTACTGGATTCGCCTACTTTTCTTTAAATTATTTTGAAACTTTACTGGTCTAATGCAATGCTATTAGACATGCACATATTAATAAAAGTCAATTTAAATATATTAAAATTTCTCCATTAGTTGACTTTCCAGTCTCCACAAACAATGCTGACTGTAACTGCATACAGCATTTTTGTTTCTACTTTGAGAAGCACTTTTAAACCTTGTACACAGAGCTCTAAATGCCATTTTTCTGTGTCTCCCTGCACCCAGCAACTTTCAGTATTACTCACCTTCCTCACAATGAAGTTGTGAGGATTAAATGTCTGTATGGTACTTCGAAGATATAAAGTTCTATAAAGTGTACACAGTATTACAGTGCCTCTCCAGAGCACTCTTGAATTCCTAATCTCATTATCATGCCCGTATTCTCTAATAATCACCTTTCTCGCCTTCCCTGCTTTCTGCATGTTCTGGCTGCTGCAAGACCCCATGAGACCTCAAAGACCTTGTTCTCAAAGCTCCATCACAACATTTGCACAGATAAGTGTAGGTACCAAAGGAACGGGTCTTATTCATTGAAAGGGCAGCTTTTACAATACATAACACTAATGAATGGCATAGAAAGCTGAGCTCATCCAGTGCAAGCTTTCCCTTAGTCACAAGGCATGGAAAAAATCAAGTGTGGTTAACAGTTCTGTCACATAAGCCCAGTAACCTCCCTAAGGGAAAAACTATCCCCCAAAAAATGGATTTAAATGACCTACATAAAACTAAGCAACTTTCAAACCACATGAAAACAAAGTCAGATTTCATTACAAAATTGAAGGACATGAGACATGTTCTCATTTTGACACACAGCTAACACCTTGCTCATCTAAAGCAGCACCTCATTATAACAAAGAATCATCATTGTGTAATTTGCTCGTGTCACTGGAACTGGAAAAGTGACATCCTCAAACATGAGCTCCTAAGCAGGGCATGCAAATGTTGCACATGCACAAATTTTGCATCTATAAGCAAACAAAGGGGACTATACTGAACTATTGTCCACATGCAAATGACAGCTTAGAAACTTTGGCCTTAGAGAAAAAAATAATGTAAAATTAAAATTGCAAAATGAACAATTTCTTTACCTCTTTTCTCAAAGCTAAAACAGTCACTAGAAATCTTTCTCTCCTTGACTTTGTGCTATCTGTATATTGCAATTATCTTATAGACTTACATAATGGAAGAATAATTCTTAACTCATTAAACTTTATCTGCTATATATTTGAGAAAGTTTGTCTGTCTGCTCAAGAACTCCTCCTAAACCGAAAGACCTAGGACCACCATATTTGGTATGCAGCTTCCTCTTATCCTAACTTAAAGCAAAGTCAGGGTTTGGATGTATCATGAGAATGGGATGTACCTGGAATGGAATTTATTTTCATAAAACTATACCGAAAAGAGACAGAATCACCAGGAAGGTGAAAGGGGCTGGCAGAAGGCATGCCCCCTACACCTCCTCTCCCTTGTGCGGGACCTCCCCAACCCTGAGCCTACCACCCTCCAGGCACCCTTTCGGAATGGGGGAGGGGAGGGAGAGCTCCCTCGACCCAATCTGTACGGGAACACTACTAGCTGTTCCCCTTCACCAGGGAGCTAGGGCAAAATGCATAGTTTGCTGCATTACTCATTCTGGCTAGGGAATGTAGGAGGGCAGACAAATCTGGACTTGCCCCAGCCAGGATTAGGGAAGACATGGGGCCCTCAAGCTTCACCCTTCCCATTCATACAGGGGCACTGCTGGCTGTTCCCCTTCATCAGGAAGTGAGGGGAAAGTGCACAGTTTGCTGCATTCCTCACTTTGGCTGGGGAATATAGGGGCCAGAGGAACCTGGACCCGCCCCCCCACTGTGCCCACTACAGTGGCAGTGGCCATGGAAAGGTCCTTCTCACCTGGCCCCAAGCGGCTGTCCTCTCTTCCTAGGAAAGCCTGCATACTGAACCCCTCCTCCCCAGCCCAACTCCAGAGCAATGATTTAAATGAAGAAAAACAATAATTAATTGAGTTAAGGACCTGAGCAATACTGGGTAAATCTTCTAGTTGTTGTATAATAATCAACTACCAAAAGGTGAAAGTACAAATAATGTATTTCTTTAAAAGCCTCTCCTGCAGGGATTCCATGTGATAAGATGCCCACTTCGCAGCCACTAGTTATTTATCTATTTTTCATTTAAGTAAATTATTTCATTGTTAATTCTACATTTGGTTCATATTATGTAGATCTTTAATATCTTTATGTGCTAAGATGGAAGGGCTGTGCATCAATACATTCTCTGCAATTTATATATTTCTCTGCCAAGCATACATCTTGTCCTGCATACTTAATCACAGTGTTATATGTACTAAATAAAAAACTTACTTTAAGATCAGAATATATGAAAGCAGTTTATTAAGTGCAGATGGTGCTCTATAAATTGATCAAATAAAACAACACAATCAAGGAAGAGAGGGTGGAATATTTGTGGAAGCAGCCTCTGGTCACCAGATTATGAGATTTTTCCACTGCCCCATTCTATCTTGGAAGTGGAATTGGCAACATTTCACCCACCATATGATGAGCTTACTCTGAACTGCACTTTGGCTCCTTCTTCTTTCCAAGAGGGCTGTCTAGTGTCACAACTCTTTCTCCCAAAAAAACCATAGGATCCATAAACTTACTGTGAGGCTTGAACGTAAGAATGACCATACTGAGTCAGACCAAAGTTCCATCTAGCCCAGTATCCTGTTTTCCCATAGCGGCCAATGCCAGGTGCCCCCGAGGTAACGTAGAGAAAAGGCATTCATCAAGTGATCCCTCCCGTGTCACCCATTCCCAGCTTCTGGCAAACGGAGCCTAAGGACACCATCCCTGCCCATCTTGGTCAACAGTCATAGATGGACCTATCCTCCATACATTTATTTAGCTCCTTTTTAAACTCTGTTATAGACTTGGACCTCACCACATCCTCTGGGAAGGAGTTCCACAGCCTGACTGTGCATTATGTGAAGCAATACTTCCTTTTGTTTGTTTTAAACCAGCTGACCATTAATTTAATTTTGTGACCCCTCTAGTTACTATGTTACGGGAAGGAATAAATAACACTTTCATATTTACATTCTCCATGCCAGTCATGATGTTATAAAACTACCATATCACCACTTAATTGTCTCTCAGGGTACGTGTATGTTTGCTCCCTAGTTTGACCTAGGGATGAAAATATAGGTGACCGAAATTGCTAATGAAGCGGGGATTTAAATATCCCACGCTTCATTAGCATGATCTCGCTGGTGCGTTATTCCACTCAACAGCTGATTCGAACCAGGAAGTGCGCACCGGGATGCACTAGCTCGGATCAAACCCCTTGGTTCGAACTAACATTACTCCTCAAAAAATGAGGAGTAACTATGACGGGCCGCCACCGGCCCGCACAGGGAACCACCCCGACTCCCAGGGGGTGGGGGAGGGTGAAGACGCCCGGAGGGTCCCCAACCCCGGACACGGCGCGGCGGAGACCGGGCGGCGGGACCGGGTCCAACCGCTGCGCCTACGCCGCCCGGCTGCCACTGACCCCGCCCCCAGGGTAGCGCGCGGCGGGGCGCAGCGGGAGGCCGGCAGCCGGACGGCTGCGGAGTACGCCGGCACGCCGCCAGAAGGGGAACGGCCCGCCGTCTGAGAGGAAGGGGGGCAGCCTCCTTGGACGGGGGGAGAAGAGCCCGGAGGCCAGGATGGACCCAGGGCAGGACCAAGGCCGGCAGACGGTCCGGCCTCGACCCCGGAAACTGCGGGGGGGGGGTGGGGGGGGGGGGGCCGGCGCAGCGGGCGGCCGGCTGGCCAGCCCTGGCTCCGAAGTGGACGGGACCCGACCCGGCCGGACCTGGGGAGAGCGACCGGACAAGGACTGGGCTTCCCGGAAGGGTCGGACCCGCGAGCGGTCACCCAAGCAGCCCCCGACCCGGACGGCTGAACCAGGGTAGGTTCCGGGAAACAGGAGAGCGGCCCGAAGGGGCCCTCCCGGAGGGGAGGAAGCAGCCCAGGGCAGGGCCTTTTTGGCGCCCCTGGGTAGATGGGTCTCGGAGGGAATTACCCTCGTCTACCGCGTTGGGGCGCGAGAGAGCCCCAGCGCTTAGGGCCCCGGGCTGGGACCCGGGGAGAGGGTGGGACCGGGTCCCCCTCCCCATTCCCCCGGAGGACTCGATTCCGGTGGGTGGCAGCGCACGGGAAGAGAGGGAAAGGGCGGACAAAGGGGTTCGCCGACCCCCCCTTCCCTCCCGGGAGGGGGTGATCACACCCCGAGGCCTCTACGCAGAGGAAGTGGTTCGCTGAGTCCCCCTCCCCTCCCGGGAGGGGGTGATCGCCCCCGAGTCCTCTACACGGAAGGGTGATCACTCCCGCGTCCTCAATACGTGGTGGAGAATGTGGGTACCAACCCCTTAAGGCGGAACCGAAAGAGAAGGGTACTTTATATCTAGAGGACGGACCCGTAGTGATGGAACGATGGATCCGAAGCAGCTGTTGGACTGGGTGGGGGAAACCCAGCGCCACCATCAACAACAGCAAGTCTAGATGCTGCGGCAGCTAGCCGCGCAGTTTCAGGATCAACAACGAGCGCTGATTCAAGAACTGGCCACACAACAGGAGAAGTGACTGCAGGCGGCCCACCCGGGGAGCGGAGTGATAGGTCCGCGGTTGGAGGCGCACGAGGGTGAGCGGGATCTCAGCTCCCTACCACTGCGGCTGACCAAGATGGGGCCAGGAGACGACCCGGAAGCCTACCTAACAACCTTTGAACGGGTGGCCACTGCGGCACGATGGCCCACAGGCCATTGGGCCACCTTATTGGCCCCCTATCTAACGGGGCCTGCCCAATTGGCATACCGCGGATTGTCAGCCCAGGAGGCCCTGCAGTACGACAAAGTGAAGGCAGCCATACTTGACCAGCTAGGAATTACAAGTGATACCTACCAGCAACGATTCCGGAGGGAGCGGTTCAAACCAGGAGATCGGCCCCGCGCGGTCGCGCAGCGGCTACGCGAATGGGCCTGGCGGTGGTTGGAACCCGACCAGCGCACAGGGGCCGAGGTAGCCGAGGTGGTCATCCTCGAACAGTACATCCACCTCTTGCCCCGGGAAGCAGAGAAGTGGGTCCGGAGGCACCAGCCCACAACGGTAGCCGAAGCCATCACGCTCACCGAAGCCCATCTAAACGCCGAAGGAGGCAAAGGGGGTGAGCGGCGTGCGGTCCTGCCCAACCCCCCCAGGGGGGAAGCCACACGGGAGCGGAGTAGTGGGCCGGCGGCCCTGAAGGTCGCCCCAAACCCCCCCCACCCCCCCGTCGGGGGACGGCGGTTGGCTCCGGTGTGGCCCGGGAAACCGGGGGATAAACGCCAGGAGGGAGGAGGCGGAGGGGAAGAAACAGCGGGCGAGGGCCGAAGAGCGGGGACCCGGAGTGTGTGCTATCAGTGTGGACAGGAGGGACATTTTAAGCGAGAATGCCCCTTAATGGACTGCACCCTGAGCCAGGCGGCCCCGGGAGGGCCCCAACCGTCTCCGCCCGAGCAGCCGCGGCCAACCGTGACCATGCGGCTGGGACAGAAGCTCCTGCGGGCCCTCGTGGACTCTGGCTCAGCGATCACCCTCGTCCGAGAGGACCTCGTCCCGGACGCCCCGACCACCGTGGAGATGATCTGGATGAAGTGTGTGCACAGGGACGTGAGAGCCTACCCCACTGTGTGGGTATACCTGGCCGACAGCCAGCTCGAAAAGCTCTGACGCGTGGGAAAAGCACCCGTGCTACCGTGCCCGATAGTGCTGGGCCGGGATTGGCCCGGGTTCTCCAGGTTGCTGCGCGACGGTGCCGGGGCCTCCAGGGGAGAGCAACCGAGGGAGGGCGCACCTGTGGCAGAAGGCTACATCCATCTGCGGGCCCTGGGCAAGCCCGACGGGAGGCAGACAACCCCAGTGGGGAGGAGGCCAGAGGACGAGTCGACAGACGCCCCCGATTTTCTAGAGGAGCAGCGGGAAGATGGGACATTGAAATACGCTTGGGAGCAAGCGGCCGGCCCGGAGGAAACCGGAGAGGTCCGGCAGGGACCGCGTTTCCAGGTAAGAGGCGACTGATTGTATCATCTGACGGGGGCCGGGGCAGGGGGGGAAGGCCGAAAGCAGCTGGTCGTCCCACAGGGCCGACGCCAAGAGGGCCTTGACTTGGCCCACACGAACCCCTGGGCGGGGCACCTGGGACGGGAAAAAACCTTGGCCAGGGTCCTGCGGCAGTTTTATTGGCCCAGGGTCTATAGGGCAGTGCGGGACTTTTGCACCTCCTGCCCTGACTGCCAGAAGGTCTCCACGAGCAGGGCGCCCCAGGCTTCCCTCGTGCCCCTCCCTGTGGTAGGGGTGCCCTTTGAGAGGATAGCTATGGACCTGGTAGGGCCCCTAGAACCCTCTCGGTCGGGGTGTCGGTTCATCCTGGTGGTCATCGACTACGCCACCAGGTACCCCGAAGCAGTGCCCTTGCGCAACACTAAGGCCCCG
This sequence comes from Pelochelys cantorii, assembly GCA_032595735.1. Taxonomy (NCBI): domain Eukaryota; kingdom Metazoa; phylum Chordata; order Testudines; family Trionychidae; genus Pelochelys; species Pelochelys cantorii. Next base: position 110,625,667 of record CM064326.1, on the reverse strand, counting down.
ACCCTAGCTTCTGAGTTGCTCAAAATGTTCGCCAGGGTGGGGTTCCCTCAAGCCATCTTAACAGACCAAGGCACGAATGTAACTTCCCGGCTCATGAAAGAACTATGTGCCTTGCTACGGATTAAAACCCTCCGAACGTCCGTATACCACCCCCAGTCGGACGGCCTGGTGGAGCGGTTCAACCGCACCCTGAAGGCGATGTTAAGACGGATAGTACGGGAGGGCCCGTGGGACTGGGATCAGATGTTGCCGGCTCTCCTCTTTGCTATCCGGGAGGTGCCTCAGGCCTCCACCGAGTTCTCCCCGTTCGAGCTATTGTACGGACACCAACCGCGGGGAATCCTAGATATCCTGAAGGAGGACTGGGAAGCACAGAACGCCCGGTGCCAGAGTACGGTGAGGTACATTCTGCAACTCCGCGAGCGGCTGCACCGAGTTGGAGCATACGCCCAGCTGAACCTCTTGAAAGCCCAGACTAGGCAGGCCCACTACTATAATCGGACAGCCGTGGCCCGCCACTTCGCGCCAGGGGATCGCGTGCTGTTGCTCTTACCCACCAAGGGATCCAAGCTCTTCGCAGAGTGGCAGGGACCATATGAGGTGATCCGCAGGGTGGGAGACGTAGACTACGAGATCCGCCTTTCGGGAAGACGGAGAGACACGCAAATCTTCCACGTTAACTTCCTCAAGAAGTGGGTGGCCCAGGAAGGGTCCTGGTGGCCCCCGCAGGATCTGAGGAAAATTTAGGGCCGTCCCGGGAGGAATGCGTGTATGAAGGATCGGCATCCCTGGGACCGGAACTCTCGGAGGAGCAGCGGCAGCAGATCAGCGCACTCCTACAGCGGTTCCACCTCGTCCTGACGGTGACCCCGGGTACAGCAAAGGTAGGGGTACACCGGATACGTACCGAGCTGGGGCAAGTAGTACGGGAGGCCCACCGACCCCTTCCTAGGAAGATATGGGGGATGGTCCAACAGGAAGTGCAGGCCATGAAACAGTGCGGGGTGATCGAAGACTCCCGGAGCAAATGGAGAAGTCCCATAGTACTGGTCCCCAAGAGCGACGGGACCATGCGATTTTGTATCGACTTCCGGGGGGTCAATGCTATATTGCAGTTCGACGCATACCCCATGCCCCGGGTGGAGGAATTGTTAGAGTGCCTAGGGCGAGCGAGGTACATATCCACGCTGGACCTATCAAAAGTATATTGGCAGATCCCGCTGGAGGCGGGCAACCTTCCCGCGGCTCATGGACCAGGTGTTAGAGCCCCTTAGAGGGTATGCGGCCGCCTACATCGACGACATCGTGGTCTACAGTCTGTCCTGGCAAGAACACCTAGAGCATCTGGAGGCAGTGATGCACGCCCTGCAAGAGGCGGGGCTCACAGCCAACCCCAAAAAGTGTCATTTCGCCCAGAGGGAAGTGTCCTATCTGGGCTATACCGTGGGGAGAGGCCAGATAAAACTGCTGCTGGATAAAGTAGAGGCATTGCGGAACTATCCGGCTCCAACAACCAAAAAACAGGTACGAGGGTTTTTGGGGCTGGCGGGATACTACCGCAAATTCGTGCCCAACTTTGCCACGATCGCGACCCCATTGCCAGAGCTAAGTAAGAACGCGAACCCTAATAAGGTCCAATGGACGACCCAAGCAGACCAGGCCTTTCGGGAGTTGAAGCGCAGGTTAAACCAAAGCCCGATTCTAAGGCAACCCGATTTTGACAAACCATTTCTCTTATGTACAGACACATTCGAGTGCGGACTAGGGGCTGTTCTAGCCCAGGAACACGACGGCGAGGAACATCCCGTCCTATACCTGAGCCGGAAGCTCCTACCCCGCGAAAAGAATTACGCGACAATCGAAAAGGAGGCCTTGGCCGTAAAATGGGCCATAGAAACGTTGAGGTATTACTTATGGGGAAATAAATTTAAGTTGGTTACGGACCACGCACCTTTGGTGTGGCTGAACTCTATGAAAAATTCTAACCCCCGCCTTATGCGATGGTATATGTCGCTTCAGCCCTACCAATTTGAGGTGGCGTATAGGGCAGGGATAAAGCACCAAAACGCCGATTTCTTCTCGCGGGTATTCGAGCAACACAAGGAGGGGGGCGGTCCCACCATAAGGGGGGGGGGGGGTTGTGACGGGCCGCCATCGGCCCGCACGGGGAACCACCCCGACTCCCAGGGGGTGGGGGAGGGTGAAGACGCCCGGGGGGTCCCCAACCCCGGACGCGGCACGGTGGAGCCCGGGCAGCGGGACCGGGTCCAACCGCTGCACCTACGCCGCCCAGCTGCCATTGACCCCGCCCCCAGGGTAGCGCGTGGCGGGGCGCAGCGGGAGGCCAGCAGCCAGACAGCTGCGGAGTACGCCGGCACGCCACTGGAAGGGGGAGGGCCCCGAGCGGCGTCCGGCGTGGCGGGCCATTTTAAAAAGGCCCGCCATCTGAGAGGAAGGGGGGCAGCCTCCTTGGACGGGGAGAAAAGAGCCCAGAGGCCAGGACGGACCCCGGGCAGGACCGAGGCTGGCGGACGGTCCGGCCTTGACCCCGGGAGCTGCGGGGGGCGGGGGGGCCGGCGCAGCGGGCGGGCGGCCGGCCAGCCCCGGCTCCGAAGTGGACGGGACCCGACCCGGCCGGACCTGGGGAGAGCGACCGGACAAGGACTGGGCTTCCCGGAAGGGTCGGACCCGCGAGCGGTCACCCAAGCAGCCCCCGACCCGGACGGCTGAACCAGGGTAGGTTCCGGGAAGCAGGAGAGCGGCCCGAAGGGGCCCTCCCGGAGGGGAGGAAGCAGCCCAGGGCAGGGTCTTTTTGGCGCCCCTGGGTAGACGGGTCTCGGAGGGAATTACCCTCGTCTACCGCGTTGGGGCGCGAGAGAGCCCCAGCGCTTAGGGCCCCGGGCTGGGACCCGGGGAGAGAGTGGGACCGGGTCCCTCTCCCCATTCCCCCGGAGGACTCGATTCCGGTGGGTGGCAGCGCACGGGAAGAGAGGGAAAGGGCGGACGAAGGGGTTCACCGACCCCCCCCTTCCCTCCAGGGAGGGGGTGATCGCACCCCGAGGCCTCTACGCAGAGGAAGGGGTTCACTGAGCCCCCCTCCCCTCCCGGGAGGGGGTGATCGCCCGAGTCCTCTACATGGAGGAAGGGGTCGCTGAGCCCCCCTCCCCTCCCGGGAGGGGGTGATCGCCCCCGCGTCCTCAACAGTAACGTTAGTTCAAACCAAAGGGTTTGGTTCAAACTAACGTGTCCCGGCACACACTTTTACTTTCGAAACAGCTGTTGAGAGGAGTAATGCGCCAGCGAGATCATGGTAATGAAGTGCGGGATATTTAAATCCCCGCTTCATTAGCAATTTTGGTCGCCTACATTTGCATCCCTAGCTCAAACTAGGGAGCAAGTGTAGAGATTCCCTCTATGAATCGATATATTACAAGAACCACATTACAAAAACCCCCGGAGCACCACCACATCTAAGCTTGCCAGTTTCAAAACACATCTAGTTGCTGTGGAGATAGATGGCCCTGAATGCAGGTGGATCTGAACGCATTTGTTTTGTTTGTTTTTAATTCACACTGCAGCTTTCAGTCTAGAAATGTCAACCACTCCATCCAAGATTGCCCTGTTTTTAGTCTCTTGGGATTGGCTCAAATTCATTAGCAGCATAGAGAGATGATGAAATATCTGACATAGGAGGAGGGAAGTACAGTGACTATGTAAGTGTGACTGACCATCAAAAAGCAGAAAGCTACAGTTAATGTTGGAAGATTATTTTAAAAACCCAATCTGACTACCTACACGTCTTTTCCCGACCCTTAAAGGCACACAGTATATATTTCTTTCCTCTGTAGCCTTCCACAAAGAATAACCCATTTATCAAACCTTCCTAGACACCACTCTTATTTTTTCAAACAAATTTAATATTCAACAACCAAGATTTATTTCTAAACTATAACAAAGAAAACTGGACTCTGTCGAGCAACATGTACAGTCATATGCCAGAACTCACTAGTCACTCTTTTTTCAGTAGAATGAAAGCAAAATGTATTAATATTTGTTACATTACAGAAAAAGAAAGCATTTTTTCTTGAGTTGTCTAAAAAAACCTATTCTTTGCAGTACAATCTCCAGGTTTGATGCCAGCATAAGGCAACTTTTTTCACAACATGTTATTGTCTCTTCATGAGAACAATTGAGAGAGGTCATAACTACTGACCTATTTCATCGGTTGTGCACACCCAACTTTCACTAGACTTCAGTGGTAGCTGCATGTGTGCAAATGACAAATCAATCTGGTTGCAGGAGCTGTTTGCAGGAGATTAACATTTGATTAACTGCTTCAGTGCTTTTGTGAACCATCTCCATAAATCAACGGTTGATAATCACTTTCTGAAGTTTTGGGGATTTCTAATGTATCTAAATCTTTGTCATCTATGATGCAGTAAACTGAAACAATAAAATAATAATATCCAGCTTCTCTATAGCACCTGGTCATCTTAAAGCGCTTTACAAAAGAAAGACGTCAGAATATTTACAGGGGAGTTAAAAGCTGAAATTTATATCCAAATACAGACGTGGCATTTTAAATTCTGAGAAAAGCAACAAGGAGGCTAAACTGAAACATTCACAACATGTTTAGAGCACTTTGGTCACCACTGAATTCAGTGGTGCATAGTTCAGACAAGCGTGATGCACACTATGTTTACATATGGATCCATATATCTAAGTAAATTATATACGTAATTGTGTTATTTATAAAAATCCATTATGAGCTTTAAAAATAAAAATATTTCTACTGAGAAAAGAGAAACTTTTAATTAAAGCATAATATAAACTAATGCTAATAGGAGTTGAATGAGTGAGTGGAAAGAAGAACCCAAAGTAAACTGCACTGGGTCAGAGTTCAGAGCATAAGAAAAGAATATTTAAAATGTGTTTTAGACTTAACACAAGATGTAGGTTCTCTTAGTGTAAAATGTATCCTTGATGACCAGCCCAACACCCTAATCATGTGTTTTTGCCATAGGGCAGGAAGGTGGGTTGTAAAGCAACCATGCCAACACTGCTACTCTGTATCAATTCAATTCACCTTGAAAGTGTGGAAGTTGGAGGAGAATCTGTTGAACATCAGTGAACAACTTTAGAAGGATTAATCTTCAGACAATAAATGAAAAATGTATTCAAAATAAAGGCTGCCATGTTGACAGACCCATTACCTTGTGCACAAGGCTGAAGCACAAATTTCATACCATAACAGGATCGTTCACATTTCCATGGATCATTAGGAAAATCACTTCACAGCTACAAATTTTTTAACATTAACATTTTCAAATCCAAGAAAATGGAGGAGGGAAAAGTGACTACAGTGTCAGTTTTCTGAAGTTTTGTATTTAAAATTACATACTCTTACACACTTAAAGAAATTATTAAACAATAATTTGTTTGTCATGTTGAAGTAGAATACACAAGTATGATCCTTCAGATTACAAAGGGAATATGGCAGAACCTTTTTATTTGTTTTGCTTGTTTATCCTAACAGGTACTGGATGCAATACATAATCCACTGGAGCCCTTCATTCCCAATAATATTAATGACTGGGAGAGGCACTCTAGGATAGTGGTTCTCAGTCCAGAGTCTACCGCCTTTTGGGGGTCTGCAATCTGATTTCAGAGGGTCCATGAGCCCCGGAGCCCTGACCCTACTCATGGGTGGAGTTTGGGGACACTGCCCTGCCCCAAAAAGCAGTGCTTTAACCACAGGAAGGCAGCTTCAGGAGTGGCTCCATCCAAGTCCCTTCCCCCTGCCCCTCCCACACACACACACACACACACACTCCCACTAGGTTCATGATGGTGTAAACGGTTAGCTGATAAGCCTGGGCTCATCAGTTAAAGTTCACAGTTACATGTAGCCCCCCACCCCCGCCCCACACACACACATTGGTGCCTTTGTATCAGCAGCAAAGGAGGGGGGGGGAGCAGGAGACATCAGTGCTCATGGGGAGCCAGCAGCACGGGGGGTGGCAGGCGGGAGGCAGTATGCTCTTCCCCACCATGTAAACATGTACCCGCTAAAAATCTCAGCAAATACAAGTTTACCAAAACAAATGCATTTTAACATCCCTGCTCCACACTCCTCTCTCCATGACACCCTAAGGCTCTACTTCTAGCCAGTTTGGAGGCAGGAAGCCAAAGTCAGGCAGTGTGCGTCCGGGCTGCTGCTCTGGCTGATAGTGTGGCACTACGCTCTCTCCTCCACCTACTGCTGGTACCCTAGGGTTATGGCTGCTTAGTTCCCAGCCCCCGGGGTGGCAATCAGCTCTGGTGCTGGCAGAAGCCTCTGGAAGCACCAACCACAGTGGGGGCTCTCCAAGCACACAGCCCCTAGCTACCTCACTCCCCGCACCCTGAGCTACCCCTTATCAGCAGACATCCCCTAGTTATCCTCTGCCTGGGCACTGAACTACTCCCTGCTTGCACACAACCATAGCTACCCTCCTGCCTTCACCCTGAACGGTTTTCAAACTTTTTGAGCTATCTCTGCCCCCTGTGGATTATAATTTTTGGTTGTGTGCTTCCCTCGTCATCCCAGATACACTGGGAAAGGGGAAGCCTGCTGAGGTGAGTCAGGGCAGAAGTGGCACTCCCTACTAGGTAGCCTGACCCTGCTCCCCTAAATGTAGAAGTCAAACTACACCTGTGACAAGCACCCTTCCTCCCCCAACAGCTGAAGCCCATCCCCATCTCACTGTGCAATGGAGTTTTTATAGCATACTGAGGGGGCCTTAGAAAGAAAAAAAAAATGTTGAGAACCCCTGTTCTACAGTCAGGATCTTTTTTGTTTCAAATCACTGAGTTATGTACAATTATTGTATTCTTCAAAATGACTCCTGTTGGTCCGCCCCACTTCTTCACAAATCATAAGCACATCAAATAATTATATTCTCTACTTCAAGAGTCCCTCTGAAAAAATACTAATGAAACAGAAGAAAGAACAGCTGCATCTAAGCAAAAGGAAGACTTGGTGTTCTGATGTCAGCAAAAAGCAGCAGTTAAAATGATAAATGTTTTAATTTCAAACAAGAGGAAAGAACTTCCATAAGTACCCATATTTTATAAATAAGGGATAAAACCTACTGTATTGATAGTATTGATTTTAAAAAAGTTTTATAATATTATATATTGTATCCAGTGAAGAAATGTCAGTAATATGCTAAGTAAATATATAAAATATGTTGAAAAGGTAACCAACTCTGTCTACTGATTTTTTTTCTCTGAAAGTTCACATCAACTGTGTAAAAGGAGAGGTGCCAGCAGCTGATGATTCAGTTATGTAGGTTCATTAAGAGCACAGCAAAGAAGACAGGGAAGACAAGAAACTTCTTTGCATAATAGTTTAGTCTCTTTGTTTTCATACAATGGACAAATAAAGTATAACCTTGTTAATTTAAAAGGAATGGAAGAGACTGTAAATAGCTGATTTTTGAAAATAAACAAGTGAGCAAAAAAGGTATAACATGCATTACAGACAAACTTTGGTTTGCTTACTCTGACACTGTTTCATTCGATTTACTTATCACCACATTTTACAGTATACACATAAATGTAAACAAGTGTATTTTGTAAAAATATCGTAGGCCTTAGTAATATGACAATTCACCACAACCCTTGGCTTTCTAGTTTTGGCTAAGTTTTGGCGCTTTTATATCGATTATAAAGGGAGCAATCTCCTATTATACGTAATTCAAAATAAGGATCACTCACCACATTATAATAGCTTTTGCTTATTGCAGACGTATCAAAACCTTTGGGAGGACTCTTCAGGGTTCCTGATTTGGGGGACACTGGTTTTTCTGAAATGTAAAATGTTTTGTCAATAGGATGCAATTTCATTGTTCAACACTAGAGGTCAAACAAGCTGCTCTAAGATCACTGAAATGAGATAAAGTGGATATACTGCTTGCCTGAGAATTTTACAAAGCTATATTTAAGTCTATGCAGGATCAAAATGAAGTATATAATCATAAAAGATGAAATTCCAGTGCCACTGAAGTCAATGGCAAAACGTCCATTAACGTCACTGGGACTAGGATTGCAGCCAATAACATTAATTTGACCAAAATATCTTTTCAACAGTGAACACGATATCACAGTCATGCTGTAATTTTAAAAATAGGTATTTGCAGTAGTCTAGAGCATGTCATATGTTTAGACAAAAGCAGTAAATTACTTTTGCTTTTTCACTGAATTTAAATGGATAAAGACAAAATCCACAAAAAGTCTAACTTCATCATACTTGTAGTTTGTTGAAAGAAAATACAAAAAAGAACAAGTTAGTACAGAAATAAAATGATCTGATAGAAGACTTTTCTGGGATATTAGACATTTACACTTATTATCTATGTAAAAGAAATGCCTTTGCAGCAAAAACAGTGTCTCCATCAGCACAGAATATGTGCAGTTTTCCAAAAATAAACAAACAAACAAAAAAAAACCAACCAACATCTCTGGAAAATGCAGCCCCCTAAAGTATCTATTCCTCAATTACGCTCTCTTGTGGAGAGACAACATATGTCTGCAAGATTAGAATGATTGTACTGACAGCTTGCAACACAAGACTGCATCACTTAATGAGCTGTTCTAAGAGTAGCTTCTCTCAGTAGCACATACAAGCACAAAACAATCCTCATTCCACCACTCCTCTGATTTAACACTAGTGGGATGGAAGAATTTCAAATGTAAAGCCACTCTGCAGAATCAAAAGATGGAAGATACATACAGAGTTTCTTGCGACCTCGTGCACGTGACTTATTTAACAGATCTGAATGAGCACGCTCTTTTGGCAACTGCCAATTAAACTACAAAAAGGCTTTATTCATCTGGACATTATGCTCCTTTCATTTTATATTAAAATGACTTGTTTTATATGCTGACTTCAGACAAGTACTTTAGTTATTAATACTAGATAGTGAAATGACAAATTGTCTGAAATGAATTGTAGTGGGATCAAAACACTCCTACTGATAATCGAGGCATACCTCTATTTTGAAGACAAACTTCTTCAGTTCAGTCAAGTTTTAACTTATTAATACATTTTATTTAAAATTTAACTTGAATTCTGGTCAGTTGATTTTTAAATATCTGGGATGAGACTCAAGTGCAGAACAACTGCTTTACTGGACTTTACATCACATGAGGAATTTGCCACTGAGTTGGCCATACCAGTCATGGGAGAGGGCTCTAGTGGCTCTTATGCCACTCTGCCATACGGTAGTTTCCAGAGGAAACGGGATGTGGACCAAGGGAGGCCATGTTGCACAAATACTCAGTTATGGCTTTGTGGCTGGGCAACAGCTGTTAAACTACAGCCATCCAGAGTGTTATGCCCAGGCTGCACACACACCATCCTAAGGATTAGGAGAATGAAGAGGTGATGAGACACTCTTGTGCCTTCATCCCCCGCAGATATTGTGCACACATGGGCCTAACCACAGGTAGGGTTGCCAGGTATCCGGTATTGACCTGGACAGTCCGATATTTTCGCCTCCTAAAACGTCTGGTATTTTCTGATTTTTTCCCGGCCAGGAGGCGAAAATACTGGGTGCTTACCTGGTTCTGTAGGGGAGCTGTCTGGCCCGGAGCAGAAAGACAAGATGGCAGACGGCCGCCAGCAGCCTGTTAAGGCCAAAAAGCCCCAAAAGCATTTCTTAAAGGGGCTACGTTGTTGGGTTCCCCCTCCCTCCTCCCCGGGGTCTTTTTTTTTCCCCCTCTCAACAACTTTGGTCTCCCCCCCCCCCTTTTTTTTCCTCAACAGAATTTTTTCCCCGGTGGTTTTTTTTGGGGGGGGGGGGGGGGGGGGATCGGTATTTTTGGTTAAACCATCTGGCAACCCTAACCACGGGATTTGCTCCAAGTGGCAGCTTTGTCTCTCAGATCTCTCTTCACAGTCCTTTGCCAGGACATACCATGACATCAGGGAAACGTGGATAAATTGTTAAGGAGCAGTACAATAGAACAACAGAACATGTAGAGATAAAAATGGGAAAACCTAAGGCACTAAATGAATGAATAAGAGGTTCTATAAATATGTTAGAAATAGGGATGTAAACAGGTAACTGGTTACTTAGAAAGCATCACCATTAATGGTTAACTGTTACCCAGGAGCAAGGCTCCTTCTACGCTGTGCAGCAGCACGACCCCCACAGCTGCTTAATCGACCCCGCTCAGTCAGGCAACTCCATGTGCGGAGCCCTGAGCCCTAGTTGGGGCCGATTAAGCAGCCGCAGGGCTATGCTGCCAAGCAGCTTAGAGGGAACCTTGTCCAGGAGCAGCCTCTGTCTGCAGCTCATGCCAGGCAGAGGACTGCTCTAGTCCTGCACAAGGCTGCTGACGCCCAGCCCCAGCAGCCTCACACGGGGCCGGAAGTGGTGGTGGAGGGAGGCTCCTCCAGTCCATTAACATCCATAGTAAGCACCTGAGGGAGAATAGGAATATAAGATGAAAAAAGAAGTCATCACAAATCAACATCATTTTCTTCTTGGATGGGGTTACTGGCCTAGAAGATAGGAGAAGTAGTAAATACAACATATCTTGATTTTAGTACAGCTTTTGACAGAGTCCCACTAGACAGGATGGGCATAGATGCTGTCCCTAGCCATTCCCTTTGCCAGAAGCTGGGAACGAGTGACAGGGAATGGATCACTGGATGATTACTTGTTCTGTTAATTCCCTGAGGGCACCCAGAACTGGCCAATGTCAAAAGCCAAGATACTTGGTCTGAGCTAGAATGGCCACTCTTAGGTCTTTTTATAAGCAAAGGAAGGAAATGCAATCCAGATGAAATTACTATAAAGCAAACAAACTGATTGAAAGACTATATTCAAATATCAATGATTCACCATCCAGCAGGGAGAACATAACTAATGGGATCAATACTTTCATTAATGACTTGGATAACAGAGTGAAAAACATGCTTATAAAATTTGCAGATGACATCAAGTTGGGAGAGGCGGGAGGCATTCAGGAAGACAGGATTAGAATTCAAAATGACCATGACATATTGGAGAACTGGTCTGAATTAAACAAGGTGAAAATTTAATAAAGAAAAATGCAAAGTACTGTACTTAGAAAAGGAAAAATCAAATGCACAACCTACAAAATGGGTAAAACACTGTGTTTTAGTGTGAGGTGATAGGCTGCAGTGATTGTGAAATTCATAGCAAAACATATCCACCACAGTCTCACCCCTACTGAGAGGACAGCTATTCAGTCTCTGAAATCCAAATAGCAGAGGGCGAGCAAACCAGCAGACACAAGGAGCACCACTGTGGTCTCAATAGTGATGACTATGTCAATGAATCCATCCAAAAATCTCTCCGGGAACATCGACACTGTAATACAAGACCCACATCACTGCTGCAGTTGGCCCAGATCAGCCGACTCAGGCTCATGGGACTCAGGCTGGAACCTAGGCAATGGAAACCCCAGAAAATGGTTTCCAGCTCAAAACATCTACATTGCTACTGCTACTTTTAGCTGAACAACCTGATCCCTGCAAGCTCGAGTCAACTGACCTGGTTCTTAGACTTGCTGCCATGGGTTTTTAATACAGTATAGGCACTCTTCAACAGCACTTACTATAAAGAATTCAAAGAAAATCCCATATCACAACACACCTAAGAATTTGAGGCTATCACATCTTTCTCCAAAAAACTTTAACAGAAACTCTATATTCTCATCCCCTACCACCCCAGCCCTGGGATCTTCTACATGATTCCCAAGGTACATAAACAAGAGATCCCGAACAAACCTATCACATATGGCCATAACACCCTACTGAAGGAACACTGGGACTGAGATGCCATCCTGAAGCCACTCAACACACAAAGGACCTACTTTTGTCAGGACACAACCAGTTTCCGCCAGAAACTCTGCAACAACCTCCCCATACCTCAGAACATCCTCCTTGCCACTGTGTATATGACCTCCCTATACACCAACATCCCTTGCAATGATGGCATTACAGCCTGCCTCAAACATCTACAAGACAATAGCCAACACTCAGATTTGCACCCCAAACACATCATCAAACTCATCCCTTTCATCATCACCCATAACAACTTTACAATAGACAACAAACACTTTGTGTTCATGCTGTTTCCGTAGTTTGGATGAAGACAGCTCCCCGATATGCCAGTATCTTCGTGGGCCACCTCAAGGAAGAATTTTTGGAAAAAACACACCATGAAACCAATCATGCACCTGAGATACATCAATGATATTTTCATCCTCTGGACAAAGGACCCAAACTCCCTCAAGATTTCCTCTGCAACTTCAGCTCAATAAATCAAATTCTTTTTAGAACATTCCCAAACGACCATCAATTCCCACAAAACTACAGCCATCTTTTAACAGTGGAACCTTGCAGACAACAATATACAAGAAACCCATGGATCACCACACTTATCATCACTGATGCAGTAACAAATTTCTCGTTGTGCTTGGTATCTGCAGTTAGGTACTCAGCACAGACTATGCTGCAAGGATAAAATCCAAAACACACTTAACACACAACCTCCTTCACCAAACAAGAACACTACATAGAAGTAGAAGATCACATCATAAAACAAGTCAACCCAAATATTCCGGGAGAATCTGCATCCATACAGGAAAAAAAAAATATCTAAGGCTGCACATCTGTAGTTGTTAACTACTACCCCATCCTGAAACCACATAGGGAATCATTGCACAATTACAATCCATACTCAACAGGGAACAAATCCTGAAAGACATCTATCCCAAACTTCCTCTTCACTTTACCATATGCTAATCCCTTCCAACAAGTCCCCAACCTTGCCAAACTTGTCGTCAGAAACAAGCTCCCCAATGACCAGGACACACCACCTCAAAGGGGCACTAGAACCCACCAGAACAGATGGAAAGCCTGCAGACATATCTGCACTGCTACGATGCTCAATACTACCCAACACTACACCTTTCAAAAATCAATGGGTCCTACACATGCCTATCACAACCTGTGGTGTACCTCATGTAGTGCACCTAAATGCCCCAACAACTTTGAGTGAAACCAAACAATCATTATGCTCTCAACTGAAAAAGGCTCAGAAAAATTATAAAAGACAAAATCGTGCCACATCACATAGGGTACAAACTAGGGATGTGAAAGTGTAAGCGTGTACATGTTTAACATATGAGCCTGGGCTCATCGGGGAACCTTCACAGTTACATGCAGCCTTTTTCCCCTCTTCACCCCTACGATGCTGCCTCTGTATCAAAGACTATATGAACTCCTTATGCTAAACAATTTGTTCCACCTTGTATTTAGCTGTGAGATGTGGGTAGCTCTCTAAGACTTAAGGAAGAGCTCTATAAGCTCAAAAACTTGTCTCTCTCACCAACAACAGATAATACCTCACCCAAGTCATCTGAAAAAAAGACAAAAAACGCCCATGCTTTCCACATTACAAATAGCCAGGGCAAACTACATTCCCTTTTTCTCTCCCCAGATCAGCCCCCTAAGCTTCCTACTCAGTTTTTCACATTACTCCCCACTCAGTATTCTATATCATTTTTTGAGGAATAAGGGTTCTTGCACAAAAGGGGGTTTTACGCAAAATGACCCCATCTACACTGCGTTTTTTGGTGCAAAAACCTCTTCCGCAAAAAGGATATGCTAATGAGCGCTCCAGTTGCATTTCCTCTTCCAGAAGAGAGATGCAGTGTAGAGGTAGCCTGAGCCACTTCATTTCTTCATAGCACTCAAACTCCTCATCCCAGTTTTGAGAGTCCCAGTTCCATTCTCAGTGAAAGTGTAAAATCTAAAAATCAAATCCCACAGAAACTAGCTTCTGAGCCAGCACTCAAAGGGACAAGTCTAGAACAGGAATGGGACAAAGAGGTCACTTGTTACTGCAGATTCCATTCTGAAGAACCAAGAATTATATTCCTCCCTATCTACTTCTATTTCAGTAACTAGAGATCTCGAATCTGTAATCATCATTATCTTCAGAGACTGACTCTCCAGAGCCTGATAGCGTTACCAGATGGTTTAAAAAAAAATTACCGGACACAGTTGATCTCAGATTGGGGGGGGGGGGGGCACGACCGGCCAGGAGGGGTCAGGGGGAGCGGGGCTGGCCGGGGGAGATCGGGGGGGGGAAAGGAACCAGCCGGCGGGAAGCAGGGCTGGCCGGAGGAGATGGGGGGGAGGGACCAGCAGGCGGGAAGCAGGGCTGGCGGCTGGCCGGAAGGGGGTTGGGGGGAGCGGGGCTGGCCGGGGGGAGGGGGGGGGTGCATGGAGATCCCGGGTGCATGGAGATCCCGGGGTGCTGCCCGTCCCATGCACGGTCCCAGCGGGGCGCATGGGCGAATCTGGCCCCGGGAAGTCCATCCCGCCCCCCTCCTCTCTACTGCGTAGTTGCGTACTGCCTGGCTGGTAGACACACTCACGCAGTATGAGCGTGTCTATCAGCCAGGCAGTACGCAACTACGTACTTATACTTATGATAATAATAAAAACTTAGAGAAAATACCAGACATATAAATGTCCGGTATTTTCTAATTACTTGTTTCCTGGACAGAAAGCTGAAATACCGGACTGTCCGGTTCAAAACTGGACACCTGGCAACTCTAAAGACTAATTAAAAACTGTTCCTTTAAGCTCTGGGTTAACTAAAGGCTCCCCTCTACTTCCACCCGCCCCACCCCCAAAAAAGAAAATCCTTGTTATAGTCCGTGATACCTGTTACACTGAGTAGAAATGCTCACCCTAATGCTCATGACAACAGCTGGGAACACTATTTGAATAACCTTGTATAAATGCATATAAAAGGGCTCAGACTGTCTGAAACAAATTATTTTGCAGTGACAAGGTGAGTGAGGCAATATCTTTTGTTGGACCAACTTCTGTTGGCGAGAGAGACAAGCTTTCGAGTCCACACAGAGGAAGAATTCTGTGTCAGCTCAAAAGCTTGTCTCTTTCATGAGCCTTGTCTCTCTTGTATCTGGGGACCAGGGCTATAACAACACTGCATACAACAAATGATTCTGTCCTTTATAAATAGCTGGGGGGGGGGGGGGTTAAGTGATTGCAAATGGCTCTAAGCCATACCTGACTCTTACAAAGTTTTTTTATTTTTTTAAAAATCAGTCAACAGAAATATTTGTCTGGTTTATCTTCAATTCAATCTCATGCTCTCTAATTCAAGACTCTGCCACATGTTGCTAACTTATATCAGATTTATAGTTGCAAACTACCTCCTTGTACTCCACAACACATTTCTTCAGCAAAATATTTCAACCACAACTTCTGCAAGATTTCTCTGTCATCTTGAATTCCTACTATCACCAGACTGTGTATGTTAACTGATCTATTTGCATTTACCCTAGATTAAAATTCCTAGGTTCCTTACATGTTTGCACAGTGCCAAGCACACTATAAAGTGCTCAACAAATCTACTTGACAAATCTACATTCATTCAGATAATTGTGAAAATGAAAGCAAGTAGAAGGTTAAATTTTAGAAACAGAAAGAGGTGAAATTATTTTAAAGAAATAGAAAGGCAGGAAAAGCTAAAAAAACTAAGTCAGCAGTGCATAAAAATAGAGTTTAATAAAACCATACTTTTTCATCTTACTCTTACAACCTTGATAAAATGCTCAGAAAAATGTGCTGTCTCCAAGGCTAGGATTTGAATGAAAAAAAAGGCAAGAAATCTCTGCTACAGCAAAACAATCACAAGGACTAATGCATAAATAAAGGCAAACCATGTACGTGAAGATGTGGGTTGTGCCCACGAAAGCTCATGATACCATCTACATTTTTTGTTAGTCTCTAAAGTGCTGCAGGACTATTTGTTGTTTTTTAAGTTTTTCAGTTACAGAGAGTAATACGGCTACCCCTCTGAAAAAGAAAGATGGAATGTACTTCTGAAAAAAATCATGGACAGAAAAACATACTTTTTATTGTTTCTACTCTCTTCCCTCAGGTCAACTCACTGTGATTGGCACTAATCCTAAATGGTTTCCATTAAAAAAAAAAAAAAAAAAAGCAGCTTAGAAAAAAATCAGGTCCAGTAACAATTCGTAGGCAGGTCAGATATGGCCATGCCTGTCTTCCCTTGTAAATTAGTATGCTACGTAACTAGGAATATGTCTACACTACATAGCTTTTAGCGATAAGGCCATGTCAACACTTTTGTCCACAAAGTAATTCTACCCCCAATGAGGGGTTTTGCTTTGTGAGCAGCAGAGCCCTCCTGCGGACAAAGAAGCACTCACACTTTCACTTGCCCTGGCAAAAAAAACTTTTGCAGTTCTTCCAGCCAAGGGAGGAGGGTTAAGCACCCACGAATGACAAAAGTTTTGTCAATCAAGTGCAAATGTAGACATAGCCTAAGAGTACCAAGAAACTGACTACAGAATATTTTTTTATTAAAGGTGTAATTAGAAAAGAACATTCAAGTTTTACCAACTAATAGAATGATTAAAATCTGTGAATCAAATGAGTCACATGTAAACACTGGTCTCATTTCCAAGTATAATTTCTTATTCATCTCAAATTAACCATCTCTTAAACACTTCTCCAGCTCTCTTCTTTTACTATGCAACACACAGCACTACCTATATGAAATGACACATTTCACAACTTCTCAAGTTCACTTTGTATTTTTTTTAACAAAAAAGAAATGCTATCAAATACCTTACCCAGTAAATATTTTTATCCAGCAAATCTTTTCTGCCCCATTATATGTAGATGTTACACAGAGAGATAAAAATAAGGATATTCTCTCTCATCAAATAATTTGCTATCTCTTGAAAGAAAAATAAGTATTTTGTAGGCTTTAAAGGAGACCAAATGGGGGGTAGAGGGGAGATGTGCCTTTTTTGGGGATTCTTTATAGTGTAAACAAAGGCTTAAAGAGGATTATTTTTCTGACAGAAACAAACCCTGGTTTTTGTTTATCTAAAACAAGATGCCAAAAATAGTTCAAAAACTGCAACTACAAAACACAGAATAACTGATGAGGCAACAGTATTGCTGAAAAGGGCTTATGTTGACCCTACAGCCTTCCTCCCACTGATTTAAGAACCCTACATTCACTGACATAACTACTTCACCTCCACATAAGGCTTAGGTCGGTTTGGTTAGGGCAACGCAGTGTCTGTGGAGATACTGTGTCCCTTGCATCAGTTGTTGGCTGTCCCTGTCAATGAACTTGACATTGCTGCCTGGGTCCAGCAGGGAGCAAGCAAGGGCGGGGGGGGGAGGCCTGAGAAGCCGAGGCATCTGGGCACCACTCCCTAGGGCCACGAAGCCCTGGGCAGCTTCCCCTCCATTCCCAGCAGGAAACAGCCAGCCCACCAGAAGTCTGTGGGGCAACCAGGCTCCCAGTAGGGAGCTACCAATGGAGCTGAAAGATCCAGCTCTCAGCTCCCCACACTGCCCCTCCTAGGTCAGTGGAAGTGCTTCTTGTGAGGACCCACACCATTGACCCAAAGAGGGCAATATGAACATGGAAGTTGACCTAATATAGTTCAGCTTATGTTTCTAGTGTAGACATATCCTCTGATTCTATGAAAACATTCAGAATAAAAATTATTTCCCTTCTCAATTGACAGATTCCCTTTCCTGGGATCTGCAAAGACATAACTGTATTACTTCTCCAGAAATTAACAAAACATGATTTTCTCATATTAAAAAGGCAAAAAAAATAGTTTTAGTAAAAAGTTAAGACCTTCTTTGCGCATCATAAAATTAGACAGAAGATTTTTTTTTCTTTACAGCTAATCAAACTATGATGCACTAACACAAGTGTTGGGTTTTTTTAACCGCCTTGTACTGCACATCACACTAATTACAGTGCAGTTAGCAACTGAACTGCTAATCAGAAGAGACAAGAACCACATTTTAATTTCAGATTTAATCCCGGGTAATTCCATTTCTCTCCTTCCCCCAGATCTCTCTTTTCTCATCATTCCACCCTCATGTGCTATTAACAAGGGCAGTATTACAAAGTTAAGATCTAACTCTTCCTATATAAAAAAATTAGAGATTAATTTCACACCTGATTTCAGCATAAATTTCAATCTATATTTATCTTTTTAAAAAACCTTCAAGCAAATGTATACTTTTACAAGTCTTGTGAGAATGCAAATATTGTATTTAAAGTAGTGATTTCTACTTAATGCCTTTTCCATTATTATTATTATTATTATTATTATTATTATTATTAAATTTGTCAAAAGCATGAACTATAATAGATTGATATTTATTATAATCAAGTTTACAGTCTCTCTGCTAGTAGGGTTCCTGTTTGGAAACTGGATGGCAGTGAGATTACATCATTCCCAACCAAAGCATCAGGCGGCCAATTCTCAAGGAGCAGGATAAAAGAATTGTAGTTGTCCTAAAACGACTAGCTTCACCTCTCCTCAGGAAGCACACTACTTCCTTGAATTTCTAACCAGGGAAATCTGTACATCAATGTCTTGCTGCCATGGCACACTTTACCATTTATTTTGGCCTTTTAGTGAACTCTGTCTCCCTCCATGAGGATGGGCCTAAAGACATTAAATGGGGCTCTCTCTGCCACCATTGAAGTCTGACTCAACGCTGCTTTAACCCAGATAGGTTAAGGAATGAACTTGGAACCCCTACACCGATGGCGCCATCTTTTCATGTGGTCAAGGAACCAAGAGTAAAAACTTCTCTGGCCACGGTCAAATAGCTAGGGTCTTTAGGAGAAGACCAGTACTGAGGCAACAAGGACTTGGTTCCTTCATCCCCTTCCCATAGACAAACTGGGAACCTACTTTTATGCCAGGTTTTTGGTCTTCCCTGTGCAGCCTGAATTCTCTGAATAGTCTCTCTTGTTCATACAAGTCAGCTGTTTCAACAGCTGTTTCCCCTAATGTTGGAGTTTCTTCCCACACTGCAGCTCATGCTCTTTCAGAGTCAACCTCAAAGAACTGATGCTGGACAAATTGCTCCATCAATTCATGATGGTTGTTTGCTCCATTACTCTGCATCCATGTTTCCAAATAATCCACCGTTTCATGAACATATTCCCCATGACTTCACATATCATCAACTTCTTTTGAGGTTTATGAACTTGAGACGATATTCCTCTGGGGTAATTTGAAGCAGTTTTAATGGAGACTTATTAGACACATCACACCTCATGGCCTCATCTATATAGGGTAACCATATTTCCCAAAAGGAAAACAGAACACTGCATGGGGCTCGCCCAAGTCTCTCTGAAGCCTGCCACCCAGGGACTAGAGCAGACAGCCAGAAGTCCCAGCACCTAGCATCAATGCTCATCTCCCTCAATGGGTTCTCTGCACATCCCCTCCCTCCTGGGATGATATACCCCATTTTTTGGCTGCTTCACTGAGAACTGTGTCACGCTGGTCCTCTAAGCCAGCGTTTCCCAAACTATGGGCCACGGCCCGCTACCGGGCTGCAGGAAAAAAATACTGGGCCTCAGCATAGCTGCCGGGGTGGGGTGTTCTGGGCTCCCGGAGTGCCCGTGTGGCACCGGGTCTCCCAAGCCCTCGGCTGGGCTGGGCGGAGTCTGCAGCCGGATGTTCCAGGCTCCCGGCAGAGGCATAGCTAGGGTTACCAGGTAAGTTCAAAAAAAATGCCAGACACACTTGATCGCAGATGGGGGGGAGACCAGCCAGGAGAGGAGCGGGGTGGGCCGGGAGGAAGTGTGTGTATGGCAAGAAACTGGCCACCAGGACGGAGGGCTTGGGGGGGGGGGGGGGGGAGAGGGGAGCGGTTGGGAGTAGCGGGGGAAGTCAGGAGGAGGAGGAGGAGGGGAGAACCGGCCACCAGAAGCAGCGCTGGATGAGGGCAGTGGAGCTGGCCGGGAAGATGGCAGGGGAGGGAACCAGCCGGCGGAAGCAGGGCTGGACTGGGGCAGCGGGGCTGGCCGGGGGAGATCAGGAGGAGAAATGGAGGAGAACCAAACAGCTGGGAGGGAGTTGGGGGGAGCAGGGCTAGTTGGGAGGGGGGGGTCGTCAGGGGCAGTGGGTCTGGCCAGGGGAGATCGGGGGGCCTGCTGAAGCAGGGCTGCCGGGGGACGCAAGGTCGGGGGTAGGGAGGCTGGCTGGGAAAGATGGGGGGGCTGGAAAGAACCGGCTGCCAGGAACAGGGCTGGACAGGGGTAGCGGAGCTGGCCGGAGACTGGGGGCCTGCAGAAGCAGGGCTGCTGGGGGGCGCGAGGTCGGGGGCAGCAGGGCTGGCCGGGGGAGATTGGGAGGGGAAGTGGGGGAGAACCAGCTGGCTGGGAGGGGGTTGGAGGAAGTGGGGCTGGCTGGAGGGGCAGCGGGGGGGAGCGAATCAGCCAGTTTGGGAGCAGGACTGACCTGGGAGCATGCAGATCTCAGGGCACTGTCCATCCCGCACACGGTCCCAGCAAAGCACGAGTGAGTCTGGCCCCGGGGATTCCATTTTGCCCCCCCACACACACACCCCCTCGAGTAGTTGCAAACTGTCTGGCTTGTAGACACACTCATGCAGCCTGAGCACATCTACCAGCCACGCAGTTCGCAACTACAAACTGATACACCTAATAATAATAAAACTTACCTAATGAGAAAATATCAGACATTTTATATGTCTGGTATTTTCTCAATTTGTTTCCCAGACAGAAGCCTCAAATACCAGACTGTCCGGTACAAAACCAGACACCTGGCAACCTACCCCTCCTTGCACCCTCCTTCCTAGCCATATCCCTACCCCCAGACTACTCCTACTCCCGCCTCCCGGAGTGCCTGTGCAGCGCCGGGACCCCCAAGCCCTGGCCCGGGCTGGGTGGAGGATGCAGCCGAGTGAAACAGTGAAAATGTATTCATTTTTCATTCTTTTTTAATATGCGTTTATATTTTTGGGCTGCAAAAAACAGTACTGAAAAAAAAACAGGTTCCAACTATAGTAAAAAGTTTGGGAAACCCTGGTTTAGCCAGCTTTCTGTCCGTCTTACAGTCCATTTATCCAATCCATATTCCCTTAACTTGCTGACAATGTTGTAGGTGACCATATCAAAAGCTTTGCTAAAGCTGGCACTGGGGGCTTTGGGAGGACCAGAAACAACGTATTTGAATATTCATGATTTGCTTGATGAATATGCAAATATATGTTACCGGTCCTCCAAAAGCTCTTGAATGGATTTACTAGTCCCCGTGTCAAAAAGTTTGGGAACCCCTGCTCTAAGCCTTTTGCTCCTTTGAGCTCAGTTCTCTTTTGTTAAGTAAGTCTGATCTCTTTGCCATTTGTCTGGCTTACTCATCTTACACTGCATTTATTCTATTTTCTTTACCGGAAATAAGCAAATTAACAAACCACAACCTTTAGTTTATTTGTTTCCAGTCTTTCTATTTTTGAATCTCTGGGTCTTCAGCTGATAAAAGTTGGAAGAGCTGTTTTTTGTTTGCTAGCAAACAGGGTACTGATACTGTCAATTTCACCTTTGTGACATTTCTCAGGGTGCTCAAGGCTAATAGTCACCACCTGCCTCCAGCATCAGGGAGTCTTGCATCTATTGAGGGCCACACCGAATTCATAGGCATGAAAACCAAAAACTGTGTCATAGATCATGAATTCTAATCTCCCTTATGAAATCTGGCATGTAGCCAGGGACTCCTACCCTGCACTGAGCTCCAGCTGCTAATCCGCTGGGGATGGGGAGGAAGGAGATTTCCTCTCCCTCTGCAGGGGCCATTCCTGCGATGGGTTAGACCCACCTCTGGGATCCCTTCCAGATACAGAAAGATCAGGCAGCTCCAGCTGTCTCCTCCACCTGCCCACCCAGTCCCCATCCCATGAGGCTACAGTTGAAACTATAGCTCTTCTATGTGGCAAGACTGCAGCCTCAGCTGTCAGCCCCCCACTTGGAAAGGAGACTGGCAGAAAAACCAGACCTATGATAAACTGTCCTCCATACCCTGTTACTCTCATTTCTGTGTTGCTGGTGGTGATGCTGGCCATATAGCTGGCAACCCGCTCAGCAGCCTTTCTCTCTGGCCACCCAATTCTGAAAGCAGTGTCCCTGCCACCAATAGGGCAGAAGTAAGGGTGGCACAAACCCCTGACAATAGCCTTGTAACCAGACTGCCTTTTGCGTCCAGACCGCCACAGTTACAACATTGTGAAATTTCAGATGTAAACAGCTGAAAATTTTAAAACCCTCTGGCTGTGAAATTAATCAAAATGGACCATGAATTTGGTAGGACTCAGGAGTGTTAACTCCTTAACAAAAATCACCTTATCAAACATTCTCCCTCTGAAGACATAGGGAATATGCACATAAGCCAGCCAGCAATGCAAAGTCAGGGCTTGTAAGAGAGGCACCCCCACCTTACAATCCTTTCAAAGTGGCTCCAGGGAAGTCCAGCCCCTGATCACACAGAGGTCCCAGATGCTCTGTTCCCAAAGGAACAGTGTATCACAGTTTACCGGTTTTACCTTAGGCCACAGCTCCTGTATGACCCACAGCACTTGAGCTCAATTATAAAATGAAAAGAGAAGTTTATATAAGGAAAAAGAGAAATTTCATATAAAAAAGTGTCATAGATGGGAATGGTTATATTATATCATCCAAACATGCAAACAAATTTAACTAATCAGTTAGCCTCCTGTCTAAAGAAGCTTATCTTGCCCAAAGTTATGCGTATGCACACTCAGCAGTATTTTTCCCTTTACACTGCAGTCATTAAAAAAGTATTAAAACAATCTAGCACGTGGAGACAATGTATCTAAATACACAATGAAACAGAAAGCCTGTCTCCTCTCAAAATGATATGCATACTTTGAGCAGGGAAACACTCAGAAAAACCAGTCTGAAAATGTACAAAGGCAGGCTTAAAATATATAGCTAGCAACACAGAAATAAGATTATTCATGCCTACTTCAAAGAGATAAATCGTTATTTTATGAAAAATATGACGTTACATTTAAAAACTTGCTTTGTCTTGAGGGGAAAACTAAAAACTTTCAATTCCATGTTGTTGAGAAATTATCTTTTAAGAACACCCACGCTTCCTTATATATTATATGCAAAGTACAGAACATAAGACTGTCCATGCAGTCGTCAATAATAAAAAAAGCATAAAGGGTATCGATTTCCACAAAATGCCTATGTACTAACCAGTCTAGACGTATGGTAATATTTTAGTAGAAATTATTTGAGAATGTGGAGAGCCTACCTTGAATCATTATTGATCCATAACAGCACCAAGACAAAACCCTCCACTCACAACACTGAAATCAATAGTTATAGGTGACAGAGACAAACATAATTGTAAATATAATGGATGCCAAGAAAGCTAAGCCAATATCACTTTAACACTTTCTCTCAGCTCTTTGTAAAATATATGTTATCTGCACACTCAATCTATGAACAGAAACTATACAGTAATTCCTCACTTAACACGTGCCCACTTACCACGTTTTCGCAAGAGCATGATTTTTTTTTTTTAGGGAACATTTTTCAAACAACTCGACCCCATCCCCGCAATAACACGATTTCCCCTAGGGCCGGCTGGTGGCCGGCAGCTGCGCGAGGCTTCCCCTGCCTCCCTGCAAAACGGCAGAGGTTTGCCGCTCGCAGCACCGTTCCCCAGTGACCCCCTCTGGCCGGACACAAGGCATCTGGCCAGAGGGGGTCACCGGGGAACTGCATGGAGAGCAGCAAACCTCCGCCGCTTTGTAAGGAGGCAGGGGAAGCCCCGCGCAGCTGCCAGTGACCAGCCAGCTGGGGAAACCCAGCCGCCGGCTGCAAGCCCCCTCCCCTGTCCTTCCCTTCCCTTCTCCAGAGCCAAACACCTCCCCTCCCTGCTATAACCCAGTCCTCTTTCTCCCCCAACCTTATGTCCCAGTCCCAGCTGCTAACAAGCGCAGGCTGGAGCTGCGAGCGCACGTGCACTTGACACGCAACCCCCACCTTTTCCATTATTTTCAATGGGAAAATTGACCCTGCATAACACGTTTTCACTTAGCACGATCATTTTCTGAAACGTATCTACCATGTTAAATGAGGAATTACTGTATTAATAATTTGGAAGAATTAAGAATTAAAGACTTATATGGCTGAGAAATACTGATCACATATACATTAGCATTTGGAGATATAATCAATTATTTCTATCTCTTCTTGAAAGCCAAGAATCACATTTTGCAAATATGTTCTCTTTCAGACTCACCATTTGATTTTATTTCTCGTACATAGTTACTAGGAAACCATCCTGTTTTGCCATTGTGAGTTCCTTCCCACCAGCCTCCTTCTTCCACTCTGGTAACATGAATAATATCTCCTTTTGCAAATGAAAGTTCATCTTCATTGGTCTGTTGAAAACTAAATTTTGCTCTCACCACCAGCTGATGATTGCTGTTATCTGTCATGTCCTAAAAAAGCGAAAATGCAAATGAAGGACAGAACTTTAGGCGTATAAGTGTTCTTTCATTACCAATACACAAGTCTCTTCATCAAGCACAAAGATATTAAAATTAAAACACCATATTTATCAGAAGCTATAAAACAAGACCCGCAGAAACTAGTATGCAAGAGTTCATTTATTCTACCATTGTATTTCTGTGACTTCTTAGAATCAAGCAAGGCCAACAAAAATAAAATGAAAAAGAAAGATTTATACTATTCAAAAAATCAGATTCAAGATCTCTGTGCATAGAACTAAGTTCACAAATAGAGAACACTGCCAGGGGAGGAAAATGGGGAGTGGGGCAGGGTGTAGGTGGAGAGTTCTGGAAGAAGGGGGTATGTATTGGGAAAGGGTATTTAGGGTGTTGGAGGAGCATGCGTTGGGCGAGGGTTTTTGGTGGGGATACTTACAGTCTCACACTCTAGGTGAGGGGCAGTCTCACACTCCCTGTCATGACGGCAGATGGGTGGCACAGGCCCAGGACACAGTACCACCCCATCAGTCAGCACCTCCCTCTAGCGAGCTGGTGGCTGGCCTGAGCACCCCTCCCTGCTAGGCTCTGAGGCCCAGCAGTGGTGCAGGCTGCCTAGCCAAGAGACATTTAGCAGCTCCATTTACCCAGCAGGCTGGGCCAGTAGCTGTGTGGGCAGATTCCAGCAGGGGAAGGACCAATCAGAGTGTGGAGGAGAAACATGGCCATAGCCAAGCCAGGCCAAGTGGAGTACAGTAATTGCCCAGGGTACAATGCCACAGAAGTGGAAAAATGACAGACCCCCAGGGCAGGGAGTTCAAGTATGCTTGCTCACCTGGAAAACTAAAGAGCCTAGCTATGGCTCTCCGGAGATGGGTATTTCTGATCTGGAACAATCAAGGAAAAATCCCAGACATTTCAAGAACCTGCCCAGATGGAGATCAGATGACCAAAAAACAGGTCATGTCTAGGAAAACCCAGATGTATGATCACCCTATAGCTACCAAAAAATGTAAGAGCTTCACTGGAAAAATATTCTGTACAAGACAGAGACTGGTGGAAGGGGCAACAGACAGAGCTGAACCACAATCTTAAAGTTAGATCTATGTAAAAAGTCATATTAGGAGAGCCAGATCTCGAGAGTTAGGATTGAAGTGTTCAAATTCTAGTTAAATTAAGGAAATCATGAGAATTGGGTGTGGAAAAAAACCCACAAAGATTTATTGGAAGTAATTCAATAACTACGTGATTCATTTATTAAGACAACCATTCTTTAAATATAAAAATAATGGTTGCAGAAGTATTTTTGAACATCCACAGTGTATTTTAGGTTTGTATTACGTGTAATTTCTTCCTCATTGATATTAGTCTCTGGATCAGAAGTGTAAGATGTCACTCACAAAATTCTTTTTTTTTCCATTCTATTTTAATTATTTGGGCAAATGATAGTCACATCCTCATCATATTTTTCCTCTGATTTCTGTGATGGTGCTTTCAGCAAAAACTTGGACACAATGATTTGTGAGATTTATTTTGAGACACTGAATCAAGCACAGTAAATAGTAACAATATTTGCTAGTATGCTAGATTATAGTCATTAACATGGATGTAAGCAAGTAGTCGACTACTCACATCCCCTCCCCCCGCCTCTGTATGAGAGGCACCAATGGGGGGGAGGGACAGCAACCTTGTCCCCCCCCTCCGTGGAAAGGGGCTACTGCTGCCGCCAAGAAGCCCCTGTGCGTTGCCAGTTCCGGAATGGCTGTACATCTTAATTTTAAACGTAGTAAGAATCACCAGGCTCTTACTACATTTAAAAAGCAGAGCTACACCAGTCCAGAGCTGGTGTGAGCCGGGACTGCTCAGTCCTGGCTTGCACTGGTTCTGGGAACCACCCCCGCTGCAGCTCTGCAGAGCAGCCCTTACCATTGACTAATCATATAGCCAATACAAATTGTACACGATTAGCCAAATAACCGCTCTTTAACAGCCTTAGCCATTAACAGATCATATTTTATATTCAACCAAACGTCTTGCGTTAGTATCGCTGATTCTTTTCTCCTCTATTTCCTCATTGCAGCATCTAATAGCAAACCTGCAACTTTAATTGAAGAACTAAATGCAAGAGTTTCAATCTTTTTTTAATCGTTTGATTTTGTGCCACATGGAAGACGGTTCCCAGGAGAGTGTAACCAGGGTGGAGGTTTCAAGACTGATTTTGAAAGGATCATGAAGAGCATAATATGCTGGCACTGCGTACAACGAGCATATGGTCCATCCACAGCTGCTATGAGCAAATATTGTCTGGTGGCGGAATACTAGATGGGAGAGGGTCTGACTTACTACTGAGAATTCTTTCCCAGATGTCCTGGCTTTCCCACATGGCTCAGGGTTCAACTTATCACCATACATGAGAAAGGAATGTTCCCCCAGATCAGATTTGCAGAGACCCTGCGGAGGATGGGAGGGGAGGGGTCTCCTTTCTCTGTAGCTTTGAGCATTGGTCACTTGCCCATGTGAACTCATGTAAATGGTGTATGCTCTGTAATGAAGTCTTTAAGTCAAGATTTCATGTCTTCAGTAACTCAACCAAAACTATGGGCCTATTATACGAGTGGGTGGGAGAAATTATGTAACCTGGGTATGCGCAAGAGGTCAAACTAGATGGCTGTTGTGACGCCCCCCCCATCCCCATGGTTTATGAAATGGACTCATGGACATGAATATACATAACTCAAAGGTGGTTTGAGCGAATTATTTCATGTAACCCATCGATCTTCATGTCATGATCTGCTGGTTCTGTTTATCTTACTCTGCTGTATGTACCATTTGTGCATGTAAAATTAGACACAGGGAGTGGGGAATAATTTGAGAGTTCAAATGTATGAATGAGAGACATGGAGGGTGTTACCCTCAACTGTTAAATTATCTCTTTTGTCCTTCAGCCTGAGCAGTGGTTGGTTGGGAGTGGCCTCAATCCTTTAACAAAAAGAATAGGAGAGGAGAGGTCTGGGTCTTTTGGCTGGGCTGCACCTGAAGGAAGGGGCCAGGGACCCCAGGGTGTGGAAGAAAGCCCTGGTTTGGAGGGGCAGCTGGAAGAGAGGTTTTAGGGTGAGTTTAAGTTTGTACTGAGGTTTCAGTGGAGAATTAGCCAAGCGGTTTTGTTTCTTTCGATTTGTAACCTACTTTGCTCTGACTACTTTCACTTATTACTACTTAAATCCTACTGCTTCAACTTAATAAAATCATTTTTATTTTCTATCAAGCCCAGTGTAAATAATTGTTACCTGGGGGGCAACCAGTGTGCACATTCCCCCTTTCATTGTTAAAGGGGGCTTATCTAATTCTTTGGGGTTTGATCCCATCTGGGGAGTGCTATCCCAGGAGGCTAGGCCCTAAACTGCACTCTCCTTGGCCCTGAAGAGGTTCAGTGTCGGTACTGCTTCTCAGTGGGGGCAGGGACCTCAGCTTGGGGCCTTGGCTGGGGGAGATCAGGGGGGTGGCCCATCAGGACTGGGCGGTGAGGAGCCCCAGAGAGCAGGAAGGCAAGTGGCAGTAGCCATTTCAGCACCCTGGGAGGCACCCCCGAGGGGTCGGCTGTGACCACACCCCGTCACAGCCCTGATGGTTCCTTCTTGCCATAAGGTCTAGGAATTTATGTTATTAGTATCAATGGGCATAGCTTTCTCATCAAAACATTTGCCTTTCAGTTTTTTGTATAATCACAGAACAATTTTTTGCTAATTTTCTAACATCAAAGACAGACTGCTTCTGAAAGAAATTTGTTTAAAGGTTTTTGAAGGCCTGATGGGACTGGGATGGGACTTAAATTATCACTGTAACTATGTTTTAATGACAATAGCATAAAAATCCACCATGAATGTTAGTAAATTGTTCCAATGGCTAAATTACTCTCACCATTAAAAATGTATGCCTTAATTCCGGTCTGAATTTCTCTAGCTTCAACTTCCAGGCATTGGATCATGTTACACAGTTCTCTGTGAGACTGAATAGCTCATTATTAAATATCTGTTCCCACGTCGGTAACGACAGACTAATCCAGTCATCCCTTAATTTTATTTTTGGTAAGATAGACTCAGGGATCTCACTGTGTTTATCACTATAAAACATGGTCCGGTAGCACCTTAGAGACTAACAAAAATACAAAAATAGTATCATGAGATTTCACGGGCACAACCCTCTCCTTCAGATGACAAATATGGAGCAAGGGTTGCATATCTGTCATCTGAAGAAGCGGCTGTGTGGCGTAAAGCCTCTGCCCCAAGCTATTACCCTTTCAATTAAGCTACTTGATTCACATGCACTTTAATACATTTCCAGAAAACGTAAGCTCCTACCAACATGACTTAGAGCAGGGCCACTCAACACGCAGCTCGGATCCTTTGAACATGGCCTCCACTGGGAACACGGTTCCACAACGGCAAGGTCTCCCCCAGGCGGGGTGAGTATTGACAGACGCAAACGGATGGGCTGGCTGAAATAGATGGGTACAGGGTGTTGGCATTTCTTGCCCCCAGGGACAAGTGCCGGAGCATTGTGGGAAGTGCTGGCTGCTTAGCCTTGTGGGCAGAGCCTGAGAGGTGCTGATTAAGGATGCTAAGGACATGCTTAGCAAATGCTTATCGGATAGCCGAGTAGACTAGTTGCTTCCCCCCACTTTGCTGCCTCTATTAGATAGAGGCAACAAAGGGGGGGGGGGAGAGGGAGTACTTCAAAGCAGCAGCGCCACATGGAGCCCAGTAAGAGTTCTGTGCGACACTGCTCCTTTGAAACGCCATGGCAGCGTTTCAAAGGGGCAGTGCCACATAGCTGATCCTGGGCTCCGTGAGGCGCTGCCCCCGGGCTCTGTGCAGAGCTGCCCCTTTGAAACACTGTGGTGACGTTTCAAAGGGGCAGCGCCACACAGAGCCCAGGATCAGCTGTACAAGGCTGCCCCTTTGAAACGCTGCCATGGAGTTCCAAAGCGGCAGCGCCTGAAGCCCGGGGTCAGCTGGGGGCTTCCTAGCTGACCCTGGGCTCGATGCATCATTTCCAAGGAACCCCGAGTCAGCTAGGGAGTCCACAGCTGACCCCAAGCTCCGTGCACTTTGAAATTCCACGCATGGAGCCCAAGATCAGCTGGAGACTCCCCAGCTGATCCCAGGTATGCGGAAATGCAGCACGGAGCCCGGGATCAGCTGGGGAGTCCCAAGTTGACCCCAGGCTCCATACGGCATTTCTGCAGAACCCGGAGTCAGCTGGAGAGTCCCCAACTGATCCCAGGTTCCGCAGAAATTCAGCATGGAGCCTGGAATCAGCTGGAGAGTCCCCAGCTCATCCCGGGCTCCGCACAGCATTTCAAAGGGCCTGGAGCCCGGAGTCAGGTGGGGAGTCCCCAGCTGATCCCGGGTTCCTTGGAAATGCCGCACAGAGCCTGGGATCAGCTAGGGAGCCCCGAGCTGACCACAGCTTCCCATGCCATTTCAAAGCATCAGTGCCGCATGGAGCCCAGGGTCAGTGGGGGACTCTGAGTCCCCCGCTGGCCCCAGGCTCCATGCGGGCACTTCCAGTTTGAAATGCACAAGAACCTCTACTCAAAGCTGGCGCGCCGCATGCAGCCGGGGGCCAGTGGGAAGTCCCACTGACTCTGGGCTCCGTGCAGGTGCTTCCACTTTGAAATGCACAAGAATCCCTGGGGGCTCTTGTGCATTCAAAGGGTAAGTGCCCTCTGTGGAGCCCAGAGTCAGCGGGCCTTCCCGCTGGCCCCGGGCTGCACACCGAGTTCCGCATTCCTCCTTTGAAATTAGGGGCTCTTGTACATTTCAAAGGAGGAATGCGGACGTGCCTATTGACTAGTTCAGTAGTCAATGGAAATTCCATCGACTACTCGACTAGGAAATTAACTGATATTTAACATCCTGAGTGCTGACTGGCTCGTACTGGCCATGTTTGGGTCTGGCACCTCGGCTTAAGGCTTAATTTTTGTACTCATGCCCATCAGTGTGAAAGAAGCTATTTGCATATATATATGCAACCACACTTAAGTTGCAGCCTTTGGCATGTGCTGAGAGTATCATTGTGGCCCCCGGGGCTTCCAAAGTAGCCCTGACTTAGAGAATGACAAAACCTGCTGCTGACAGCATTGTTGTGAACACTGTTGGGGGGGGAGGCAGTTGTCTTCTAAGTCACTTTATTACTGATGATTTGTAGATGATTAAGATGGAGATTGTTCTCAATCAGTTGCTCTGCCTTGGAAATTATTTTTGTAACTATTGAGCTTTGTAATGGTTTCTTTGTAACTTTCAGCTGCTTTGCTTTTTAAATTCTGTAACTTATTCTAAGCTGCATTCCACCCTGTGATAAGAATGTGTGTGGGAATGGAGACTGGAGCTTGTTTAGGGTGAGGAAAGCAGCAAGGCTAAAAACTTGGAGCCAAGAGCGAGGAGATGACTAATTAAAGCACCTCACAGAGACACTGCTGCTCTAATAAAACAAAGGACCCGAATGGAGGGAGGCTTGGGCATGCTCCTCAGTGAGAAAGGTGGAGGAAGAACCCTGCATGAGTGACAGGAACTGCCCAGTTCCAATGAAAGGAGAAAGCACGTGGCAGAAGCCTTCTTTATCATCAGCTCACCATGACTGCAGGCAGATGCTTAGGACATACTATGCCATGGCTTTCTCTTTCGCTCTCTGAAACCCTTGCCTGAAGACATGAATGCGTCTCTCTCTCTCTCGCGTGCGTGCATGCGAGAGAGAGAGAGCTTTTTCACCTTTAGCTTAACCCTATAGTGGATAATTCCTCATTTAAACAAATCCATGAGTGTAACCCTGGGATGGTCTCCAGTGCAATTTAGGGTAACAGATTGTGCCCATGAAAGCTCATGATACTATCTATATATTTTTGTTAGTCTCTAAGGGTATGTCTACACATCAAAATTAATTTGAAATAACAGCCGTGTATTTTATTTGACATCAGGAAGGGGGTTGGGCGGGGGGGGAAGAGGGGGGAAGTGGAAGGACATGAGGGAGGAATGAGGCACAAGCCCCCAGTGGGGTAGACCAGGGAGGCTTTTAGTGCTCCTCAGGTTAGAAGCTCTCCCGCGGGGCCGCCTGGATACTGACAGCCCCCCGATGGACCTCCTGGATGGCAGCTTGCAGAAAGTGCAGCCAGGCTCGCAGCAACATGCCCACGAGAAGCACCTGAGTGCCCAGGGGCAGCTCCGGCTCTATGTTGCAGAGTGCTGTGGTGTCCCGAGCGAGGGCAACCAGAGCACGCAGACACACAAATGCTTTGCTGTCCCTCACAGAGGTAGGCAAGCAAGCAGGGAAACCTGAGAACCGGCTGCCCAGGGTGGGGTCCCTTTAAGCACAACCTTCAGATAGCCTCAGGCAGCAGCCACACAAATGAACTCCTGACCTGATGCCCTGCCGGACCTGGTTCCGGCCAGCCTTCAGTGCGATTCAGCGTCCACTCAGTGTGGACGCTCTATTTCGAAATAGCAAAACACTATTTCGAAATGCATTTTGTGTGTAGATGTGTTATTTTGAAATAAGCTATTTCAAAATAACACTGTAATGTAGACATACCCTAAGGTGCTACAGGACCATTATTGTGTTTTATGTTTTTTTTCAGTTAGGCTAATACAGCTCAGACTATAAAACATGTTCTCTTATCCTTTAATCATTCTCACAGCTCTTCACTGAACCCTCTCCAATTTATCAATATCCTTCTTCAATTGGGGACATCAGAACCAGAGTTACCTGTAAACTTAGTGCTTGTGTGGCTGCTCAGGAGATACTGGTTAGCAGAGAGCTCACAGATATGTCTGTATTTCTATTGGCAGTGCACATATACGTGGCTCTGTGCACATACAAAATTTATTCTGGACATGAATGGGAAATACACACACATGAATGGAAAAGATTAGAGGCAATATTGATCAGAACTAGATATAGTATTCCAGCAGTGGTCACACCAGCACCAAACAGAAGTAAAATAACCTCTATATTCCTACTCAAGACTATTTAGTTTATGCATCCCAGGATCATATTTAGCTCTTCTGGCCAAAGCTCATGTTCACCTGATTATCCATTATGACTGCCAGATCTTTTTCAAAGTCATTGCATCCCAAGATAGACTCCCCCATTTGTAAGTATGGCCTACATTCTTTGCTCCTAAATGTGTACATTTATATTTGGACAGCTTACCAATCATTCCGGATCTCTCTATATCCTTTATATCCTCTCCATTATTTACCACTCCCCAATTTGTGTTTAATCTAGAAGGATGTTAAAATGTATTTATTTACGCAAATGTGTAACTGCTGGAAATTTCAGAGGTTACATGTTTACACGTGGAGGGGGGGTTTCCAAGCAGTTCTGTGCATACCAGCTCCTGCCTCTCCCCACCGTACTGCTGCCTCTGATACAGAAGCAGCAGCACAGAGGGAGAGGGCTGCGTGTAACCGTGCACATTAACCGATGAACCCAGGCTCATTGATTAATCATATACACAGGTATTCCTAGTCATCTGCAAGCTTTATTAGTGATGATTTAAGATTTTCTTCCAGATAACTGATAATGTTAAATAGGACAGAGACAACAACTGACCCAACAGAAACACACCTGCTCAAATACTGTTCCTCCTTTACAACAAAGTTTTGAGACCCATCAGCTAATCTTTTAATCCATTTCATGTATGCCATGCTAACTAGAAAGATATAAAGTTGTTTTTAAATCAGTGTCATGCACTATTAATCGAAATACCTTACCAATATCTAAGTATACTAGATCAGCTCTATTACTAGGGATGTTAAGTATTGGTTAATTGAATAGTCGATTAACCTCACAAATTCTTATCTCTTACTCAACTATTCTATAGTTCCCGGGGGTGGGGCTGGCAGCCAGTGCACTCCGGCCCCACTCCCAAGGAGCCCCCTGCCACTCCCCACTGCTGCCTCCATGTGACAAGTAGCAGCACGGGTTGCCAGGTGGGAGCTGGTCCGTGAGGGGAGCCAGTTTAAAAACCAGCTCCCCTCACAGCCCAGCTGTCTGTCCAGAGGCAGGGCTGAGCTCTCAGACCCACTGCCTGGCTCCTAATATATTTTAAATGCAGAGCTGCAGCAGGGGTAGATCCTGGACCCAGCATGAGCCAGGACTGTGCCGGGCTGCTAGCCAACCTGCTAAAAAATTTACTGTCAGAGCAAGGGGGGGGGGGGTGAACTTTTGCTTATTGGTTAATCGACTACACTATTGCATCCCTAACTATTACCTTTTTTCAATCAAATTACATCAGCGAAAAATATATATCAAATTATTTTTACAGGATCTATTTTCTATAAACCCATGTTGATTGGCATTAATTATATTGCATTTCTTTAATTCTTAATTAATCAAGTCCCTTATTAGCTACTCCATTGCCTTCCCCATGATCTAGGCAAGTCATCCTGTTCGCCCTTTTTAAATATTGGTACATTTTCTTCAAATCTTCTAGAACTTCCCTGGTGGTCCAAGTCTTATTGAAAAAAACCCTCAATATTACTGGTCTGGCAGCATTCAGACAGTTTTTCTAAAAATCTTGGATACAAGTTCTGAAGTTGACAATTTATAAGAGGTCTAACTTTTAGTAGCTGATGTTTAACATCCTCATGAAAGAATAGCAGAATGGAAAAAATGACCTCATATGACTAAATCATTCATTTTTTTCCTCCAAATACAGAATAGTTATTAATAATTCTGCCATTTACTAATAGAACAATACCACTGTTAGTACTTTTTTGTTCCTCATATAACTTATACTCCTCGTTTTCCTTAACTCTGCTTACCATAGAATTCTGCTTGCGTCCCTTTGCTTCAATTTTCTCCAATTCATAACTTCTGATTTATATTCATTACTATCAAATTCTCAGTTCTTCCATTTGTGAGTGCTGTCTTCTGTTCCCCGCTAAATCAAGTCTTTTTTTTTTCTTTTTTTTTTAATCAATACAGCCTTCTTATTCCGTTGTAGGATTGTGGCTTTTGGGACATCTAGTAACATTCTTAAACAAGTCCCAATTACCCTTCACATTTTTCTGATTAAATTTTCCTCTTAGCTGATTTGGCTCATAATTGTTTTCAGTTTTGAGAAGTTAGCCCTTTTAAAGTCTGAAGCATATATATCACTGGTGCAGACTTCATTCCGTTTGCACAATATAAACACTCAATTCCAGATCCTCTGCACCTCTTCAGGGGAGACAATGTAGAAATATCCCATGTTAGAAGCAACATGAGTTAGGAAACAGTCATCTATAATATATAGAAATTCCCAGACTGTTTTTATACTGGAAGCATGAGACCACCAGCATGTGTGATTCAAACTGAATTCCCCCATGATCATGCAGATTTTTTTCCTAAACATGATAGATAGGGGCCAGTCATCCTATTACCTTGTATGATCTGGTGTCTGTAGCAGATGCCAAATACCCCATCATGTGCTTTATCAGTTAGGGCATTCATCCATAAGCATTCAAGATCAAACTTCAAAAACCAGCAAATAGTCCTGCAGCACCTCAGAGACTAACAAAAAATGTAGATGGTATCATGAGCTTTTGCGGGCACAACCCTGCCCACAACCCTGCAGGACTATTCACTGTAAGTTTTTTCAGTTATGGACTAACACGGCTACCCCTCTGAAATATCCACGATCAAACTGTGCTGTGATACAGAGGGCTACTCATCCTCCCTTTTCGCCTACAATCGTTCTTAAATAAGTTATAACCCTTGATTTTCACATTGCAATCACGGGAATCATCCCACCACTTTTCAATAATAAATAATAAAATAAAATAATAATAATAGCAGCAAAAAGATTAAATGTATACTCTGTGTAAACAATTTCGTTATTTTAAAAAGTGTCACGAAATGGCCCATTGCATCTTAAGACTACTGAACTGAAAAAGCAAAATGCTGGATCTGGGGCTCTTCCAAGGGAGAATATTTTTATGACACAGTCTTTATTAAAATGCAGTCCCACACCAGTTCCAGACTTTCTAAAACCTAAAAAATTCCATTGAATTCAGTCATCATCATCACAGAGATCACTCTGATTATACCACACACACACCCCGGAAGGGCCCTATGGTATCAGACTTTAAAATCAGAATGCACTTGTGAACAGAAAAGCAATACTGCATAGAAATATTTTACATATATTAGTTTAAATATTTTCCCTCTCTGAAGCCTCTACAGCTGGATACATAATAACGAAGGCATCTAGTTTTACAAGCTGAAGAACAACAGGTGGCAATGTGTTTTTTTTGTTTTTTTTTTTTTTAAACACTAACACAGAAGTTCTAACTGGATGTCATGACCCCTCGGGTGTTACAGAGGGTTGTAAGCTGTCTGCTTCGTGAGACTGACAACCCCAAGCTTCCATTTAATTAAATACCACCTCATTTTTAATTGTAAGGGGATCATACTCAAGAGAGGTCCTGTATGAAACGAGTCACCAATACAAAATATTTGAAAACCATTGCTCGAACACGTTTCCTAAGTATTTTCCTTAAATTATATCGTGTATATAGAATACACCAGGATGTATTTTAATGCAAATGGTTTATCTACTCTCATTTGGGATGACCTGCATAATTAGAGTTTACCCCACACATGTGCTCATGCATATACAGCCTTTGAATCTTACCACATGTGTACTATTTAATCATGTGTGTGAGTGAGCATGGAGGAGAGAGGAAAAAAAGTCCAAGGACTCCATCTAGCAATCTGTTCCTGCAGATATTACCTGTTAACTTCACCAGAGAGGTGAGAAAGGCCATGTTTTCACTTCAAGCTGGACTGACAGGCAACAACTGATCCCAGCAGGAGAGGTTATATCCCATCTAATATAGACGTGCTAACTGACCAGCGAACGTTCTTCCATCAACTCCAGCAATCCACAAAAATGAGAAGAGTAAGTGGAGCTGAAGGGAGATGTTGCATAACTTAGATTATTGACGTTGCATAACTTAGGTCAACGGCCTGAGACGTGTACACAAGGCCTACATAGGGCTCTCTGGTAATAGTGATCTAGAACCCAAGACTTAGAGGTCTCAGGAGCGAAATTCAGGACAAGGGCTTTAACAGATTTACATTGTGCAAGTGTTTCACACTAAAGAAAAGGCTGGGCTCTCCCTTCAAACCTTTTCATTGCTAAAAGTGATCTCTTACTCAGGGCTCCTTACCTTTCAGAGACAGGGGAGAGGCAGGGAACTCTTGGTGTCAACTGGACACTGAGGACGCATAGGCCTGTACAGAGATTATCAGGGTTGGATACAGGGATATAAAATCCCATTTAAAATGTAGCCTGTTAAACTATAAGTTTAATCAGTTAACTGGTCCACCGTGTTGCGCTGGGAGCCACAGGAGCAGTCCCCACCTGTGGCACAGTGGGCATGGCCTGGCTCAGCAGCTCCTTAGCCTCAGTGTGCCACGGCCATGAGGTTGCTCCAGCCCAGCTCGGCCCATTGCTCAGAGGGCTCCTCCAGCCAGAACGGGCCATGCCCACCACACTGTGCCCTGTGTGTGGGGAGGGGGCAGCTACTGTGGCTAGATTCTGGTTAAACGGTTACTATGGTAAGCACGCTGGTAAGGCGAATGCTTACCAGGTAACCGGTTAATCCTTTACATCCCTAGTTGGATGCATGCATAATAGTTCATGGAAAAGTGACGAGAGCTCTGAAAGCCAGTAGCCCACTAGTTAGCATAATCATGCAAAACATAGGTACAGATAAGATTTAAGGAGTTAATTATCTATATTACACAGAAAAAAATTATTAAGGTCTCCACCTGGCTTCACTCTACCAGAAGGTGACATACCTCAGGAATATTTCTTTCAGGCAGGAGATAGCAGACAACTCTATGACTGTCTGGTCATTTGTGCATCAAGCACTTTACTGAGTATGCCCATTTGCACACTCAGTAAGAGATTACAAAATCTACAGCAGAGGAAGTCTACAAAATGGAACCAAGAGCAGGAACGTGTCCTACTTTACAATAAAGACAAAGGATTATTTGGGTACATCTTGGACTGCCAAGAGCTCAGGCCTCAGGAGACAAAGGGACCTCAAATTTTGACATTGTTGTAACTGCTAGGTGTATAATAAATGGAAATCACTTGATAGAACAGAGACAAGGAACTATATCTACACATACATGCAAAAAATTGACTTAAGTCATTGTGGGACCTCAGGCCTTCACCAACTTTTCAGCCACATTCGAGTTTTCATATGCATGACTGGAGACTGGAGTAGCTTCTGTGATTAGTGATTCTACATTATGAAATGCTGTTTACAGTCTCTGCACAGTTTAGAGGTTTCAAAAGTCATAATTAATTCTGTTACTGTAAAGTGATTTTGCTTGGCCTGAGGGTGAGTTTAACATTTAAATTAGATGTTTATCTCTGCATAGGAAATGTTCATATTCCTGTTTTTGTCTTAGGTGTCTTCGTATACAATAAACATATCAGGCTCAGCTGCAAGCTACCTCTTCATCCAGTTTTAGATTCACCTTTAATGGCCTCTTTGAGATAATAAATTTTTAATTCTAGTTGTTTAATAAACTTTATTTCTAATCTGGCAATCATCCAATTTTCGTATTCATAATAATGCTCCAGTTATTAGAGGAATTTAATAATGGGAACAGGTTAGCAAACGAAATGTCAAGACTTTGAAATAAGGCTATAAGGGCCGTAGTAAATAACACCCCCAAACCGTTATCATATAATATTCATTGAGAAGTAAAAAATTTTGTATAAACCAACAGCCTTTAGTGAATTAACTTATTGTGTGTTTCTGTGTTTAAAAGAACCCCTTTATAAAAATGAAGTGAAGATTTGAAAGTGGTGCAAGTAAGAGACGGAGAAAGCAACAGAGTTGAGCAACAGTTAAGAGTTTAAAGCCAACATCATCATTTCTCAGCTATTAGACGGTGGCTATACTGACAGTGACACTTCCAGTTCTGATTATGAAAACTTTGTACCCACAAATGACATGTCAATGTCACTGCTTCAAAATGAGGAGCTATTAAGACACAGAAATGCCAACAGTAGCGATTGATTCAGAATCTATGCTCAATTTAGAGACTGTGCAGGCAGAAAATGAGGACCTCAGCGATGCAGTCATTTCTCAAAGTTAGTTTTCAGATCCAAGTAATATACCGAAAGATGCTGAAAATCATGCTTTCCCCATTGTCAGCTGACAAAAACCTCTTCCAAATGGAGATATCTACACAAGAGACTAGCTCCGCTGGAGCATAAAAAAAGCAGGCTCTGTACTGTGTACCCTATTTTATTGTTAACAGTAATGCATCAGTATTGTCTGATCCATCTGGTTGGAGCATCAGTAAAGGTTGGAGGAAGTTGAAAGACTGAATACCTGCACATGAAACTTCAGTAACGCATAACGGTAACTATGTGACATGGAAATCAGCTAGTACAGCAGCACTAGCTGACAGTTCAATTGAAAACTTGCCCCTGAGTGAAATAAACACAGAAACTGATAAATGGAAAAAACTCCTTGAACACATATTGAATGTCATTTTTTTCCTTTCGGAACGGAGACTGGCTTTGTTTGGTTCCAGTCAATGTATCGGCGACGCTAAAAATGGAAACTTTCTTCGTATACTTGAGCTTCTTAGCAAGTATGACCCACTTTTAATCAGGCCATATTAAACGTGTTTGTGAATCCACAAGAGAGAAGAAAATGCATGCAAGTCCATTATCAGTCTACCAGAATACAAAACGAGTTTAGTGAGCTGTGTGGGACATTTGTGCAAACAATTCTTGAAGAGATACGATACGACATGCAAAATACTTTTCAATTATTATTGATGCAACGCCAGACTGTTCTCAAAGAAGAGATGACCTTGGTTGTTAGATATGTTAAAATTGCAGAAAGTTCAAAAGTTTGAATTGCAGAATGATTCATTTTGTTCAACAATTTCATGAAAAAAAAAAAACTGGAAAAGAAATTGCCACTCATGTATTAGAAATTCAAATTAAATTTTCAAGTCTCCATTGGCCAAGCCTATGACAATGGATCCAATATGGCTGGGAAGTACAATGGAGTACAAGCAGTCCTTGAGCAAAATCCAAACTGTATTTTCTCCAGTTGTGGCAACCACACAATATATATTATCAGCATTGATTGTGCTGAATCATGCAAGGAAGCAATCGCATGCTTTGGAACAATCCAGCAATTGTATAACCTCTTCAGTAGCAGTCCTCGAAAATGGGAAATTCTGAAGCAGCATCTGCTACCTATTTCCCTTCATGGCATGTCAACGAGATCATGGGCATGAATTGATAGCATTAAACCAGTTGCACAGCATTTGAACTCTGAGAAAGGCTTTAAGTGAGCTTGAATCTCTTACTCTCACAGCAAAGGTTCGCACTGAGCTTAAGTCAATTCAGAAGTATACATCCAAATTTGAATGCATTTTAATGTCGTCCATGTGGATGAAGCTGCTAAAAATAATCCACAAAACTAATCTTGTAATTGAAGCACTCAATGTTACATTTAATGATCAGGGATAACACTGAACAACTTCTTAAAGACATTCAAAAGATCCATGATGAATGGGATACTATCTTTTCTGAGTCCAAATCAGCAGCACAGGGTATTGACATTTCAGCTGAGTATTCCACCAAACACAGCCTAACATCTCCATCTCATGCAGAAAGGCACTACTGCACCAATATTTTGTTGTAGTTGTTATTATTGATTCCATCAAATCTGGTCTTACACGTCAATTTGAGTCATTGAGACTAATTTGTACACTTTTTGGATTCCTTTGGGAGTTCAGAGGACTAAGTGATGAAGATCTATATTCAGTGGCTGAACAGTTTCAACAAAGGTACAACAATGAAATTTCAAGAGAGCTCTGCATACACTCCAACTTTAAATTGGATTGCAAGCCAAAAGAACTGCTTCAAGAAATATTTGATTTCGGCCAGTCGACTGTAGTTCCTAATAATCACAATAACATTATGTATTTTTGACAGTCCTCCTGAATCAGTGACTTCAGGTGAATGCACATTCAATGTGTTAAAACAAGTGAACTATCATCGTACTACAATGGGACAAAAGCATTTGAATGGGTTCACAATGCTTAACACTAACAGTGTTGTTGCACGTAAATTAGATTTTTCTTCAATTACAAATGAGTTTGCACACGACAAAGCCAGAAAAGCATTCCTAAAACGAAGAGTTTTGCTTGTAGAGGAAAAAATGTAACCTTAATTGCAAGTTAATATACATGCTATTGTTATAATGACTTAATTGTTAATAAATAAATGTCTCAAGTGTTCATTTTCATATATTCTTTTGGTTTTAGTATGATCCTATGGATGAGAAGTTAGATACATCAGGGGCCTGGGGTTGGGGCCGGGGCCTCTAAACGCAAAGACCCTGGGCCTCTGTCATTCTCTGAGAGGGCCTGCAAGTACTACACTGGACCCTTCATCTACGAGGCAAGCTGACAGCATGTCTGGCTCATGAAAGGAGGATAACACTCGGAGGGATTATGGGTACCTAGTGCTAACCTGTAGAAACAGAGAGGTCTGCGAGGCTTAGGAGAGAGTACTTGAGCTGCCAGAGTTGGAGAGTTGAACCCTGCAGAACAGGCTCTCACATTAAGGGTAGGTGATAGTGAGGTGATTCACATTTTGTTTACTGTTGCAAGTGCAGGGTTTCCAGAATCTGTTGGGCTTTTATATATTTTTGTCCTACTAGTATTACAAAAATGATATGCATGCCAATTGCATACAACATGGACTGTGAGAGCCATGTGTGCCCTCTGCATCCAGTCAAAGTTTTGTGACGGCTTAATTGACACATACTGCAAATTCTAGGAATGCAAATGCAGCGAGCAAAGCTATCCTATCCCAGGAGACCATCTTGGTTAAGACAGTCTTGTGGACTGCTGAAATGAAGGAGGGACACTCGTGCAGCCCACTCGCTAGCCTAAGTTGCCCCTCAGTGTTATAGTGTGTTCAAACATAGTGGGAAGTCAACTGCTCAGAGGACGTGACATATACACGTACAAACACACAGTATTGCAGTGATTCTATAGTTATTTCTCAGGAATCAGTTATTACAGGTACACAAAGACAGAACCTCTCAGGCCACCATATTTTGGGAATAAGAAGGAACAACAGATTGAACCTCTCTAGTCCGGCGCCCTTGGGACCTGACAGCTTCCGAACTATGGCATGGGAGGTCAATACTGTGGCAAGTGGGTCTCTTATTTTTATTTCACTGAGGCGAATAAATGGAACAATACTTGCAATGCTGCTTAATAATTTAGGACTG
This sequence comes from Pelochelys cantorii, assembly GCA_032595735.1. Lineage (NCBI taxonomy): Eukaryota > Metazoa > Chordata > Testudines > Trionychidae > Pelochelys > Pelochelys cantorii. Next base: position 110,583,892 of record CM064326.1, on the reverse strand, counting down.
TACTGATATACCTTGATTAAGCCTATGCCTAGCCAAGGCTTATCAGCTCTCTTCATAACCAAGTGTTAGTGTTGTTACACAATTTTATTGCACTGGCACAAGAAAATAAGTAGATAAAGCATAAAAAACATGCCATTAGCATCCCTTCCACTGCTTGCTGGATGCTTAGAAGAAATTTAGGGGTAAGTTACAACTACATAACAGCACAGAACATTGAGGGCCAGGACTAGAGGCTGTAAACAAACTTTATGGGACTGCGAAATACTTGGCCACACCTCGGAATGTTAAATTCTGATTAATCAGCTAATTGAGTAGTCAATGAAATTTCCATCAACTATTAAATTAGTCCATAAGAAGGGGGGGGCGCTCACTATCCCCGCTGTGCCTCTGCTTTTTAAATGTAATAAGAGCTGCCCACAGCACTTACTATATTTAAAAGGCGGAGGAGCAGCAGTCAGGACCCAGCACAAGCAGGGACTGCTTCAGTCCCCACTCGCACCACTTCCCCACTGCACCTCTGCCTCCCCCACAGAGATGGTGTGGGGGGGAACTGGCTTTTAAGCCGGCTCCTCTCTCCCCGCCCCCCGTTGCTGCCCCTGTTACATCAAGGGAGGGATACTGGGAGGGGGGAAACTAGTCAAGTAGTGATTCGACTACCCCAAAAAACCTAGGCTTATTGGGTAGTCGACTAGTCTCTTACATCCCTAGCCACACCCATGGTAAGTGGACATTTGGCTAACTGAAATCATGCCGGACCATGGATGTTGCCAGACCAAAGTGTGCTGGACTAGAGAGGTTCAACCTGAAGAAGCTGTTTGAGGACAGTGCTGGGGGTAGCAGTCTCTTGTCTCTGTGTATCCAGTAAAGCCAAAAGTCTGTTAACTATGTGATTCAATTGGGCAGCAGACTCTTATGGAGGTTGTGTCAAAGAATCTGTGTTACATCAACTTGTTCATGCATGTGTGCATGCACACATAAAGCTGCCAGAACTATTAAGGGGCTGGAAAATCTTCCAAATGTCTCCTCTAAAACTGTGTAAGCAAAACTTTAGACGAGGCTCTGCCCTGGGAAATCCTGGAGAGTTGGGATGGCACAGTCCCATTGGAGGAGATGGAAAAATTGTCCTTTTGAGAGATGCTTCTTTATTTAAAAAAAAGAAAAGAAATCAAAGAAAAATATATGCATGCATGCAACGAGAAGTACTTATTGTTATAACAGAAATATTTCTGGCAGAGGCAATCTCAGAAGAGAAAGAAAAAAAAAGCCACTGCAACACAGCAGAACTTCAGAGGTCCCGGTTATAGGTATGCAAGAGAACAGTCAAAGATCTGTGAAATTCGATTCACCCATCTTGACTTGCAACACTGTTTTAATCTATATTGACAGGGGGGGCAAAAAAAATCTTGAATATGATTAAATTCCAAGAGAACTTACCAAACTTCGATACTGTCCCTGAAAGAGTTTTGAAGTTCTACTGTGCAAAGACTGGGATCCAAGGGAATCAAATGATTTTATCCGATGAGATGAGGGTCGTGCACATACGGAATCACTTCCTAGCCCAATGTCTGTAGAGATGACAGTAAAATACTAGAATTGCAGAAATTATATACACTTTTTACACACCAAGATCAAGTTGGGTGCCTGAAATAAATCCATGAAATTTGTGGATACTCAATACCTCTTAACACAAGAAATGAGATCAAATATACCTAAAGTGAATAAAAGTGTCCAGCCTTAAGCACCCAAGTTTGAAAATCTTGGCCTAAAAAGGGAAAAAAAAAAACCAACCACAAGGGAACCCAGAGGAACTCCCCACAACCATAATGCAGTCAGTCACGGACATGGACAACAAAATCTGACTAACTTCTTCTATTATATTTTCAGGAAATCAAAAGTTTTGGGAAAGATTCTTTTCAGTTCTTTTCTATTAAGACACATTCTAAAGTTAAAATATTTGTTAAAAGAAAAAATAAATTAGCGTATCAGTTAAAATTGTAGTAAATACCTACACCAGTTACATTTTTTCAGATGATCAGAGCCAAAATTCAACCAAATTCTCATTGCTTGCAAGTGGCTAATTTAATCTCCTGTGATAATGGCATTTTCCTTCACACGCTCATTCTTATGGAAGCTGGGAAGGGTGTGGAGATGGCTTCCAAAATTTTACAAGAAGAAGAAGGACTGAAAGTATTTCTCATTTTCTATCAGCAATCAAGCCAATTAAAGAGAGAGTCTTCCTGCTTCCCATTCATTCTCTCTGACACCGATATTTTCCTCAATTTTTCTTACACTGCCCTTCCATCATTTAATTAATAAAATAATTCTCTCATAAGCCTTTTTTTCTCTTTGACAAGGCTTAGGTTGTTGCAGAGGGCAGGGAAAAAGAGGGGTGGCTTTTTTGGGGATTTTTAACCTCTTAATTTGCTTGCCTTCCAAACACACCGCACAGTTGAGACCTTCCCTCCAAAGGAGTGCTGTCACGCTCAGCTTTCCTTAGAACTCATCAGTGCTGCTCTGTCATCAGACAGCAACACAAAGTCACTCCTTATCTCAGCTTTGTTTGGGCGCTATTCCTGGCTTGTAGTGATTCCAAACCTCAAGGTGATCTGTTTCCTCCCAGCTCTGATGCTGCACTAGTATGCTAGTAGGCCACTCTTTGCCTTTCTACCATCGCCCCCGTTTGCTTGTAGCAAGCCTTGCGGCCATTCTGGTGGTGGTGGAGAAGCAACTACGCTCCTGCACGTGACACTGTCTCAGCAGCAGACTGAAACTAACAGCTTGCAGTCCAAGTCTATTCCTGTTGCACATCCCTAGCAGTACCATAGGCTGAAACAAAAGAAAATGTGAGATGCCTGCCATTCCATGTCAAATTAAATCAGAAGGTAAAGCAACTCATTTGAACTGGGAGAAATGTAACAAGGAGAGTGATGTGGGGATGAGAGTGAAAGAACAAATGGAACATCAGGGAAGCAGATGCTGTTTAATTCATAGGATGCTCTAGTTCCTTCAACAACTTCTCCTAAAACTTTAATCATCTTGTACCAATGACTCCTCTTTATCTTTCAGAAACAATATAAATATACTATGTTACAAATGCAGAATGTTTAACTGGTGCATTATTAAAGATATTTTTCTCTCTTCTCACTTAAATATACATTTTATTCAGATTGTCATCAACACAACTTTATATCAATGCAGCATTTACTGTGAACAGTTTAGAAACTTCTTACTCTAAATTTATTTTTGAAAACTCCTTGTGATAATAAGAGCTTAAAATAGGTTTAGATACTACATTCTTCCATTTGTATTATGTCTAAGCTCTAAATTTTTTCATGCACTATGAAAACAAGGGACAAAACAAAATAACACTGCACAAGACAGAACATTTCACATATGGATCACAAATTTACTACCAAGATAGTTGCTGGGTTACTTTAATAATCTTTGTAGTTAACCTTAAAAATTCAGATATGAGCATTGTCAGACAGCAAGATATTTTAGAAGGGTAACAGTGACCTGAAGTGTTTTTGTGCTGCAAAAAAAACACATAGGGCTCGTCTAGACTACGCGAAAGATTCGAAAGAGGATATGCAAATTCCTGCAGAATTCCGATCTCACTTTTGAAAGCAGAGCTTTCGGCAACCCCCCCCCCTTTTCAAAAAGCCACTCTTCCTCAAAAAATTAGATTTACATGGCTTTTCGAAAAAGGAGGCTTTGCCGAAAAAGCCGCGTCCTTACTACTTTCACTTTCGAAAGCTCTGCTTTCAAAAGTGAGATCGGAAAAAGATATGGAAATTCCTGCAGAATTTGCATATCCTCTTTCAAATCTTCCACGTAGTCTAGACATAACTATATTTGCAATTTGCCATGAGAAACAGAAGAACTGACATGTCACCAAACTGAGTGGTAAACCTGGAAGCAATTCATCAGTGTTTCCAGATAGAAATCCCCGCCCCCACATCCTCCTCTGCAAATGGAGATCAACAAGTATTTCCTCTTTGATAAATTACTTAGTTATCCAGCTTGGATTGAATCTGGTGGGAAGACTACTCTGAAACCCTATTACATGGAAATCCTGTTTCTAAGGGGTGTGTACTGCTTCCTGAAATTTGCACTTCCATGAAAACAGAGTTAGTATGCGACGACTTTTGTTAAGACCTTCATCTACCATATAAGAAGAAAACATTTTCTTTAAAAAAATATATATAGTTTAGTTTAGGTATCACTCTGTGTCCTGCAGCCCCTCCCTCCGCCCTCAGCCGCAGCATTGCCTGCCCCCTCCCCCATGCTCAGGGGGAGATGTGCAGCCTCCAGCCAGGCCTGGCCCAACCGCCGAGAGGAGAGAGCTGGGCCTGGTGAGGCCGAGGAGAGCGGGCGAAGGGGGTAGGGCCGGGGCTGGCCTGGCTCCCACACCCCCGGCAGCCAAGCCTAGCTAGGGTTGCCAGATAGTTTAACCAAAAATACCGAACACCCCTCCCCACCCCCCCACCCCAAAAAAAAACAACGGGAAAAAAATTCTGTTGAGGGGAAAAAAAAAGTGGGGGGGGAGACTAAAGTTGTTGAGCACAAAAAAAAAAAAAAAAACCCGAGATTTATTAAGCAAAAAAATAAAACAGCATTAAAACAGCATGGCCCCTTTAAGAAAAGTCTTTAGGCTTTTTGCGAGCAGCCATCTCGTTTTCTTGATCGGAGCCAGAAGGCAGCTTCCCTGTGGAACCAGGTAAGTGGGGGATCGGGGCGGGGGGGAGGAGGGGTGGGGGAGGGCAGGGGCTGGGCCCGGTTGCTGAGTGTGTGTAGAGTTGCCAGGTGTCCGGTATTTTCACCTCCTGGCAGGAAAAAAAAAAAAAAAAAATCAGAACACACCGGACATTTTAGGTGTCCAGTATTTTCTGAATTTTTTTTACCATACAGGAGGCGAAAATACTGGACTGTCTGAGTCAATACCGGACACCTGGCAACCCTAGGCCTAGTCTAGCCTGGTCTGGCGCAGCCTCAGCCCTGCCCAACTTCCCAGAGACTGGGGGGGCAGGGGGGCAGGGAAGAGAGGTGGGCCTGCCATAGCCAGGACCTGGCTCAGCCCAACCCCCGGGGGCAGAGCCAGGCTTGGCCTGGCATGGCACACTGAGGCCTGGCCTTCCCTGGCCACCGGGGGCAGACCTGGGCCTGGTGTGCCACAGCCGTGGCTTGACCTTCCTCAGCCACCAGCAGCAGGGCCTGGTTTGGCGCGTCACAGCCCAGCCTTCCCCAGCCACAGAACCAGATTTGGCACAGCCTCGGCCAGAAAAGGGGGGATTAGGGTTAGGCCGGGAAGGGAGAAGGGGCCCAGGCTGGTGCAGCCGCACCCCGGACTTCCCTAGTGGCCAGGGGGAGAGCTGGGGTTGCCTACCACCCATGAGAGGGGTTTTGCAAGTGTAGCGAGCCAGGGACGTAGCCCCCTACTTCCCATTAAAAAAATATTATCCAGTGTACAATAGCAAGGGCGATGCCAGAATGCCCTGTCCATGTTCTTGCAATGCCAAACAGGAGGAACCATTCATATCAGGTAAGTTGAGCTGTCAAAGAAAAATAATTCTTTATAATTTTCAGAATTTTGAAATTGTTTAATTTCCAACTTTGAAAACTGCTGTGGTTTGTGCTTAATTTGTTCATGGGGCTCCCCCCCCCCTTCATTCCACTTCCTCCCCTCATTTTCTTTTGCAAAACTGGAATTTTTGATTTGCAAAAATGGATAAAAAACAATTATTTTCAGCCACTGCAAAAAAGGAATTGCTTTTTTCTTCAATTTTTGAGTTAGTGGGAAAAAATAATTTTGCAAAAATGCCCCTTGGTAAAGTCATTTTTCAACTAAAATCTTTTGAAAGTTTCTACTAAACTTGCATAAATCTGGAGATTTGATGGACTACTGTAATTTGCATGTTTGATAAATGTGCATTGCCTTACTTGCATAGATTCTAAAAACCTATCCCCCCCATACCTAACACTTTGCTGACTCTCTACTTTCACTACTTCAACTTTGCCCCATTCCTGATTCCCTTCTAATGCCTCCAAATTTCCCCAATCCTCTTGCAATGTAGTCTCTGACCACAGGACACTGTCTGGAGTAAGATCCCCAACCCAAGTGTGGTTATAGACAGGGCTTGATAAATGGCGGCAAAACCTACTCGCCAGCCCCGCACTGTGCATGCGCAAGACCGGCACTGTGCATGCCCACGCCGCCAGTGAACGGGGCGACCGGCTGAAATCTACTCGCCCCGGGCGAGTAGATTCAGTGATTTGTCAAGCCCTGCTTAGAGAGAGACATTGAAGTGAGTGTTTGCATAGAACCACTCTCTCACCAATCCTCTAGCAAAATCTAGTAAGCAATGTCTATGGATACTCTGTGAACTGTACTCTTGAGAAGGTCTGTAGGGGTACAATTTTTGAGAAAAGAACCATGGCCTAATGGCTAGGGCACCAGACTGGGACTCAGGTGACCTGAGTTTTATTCTTGCCCCTGGCTTCTTATGTGCTTCAGTTTCCCCATCTGTAAAGTGAGTGTTATACGAAAGCTACAAATTACTTTTAAGAACTCACTGGAGACCATGATGGCTATCCACCAGAACTATTGATAAATTGCTGGAGTACCTCCCACATACTATCCCCATGACAATAGGAAAAGCAGCTGTTTGGAAGAGGAGCTTTAAGAGCTCTGGCCATTCTAATAGACTAATAGACTTCGACTGAGGGTCAGATGATGAATTCCTTGGAGCTATGCCAGTTTACACCATCTGAGTATCAGGCCTAAAAGTTCTTACTAATCCCCTAAATCCATGCAATACAAATATTTCCTGATGTAAAAACACACACAATTTTCCTTCTATAATATAGCAGATGAGCATGGTATATTGAGAGCTATGTTGGAACTGCAATCTACTACTTCCAGAATGGGGAAGAGGGCATTTTCTAGTCCTCCTTGCAAGCTCCCAAGCTCTACAGAGAAGCATGCAATCTGTGATTCATTCTGCAAAAAGTCTATAATAAGGTGGGTTGGATTATGCCTCTCTGTTTTAGGGATCAGACTATTTAGTGTCTTTGCTTTGGGGTTCTTATGTTATCATTCTGATTTCTAAGAAAACAAGTAGTGGTACGTTTCTACTTTCTAGCAAGAGTATTTATGTTTTTATTTTCTATGTGTTTATGCCATGAACATAACAATACATACAATAAACACGAGAAATGACATCAGAAGAGTTACTATCATAGTAAGGAAAAATCATTTATAACAGGCTTCTCAAAAGTTTGGAAGTGTTGAAATAAGGGCCTTCTTCCATAAAGTCCATCTTCTCTTCTTTTTGATACCTATTATGGTAACCTAATGATTTCTAACATTTTCATGGGGAAAAAAAAAAAAAAAAAAAAAAACAGTGTTGTCCTCCCATAAATACAAGATTATAGATTCCATCCAGGATCAGAAAGAAACTTAATCAGGAAGGAGAAAGTTTTTAGTGGCATTCAGTCCCATCCTTCAAACCTTATTCATGGGAGTTGTATCGTTTACTTTAATTGAGTTAGTCGTACAAGTAAAATTGACCCGCGTGTGAAGATTTCAGGGCTTGATCCAATGTGTATGTTCCCAGCAGCTAAAGAAACAAGCACTTAAAAAAAAATAGTGTTCTATCTCTACTAACCTCCACCTTCACCTCACTAAGAAACCTCTCTCTAAAAACAAAACTAGAGAACACTGACAAGTCCTTAACAAGCTTCTTTAAAACAATGCAAGACTAATACATGGGAAGATGAAGAAAACAAACAGAAAGCATCTCTACAAAATGACAATTGGTGGTACTTTTAGAAATTATATTTTATAATAGCATATTATAAATCAATTATATTAATTTATCCAAGCTGCTGAAGGATGACATTATAGGGCATCTTCCTCATAGTATGCATCAAAGCAAAACAGAGTCTACTTACCTGCAGTTACTTTATTTAGAGTAACAAGTGAGCTGAGCACCTTGTTGAAGTTCTGTCCCTGATACAGATCATTTGCCTCAAAAGTCTGAAAACAAATAGGAAAACAACATTAGGATACCAGTCACTAAAAAAAAAATAATCCTGAAAGCTAGATAAGTCTACAATTACCAATGAGAACACACACAAGTACAAACATTTCTTACCAATCGTTCATACTCTCTTTTTTTTAAGAAACAAAGCTATAAGATAAGGATTGGTGTACATGTTTTGGTTTTATTTTAAACTAGAGACACAGTACAGATAGCTGTATCTGGACACAGTGAGATGTGTCTTAAATTCATTCTTCCATGAGAATTAGTTATAATGATGTAGAATAGGTCCAGCTTTGGCAAGGTAGGTTTGCCTAGTTAGATTTTCTCTACAATTTTCAAGCAGAAAAAGTTTTTCTTCCTGTTTTATCTGATGGGAGGGGGAGGAGGGTGGTGTTACAAGATCCAAACAAGCACAGATCATCAGAGCGGCTAGAGCAGAGTTTCCCAACTTATGGGTCTGAACCCAAATATGGTCACCATTACATTTCAAAAGGGTTGCCAAGTGTCTCCCCAGGTGGCTCTGCCCCCTCCTCCCCATTTTTGAATTGCCTTGGGTCACCAAGTCTTCCTGAATTGTCAAAATGGGTCTCTATCTGCAAAAAGGTTGGGAACCGCTGGGCTAGAACTTAGGACCTCAGTAACCAGCATGTGTTGCAGGAATGTGGAATTAGTCAGAACTATACTGGGCAGATGTGACAACTCGTAGTATTGGATGCCATCAGATGGTTAAGGAACATCTATTTAGAACACGACTGGTTATCAGCAATACCCAGAGAGATGAGCTGGCATGCCATGACATTGAGAAACAAAGTCAGGAAAATAAGTGGAATTAGAGATGTTAGCGAGTAGTCAAGTGGATTATCAACTACTCACTTTCCCACTCCCCCCTTACTGCTTCTCTGAGAGGCAGCAAGGGGGGGGGGGGGGAAACAGGAGCTGGTGCTGGGAGGGAGCTGAAAGCCGGTTTCTCCCAGCACCAGCTCTGCAGCACCACCTCCCCACCTCCCGTTGCCTCTATCAGAGGCAGCAAGGGAGGCTGCTATGAAGCAGCTTCTGCCCACCACAGGCCGAGACTTGCTATGGGTAGAGGATGTTCTGGCAGCAGCCCCTGTCGGCGGGGGTCCCAGTGGGGAGCTGGGCCCCCCCGTGGCCAGGGGCTGCTGCCACCAAGCAGCCCCTTTTCGTGGCAGCCTGGGCTGGCTATGTGCACGAGCTGCTGGACTCAGTGCGAGCCAGGACCAAGCAGTGCTGGCCCACACTGGTCCGGGACACTGCGCCTCTGCATTTTAAATGTAGTAAGAGCCTGACGGCTTTTACTGCATTTTAAATGCAGAGCCGCAGTCCAGGTGGCTCCCGGTGTCAGCTCGAGTACGGACTGCTCAGTCCCAGCTGGAGTCAGCACCCGGAGCTACCCCTGCTGCAGGTATGTTGACTACAATTTGTATCAACTACACAATTAGTCAGATAACGACAATTTCATATTTCTAACTGAAATACTTCTCTGATCGATAACAACTAAAGGACAACCTATCCTAAACACTCAATTACTGAGACACAATTTACACTCATTGCGATGTTTGTTTTTCTACATCTCTCTCTCTCTCAAATTTTTGACAAGTGATGTTCCCAAATATTTGGATGCTAAAATTTAAACTGTATTGTTAAATTTATTCAACTACATTTGGATTATCGCTGATTATGTACTAGATTGAACAAGGAGTTTGGTGGCACTTTAAAAGACTTACAAATTTATTAGGGTATTTTTAAACCAAACTTTGTACTGTTGGACAATTTAAGCACTATCCCCAGAAGTGCCAGCATTCCTTCCTTATCCTGTGCATTATATAATTGTAACATTTGTTTTAAAAACAGATTTTAAAAAACTATTATTGTACTGTAAATGGCTGCCTTGTTTCACCTGAAATACATTGATCAGTCACCACTGTAGTTGAAGTGTACGTCTGTATGTGTCATACACTGTAGTTCATAAAGTACTTTGAGAAAAGGCTGTCTTGTATAAACTCCTATATTCTTGTGCATTTTATCCATATAGAGCTGAGTGTGCCTTTGGTGTTCTACAAGACACAGAAGACATGCTCCCCCTCCCCCAAAAAAACAATAATGCATCAATGAAGTTTTCTATTCTGATCAAATCACCGGAACTTAAATTTGAACGTGATTTAGCGGTTTAAAAAAAAAAAAAAACCACAAGCTACCATTGGAGAAGAATCTAAAATTCACAAAATCTTTAATTAAATAGATTTGGTAGACAACAGACACTTGAAACTTTGCAGAACTAGGCGAGAACATGAAACATCTGGGTTTACAGACAAAAATGACCCAGAACATTTGCTTGAGGTAATGGCAAAACTCATCCAAAACCTCATGAAAACAGATATTGCACATGATCCTGTTTATGTTAAAAGGAGTTATAGAATTCTCATGTGCAAAATCAGAGAAGGACAACAATGCCAGCACTATTATAGTTGCTCTTGACGTGCTAAAGCAAAACAGCTTTTATCTACAAAGTCAACAAGCTCCTGTTTATTTTCCTGATAAGAGACCCACCCTACAAGCACATCAGAAAGAGTCGGTCCTCTAAAGAAAGCATTCAGACAGAAGGGAAATGAAAAGATCATATGGGGGTGGGGGAGATTAAGAAGTGAGAAGACATGCAAGTCATGCAGAGTGAAAATTATCTCAAGTGACCATTCATAGGGCTGACAAAGCAATTGCTTAACACAGATCCTCTAATAAAAGTGGAACACTTTGGGAGGTTTTGTTAGCTAGGCAGTGTCCTGTCTTTTGTAAAACATTCACTGTATTTCAGAGGTTTTTACCAGTACTGTTGCTTAGATTACAAGAAGAGAGTTGCCAAAACCACAGCTTGTCCTTGATTCTACTTGCAGCTGAACAGTTTAAGCTCCAGTTTAGCTGCACTGGATGCTGACACCAGTTGTTAGCAATGGATAATTTTCACAGTGTTGTACACTGGCTTTCAAACAAACAGGGGTCTGTACCCCTGCAGATATTCAGAGGTCTTCCAGGGGGCACCATCCACTCATTTAGATATTTCCCTAGTTTTACAATAGCTACATAAAAAACACTAGTAAAATCAGTACAAACTAAAATTTCATACAATGACTTGTTTACACTACTCTATATGATGTATGCTGAAATGTAAGTACAATATTTATATTCCAATTTATTTATTTTATAATTACATCGTAAAAAGGAGAAAGTAAGCAATTTTTCCATAATGGCGTGCTGTGACGAATTCATATTTTTATGTCTGATTTTCTAATCAGTAGTTTTTGAGTGAGGTGAAACTTGGGGTACTCAAGACATCTCAGACTCCTGAAAAGGGTATTGGAGTCTGAAAAGGTTGAGAGCCCCCCTGTAGACAAAGCTTAAGAACTCCATAAGCCTACAGAATCAAGCTGTTAGTCAGTGGACAAGTATAACTTCTATAAAATATTCCAGAGGAATCTCTTCTTTAAGTATCACCATACCAGAGACAATTCAAATGACATTTAGGCTTATTTAAAATTGGAAGAAATAATAAGGGGCTCTCAAGTACCCCCAGCTGCAAGTTCTGTGATGCCAACTACGAAAAATGAGATGAAAGTATTTATAAAAAACCCAACATCTACACATATAGTATTCGATATAAGTGAATGAGACACTATTAGCCTCTATAGAAAGGGAGCAAAAATCAACAAATTCTGTTGTTTTGGCAAAGTTGCATTTTAAGTTAAAGAGAAAAGAAGGACACCAGCATCACACAATATTAAGAGAAGGAATAAGTTGTATACATTCTGCTTGAAATCAACCGGCTGATGTGTGGGTTTTTTTTTTTTTATTTGGCACCCTGCTTGGAAAAATAAACAGTGGCAAAAACGTTGCAAAGATTCAGACTTCCTGCATGTATGTGTTTACTGTGGTAGCTTTCAAATGGACACAAATTACAAAGTGATATGATCATGTAAGACCATGTTGGCCAAGCCACTAGCCAAATGTGGCTATTTGGCTGGCTGAATGTGGCTAGTTCGCTATAGCAGCAGGACACCACGGCTGTAAGAGGATCCACAAGAGCAGACTCTTATTCCCACAGAGAGTCTTACTGATTTCAATGTGATTCTATAATTTGTGCTTCCAGAACCCTTTATTGACCTGGGGATTCTAACGGTAAGTAGATATGAGAAATACTTAATAAACTGGTACCACAGGGAAGGACTGTAAAGAATGGGAATGTATTGCTTACAAAGGCTGATTCGATTTAAGTTTTCCTAAGATTTTGGGGGTTTTTTTTGTTTGTTTGTTTGTTTGTTTAAAGACTTTCCTCATAAAGATGAGCCCCGCCATGTCCACTAGACACCGAGGAACAACAAGTCTCTGCTTCTGTTCTGCCCCATAAATCAATGGAGTTATAGCAATGAGTGTAAATTGCCTGTTTGCTTTTCTACATCCATCCCTCTAAAATTTTTCACAAGTTATCTACTCAAATATTTGGATGTGCCCCAGAAAGACATTAGATCAAAAGATAAAGACTTACACTTCTCTCTTTTTTTTTTAAATGCAGTTTAAAAAATGTGGACAAATGTTTGGAAAACAAATTTATGCAAGTCTAAAATAAAGAACATAAGTATATTTAAGCTCACCTTCATTGTGGCTTCTTCTACAGCAAAACGCTCTGCACCAAAACTAGTTTAACTCAAGAATAACAGGAAGTAAAAAAGCCTTAAGTTTCCTGTTATGCTGAGACTTATATGGGATACTGGGAACAATTTAATTGGGTCATCCCAGGATGAACTATGTCATCTAGAAACTGTAACTAGGAAGTGCATCTAGTCTGTATGACTTTGCAGGAAGGCAGACAGACAGACAGACAGACAATGAGAGGCTAGAGGAAGGTTTTGCTTGTGAGTAATATATAATGTTACTTGAAGCAAAGAAGCCCTTATAAAGGTTGTCTAGCCATAACAAAAACACAGCCACTAAACTGTTCAGTAAAGAACGGTTACTTACCTCGTAACTGTGATTCTTCGAGATGTCTTGCTCATGTCCATTCCAATATAGGCGTGTGCACGCAGCATGCACGCGCTGTCAGAAGTTTTCCCCTCAGCAGTACCCTTAGGGCCAGCAGGGACCCCCCTGGAGTGGCGCCAGTATACCAACCCATATATACCCCTGCTGGCCCCCTCACCCACTCAGTTCCTTCTTACCGGCATACTCCGGATAAAGGGCGGTGGGCGGGGATTTGGAATGGACATGAGCAACACATCTCAAAGAATCACAGTTACGAGGTAAGTAACCGTTCTTTCTTCTTCGAGTGATTGCTCACGTGCATTCCAATATAGGTGACTCCAAAGCAGAACATAAGGAGGCGGGCTGGACGATGAAACTAGAGAGGCATGGAGGACCGCCCTACCCAGGGCAGCATCCCCTCTGGCCTCATGTGACAGTGCATAGTGGTTGACAAATGTATAGACAGAGGACCATGTGGTGGCTCTGCCGATGTCCAGGATGGGAACCTGTGCCACTGCCTTCATGAAGTGCGCTCTAAGGGGCGGAGCCAAAACGCCCGCCAGGGTGTAGCACTCCCTGATGCAGGCGGCCAAGAGGCTATCTGCTGGGTGGACACGGGCTGGCCCCTCATGCACTCTGCGATAGCCACAAAAAGTTGTGGCTATTTCCGGAACGGTTTGGTCCCGTCTAAATAAAAGGCTAGCGCCCTACAGATGTCTAGAGTGTGTTAAGCCTACTCTTTCCCAGATGCATGCGGTTTAGGGTAAAAAACCAGCAGGAAGATGTTCTCGGAGGTGTGGAAAGATGACACCACCTTTGGCAGGAAAGCCAGGTGAGGGCGGAGCCAAACCTTATCCTTAAAAAATACCGTGTAGGGGGAGATCTGATGTGAATGCCCTAAGCTCAGATACCCGCCTGGCGGAAGTGATCGCCACCAGGAGAGCCACCTTATAAGATAGGTGGAGGAGGGAGCACGTCGCTAACGGTTCGAACGGGGGTCCCATAAGTTTGGAGAGAACCAAGTTCAGGTCCCACTGAGGAACAGGCTGGCAGACGTGGGATAGAGCCTGTCCAGCCCTTTCAGGAACCTGTTGACCATTGGATTGGTAAATAGGGTTTTTCCCCCTTTCCCCGGGTGAAAGGCCAAGATGGCCGCCAGGTGAACCCTGATGGAGGAGGAAGAAAGATGCTGGAGCCTAAGGCCCAACAGGTAATCTAGGATCAGGGGGATTGGAACCCACCTTGGGTGCACCCTCTTCTGGGAAGCCCAACAGCAGAACCGCTTCCACTTAGCCAGATACATGGCCCTGGTAGAGGGTTTCCTGCTACCCAGGAGGACCTCCTGAACCCGTTCAGAGCACTGGAGCTCCTTTACTGTTAACCACAAAGCTTCCGCACTGTCAGGTGCAGCGATTGCAGGTCCGGGTGACGGAGCCTGCCCGAGTCCTGGGATATCAAGTCCAGGACCAGTGGGAGGGATACGGGCCTCTCACAGGAGAGGCTGAGGAGGGTCGAGAACCAATGTTGCCTGGGCCATGCCGGGGCAATTAGAATCAGGGACGCCCTGAACTCCCACACTTTCAGGAGGACCTTGTGAACTAGTGGAAAAGGCGGGAAGGCATACAACAGGCCTCGCAGCCAGGGGAGGAGGAAAGCATCCCCTAAGGAACCCTGTCCCAGGAGGGAGCAGAAACGCGGGCACTTCTTGTTCTGCCCAATGGCGAACAGGTCCAGGTGGGGAGACCCCCCACGCATGGAAGATGGAATGGGCTACATCCCAGCGCAGGGACCACTCGTGACCCGCAAAAGATCTGGTCAGCCTGTCCACCAGGACATTCTGGGAGCCTGGGAGATAGGAGGCCATCGGGTGGATGTACACCCCAATGCAGAGGTCCCACAGGCGGATCACCTCCAAGCACAGGCGAGGGGAACGGGCCCCGCCCTGCTTGTTTATGTACGACACCGCTGTCATGTTGTCCAACAGAACGAGGATGGACTTGCCCCTCAGGTGGGGAAGGAAAACCACACAAGCCAATCGGACTGCCCAGAGTTCCCTGACATTGAAATGCAGGGAGATTTCGTCCGCAGACCACATACCTTGCATGTGGAGGTCTCCTAGGTGAGCTCCCCAGCCTGTGTCCGACACGTCCGTGACCAGTCGGATGGACAGCACTGGTCTGGAGAATGGGACCTCTGCACAGACCTCCGCCTGGTGGGTCCACCATTCCAATGCAAGGAGGATGGGGGCGGGGACTGTCAGCCCCCTGTCCCAAGAGTGGACGACCGGGTTGTGGACTCGCAATAGCCACATTTGGAGCAGGTGCATGCGCAGTCTGACGTGCTGCACTACATAAGTGCAGGCGGCCATGAGACCCAGTAGACGCATGCAAGTCTGGGTGGTGGTCACTGGAACATTCTGGAGCGCCCTGACCGCTGTCTGTATCATGAGAAACCAGGAGCTGGGAAGAGAGGCTCTCTGTGCCGGGGAATCTAGGGTGGTGCCCACAAACTCTATTATCTGGGTAGGAGTCAGGGTCAACAGAAGGCCTAAGTCTTCGAAGAGTTTGTGGGCTGTGGAGATGTGGGCTCTCACCCAAGTATGACTCCCCTTTCAGAAGCCAATCGTCTAGGTAGGGGAACACTTGGACACCCCTTTTTCTGAGCTCGGCAGCCACCACTGCCATGCATTTGGTGAAGACCCGAGGGGCCGCAGAAATACCAAAGGGGAGGGCCGTGAACTGGAAATGGTCTGGGCACACAGTAAACCGTAGGAAACTTCGATGGCGGGAGGTAATTGAAATGTGAAAATAAGCGTCTTAAGTCGAGGGCAGCGTACCAGTCTCCAGGGGCTAAGGAAAGGATAATGGATGCCAGAGCCACCATTTTGAATTTCATCTTGACGATGAAGGAATTTAGAGCTCTAAGGTCCAGAATGGGACAAAAGCCCCCTTTCGCCTTTGGAACCAGAAAATAACGGGAATAGAATCCCCTGTTCCGAAACTCGGGGGGGAACGCGTTCCACCACCCCTAGCATGAGGAGATGATTTACTTAGTCCTGTAGCAGAGGCTCGTGAGAGGGGTCCCTGAAAAGGGACGGGGTAGGGGTTGGGAAGGAGGGGGCAAGTGGAAAGGGATTACATAACCCCTTTCCGCTATCTCCAGCGCACATCGGCCCGACGTAACAGACTGTTGCCACTCCTGCTTCTACGGCGGGCGAAGTCGGGGCATGGGCCCTGGGAAGACACTCTAGGAACATTCCTATTTGAGTAGGTACGACTCTGGGTAGCAGGAGTGTGCAGGCCCAAGGACTTTATCACCACCCTGGTATCCTTGAGGCCATGAAGCCTCTGGTCGGGCTGCTCCGAAAAGAGCGAGGGGCCCTCGAACGGGAGGTCTTGAATGGTGTTTTGGGGCTCCAGCAGCACCCCAGAACCCTGGAGCCATGAACTACAGCGCAGAACCACCCCAGTGGCCCTCACTCGAGCTGCGGCGTCCGCCACGTCGAACGCCGCTTGAAGAGCCGCTCTGAAGATTGCTCTCCCCTCTTTGTGAAGAGCCTTGTACTCCGAGCCCCTAGGGAGTCCCCAGGGAGCAAGTCCGTAAACTTGTCCACGGATGCCCAGGTGTTGTATATATAACGGGACAAGAGGACTTGCTGGTTGGCAATGCGATATTGGATGCTCCCAGACGCGAAGACCTTCCGTCCCAGCAGGTCAGACTTTTTGGCCTCCCTGTTCTTAGGGGTGGCAGCAGGCTGCCCTTGTCTCTCCCTTTGATTAACGGCTTGCACCACCAATGAGCCCGGGGGAGAGTGAGAGAAGAGGTGTTTGTTACCCTCTTGAGGTCCAAAATACCTCCTTTCTGCACACTTATCCATTGGAGGAAAGGAGGCAGGGGTTTGCCAAAAGGCTTTGGAGATTTTGGCCACTATTTTGTTGACCGGTAGAACCACTCTAGAGGGGGTGTCGGCATGCAGATTGTCAACAGTAGGATCCGAGTCGTCGGAAACCTCCGCTTAAACCCCCAAACTTTGGGCTAGGCGGCGGCGAAGGTCCTGATAGGCTCTAGTGTCCATGGAGGACATGGACGGGGTGGAGTCGGCTAATGCCTCATCCAGGGAGAAGGACGATGACCCCTTTTGGACCTCACCCAGAGGGTCATTCTTGTGACCTGGATCATCAAAGGTGTCCATGGACGAAGAGGGGGGAGGTTGGCTCACCGGAGCCGCACTCCCCCCTGGAATGGGGACAACTGGCCTGGAGGTAGAAAACGTCCCGAGGTGGGGGACTTGACCAGAGGTGTCACTGATGGAGGAACTCGTGGCCCCAAAGAGACAGCAGCCGGTCTGGGGGGTGTTCGCGCCTTGGCTTTGGTGATAAGCCCAGGGAGTCCAGAAGGGCCATTGCCCCGGAGGCGGAGAGGGCCATGTTTGCACCATGGGTACCAGGACCAGCTGAGCCCACTGTTGCTGGTACAGGAGCGGAGGACTACGGTGCCGGGAATGGTGCCAAGAGTGGGAGTGGCATCACGAGCAAGACCTGGAGGCCCTTGAGGACCGGACGGATTCCGCCTCAGAGTCAGACAAATACTCCGAGGCGGACCAGGACGGTGCCAACGCGGGTGCCAAAGGAGTTGCAATGCGCCGAGACATGAACTCCGGCTTGCTGCGCGGGGGTCCTACATGGAGGTAGGTGCCGATGGGCCCCGGGGCGGTGACAGCGCTGGGCGATGTTGCTGCACTGAGTCCGATGCCATGTCTTTGGATGGTACCGGGGGTGTCGGTGCCTCTATGTCCGGTGCCGCATGCGGTGCCATCGGGGCCGGGCAATGTCTGCCCTCATGCACCATGTTTTCAGTCACCCCAGGGGGTGATCGGTGCCGAGCATCCCTGTGCCGCCTAGAGGGTGCTGGAATCAGAGGAGGAAGGGAGGGGGAGGACTCGATTAGAACCTTTGCTGCCTCCAAGGCCTCTGATGTGCATAGCTCTAGGAAGTCCTCCAGAGGGCTGATGTCCCCTCGCTGGGAGGCAGGCCCGCCCGACCTAGAAGGTCCGGTCTCTGTGCTTGTCAGCACCACGTGCCCCACTGGAGGGTGCACGGAGGGTGCGTGCCTTGGTGGGGATCGACCCCTGTTAGGTCGCCTCTTCTTCTGTGGCACCGGCAACTGAGAGCGGTGCCAGGGCCCCTGCAGTGCCGGAGGGGCATGGTGCACGGAACTGTCGCACACCGAGGCCGGTGCGCTCTGGGAGGCTGGTGCCGAGTCTGGTGCCAATCAGAGAGCCGCTTCCATGAGGAGGATCTTAAGGCGCGACTCCCTCTCGCGTTTCGTCCTGGGCTTGAAGGCCTTACAGATTTTACAGGCTTCTGTAAGGTGTGCTTCTCCCAGACACTTTAAGCACGATGAGTGTGGGTCACCGCACGGCATAGGCCTATTGCACTTTCTGCAGGGCTTAAAGCCTTGCGGGCCCACGGCATGCTGCGGCGGGGAGCAATCAACAAAAAACACAACAAAAAAGTCTTTAACTTAAATTGCAGACACTTAACTGAAGATTAACTAAAGATTGAAGAAGAACAATGAAGACAACAATCATGCTGAGGAGCTGAGGGTTGTTCCGATGACTGTCACAGCGGTAAGAAGGAACTGAGTGGGTGAGGGGGCCAGCAGGGGTATTTATGGGCCAGTATACCGGCGCCACTCCAGGGGGCTCCCTGCTGGCCCTAACGGTACCGCTGAGGGAAAAACTTCCGACGGCGCGTGCACACCCCTATATTGGAATGCACATGAGCAATCACTCGAAGAAGAACTTCTGTTCTTTGAGATGTGTTGCACACATCATCCATTCCACTCAGTGTCAGGACATCCAGTCATGGCAGTCAAACTTTTCCCCGCCTCAGTGGCACCCATCAATTGGCTCAAGCTTCTTTTGCTGCCATGTAGCACTAGGCACTAAACCCCATCCCACCCCTCCTTGCTGGAACTCCAATAAAGAAGGCTAGATTAATGGGACATGAAATGGACACATGCAGCACATATCAAACAACAACAGTTATGGAACAGATTCGTAAACATTTTTAATTTGAGTGACTGTACATGTGTATTATACTCCCGCAAATACCAACAAAATAAGAGATTGGATTGGGGTCTAGATTGGAGAAAAACTCGTCCAACTTTAGCAGTCTCTGGAGTCTTGAGCCACACCACATTAGGAAGCAAACCTGGACAGAGGACTATCTTGCCACTCTACAAATGTCAGGGATTGGAAATTATACCAGAAAGGCTGCCAAACCTAATGTGACCTAATCTAATGAACTGACACGGCCTGGCAGAAGAACATTAACCAAGTCATAGTATGTGCATATATCGGATACAATTCAGGAAGAAATTCTCTGGTGCAGGCTGACCAACCTCTTACTCTGGTTACCCCTGCTACAAGCTCCCTCCCTGTCCAGAAAAAACACTAAGGATCGACTGACATCCAAAGTATGCAAACACTGTTCCTCCGTGCTTGTATGTGGCTTTGGGTAAAATGCAAGCAAATAAATTCCTTAGCTGATAGTGTAAAGAAGAAACCACCTTTGGCTTGAACTTCAGATGAGGAAGCAGGTAAGCCTTATCCTTAAAAAACACTTGCATATGGAAGCCTTGATATTAATGCCCATAGCTCCCCTACTCTTCTGGCAAAGGTAACAGCCACCTTCATTGATTGCTGCAGCACAGATCAGAGCAACAAGGTCAAATGGGGAACCTAAGTCTTGACAATCTGTAGCCAGACATGAACCCCATCTTGTTTTTCCCCCCCCCAGAGAGCAAGAGAAAGGCAGTCAGCCTTTGATGCCCTGGGAATGCAGGTGTGCTGCTTGTCCCTGACTCTAATAAACAGAAACCAGACAGTAAATGGGCTAGCTGACAACCAGGGGACCTCCTGCCGCCCTGATGGCTAGCACCAGTAATTGACATGCCTACACTGTCCCAGGAGAGGAATCTTTGCCCATCACATACCAGAGGTGCCCATTGTCTGCAGTTTCCCAGGTGTGAATTATGCTTTGCACCCTTCCGTGGGAAACTTGGCATTCAAAGCCATTTTTCCTAATTGGCCACTTGAGACCAGGAAGAAGCCTACGTGACCCAAGGGGTATAAAGAGGGGTTTAGTAGCCCACCCCATTTGAGCTCCAATCTATACCTGCTGGCAGGTATATGTTGTCTCCCGAGGTCTGTGGGACGCCCAGCCTCGCCCTACTTCTTCCCGAGGGATTGAGAGAAAGACGCTGGCCACGCCAAGTCTGGAACGCAGGGGTGAGAATTATACCTTCAATGTGTTTCTTATGTGTACACTTTAATTTAGTTACTCTATTATAAGTTTCTCTAATCAACCTGTTTCACTTCTATTGTAAACAAGAAAATAAGATTGTGCCCTCATTCACTTTATAAGTTTAAATATATATATTGAACCAAGTTTTCTTTCTTCTTTCTTTTCGTTCTCCTACAAATAAACAAGTGTGGTTTGAGTTTCTGACTTGAACCCGTGCTGCTGTACCCGAACCGAACACAAACAAAAGAACTCCAGCTGGTCATAAGGGACAGATATAGGGAGAGCTTGAGCGTTGGATCGTGTCGCTTCCAGGGGACAGATCCGTTGGGGCACCTCTCAGCCTCCCCAGGCTGCCCACTGCGACGGGACTTTGTGTCCTAGCAGTCAAAGTCTGAGGTGTAAAGCTCTCCCTGTTAAACTCTGGGGCGTCTGTCAGCCTGTTGGCTGCCCACTGCAAAGGATCCCGATCCTAGCAGTAAAGACACGGACGTTAAACTCTTTGGGGCACCCGTCAACCTCTTCCAGGTTGCCCACTGCTAAGGGACCCCACTCCTAGCAGTTAAAGTCTCGGGTGTATAGCTCACACACACCACTCACTGCCCTGACCACCGGCTGACACAATCCTAAATGTATATCCTGTGGTGGTATAATCTGACTAAGACTTTTTAAAGGTTTATACACATGTCATCAGAAAAAAAAAATTAATTAACTATCCACTTTAGATTGGAACACAAAGAGCTTCCAGATGATGGAACTAATTGCAAAATCCTGGTGTTTCAGATATAACAGCTAGTCCAGAATATACTGAAGAAGAGGTCAGTGACGTTCTGTGCTGATGAGACCAGGGAGAAAAATGTGTCCCCTTAGAGAAGGAAACAGCACATATAGAAGGTTTTCTACTATAGCAGTTTCTTCTGAATGTCTTTCACGTAGGCCTGCTCTCTAATATCTAGTCATAGAATATCCATGCAGTTAAGTGAAGGGACTGTAGGTTCAAACAGAGGATTAGGACCAAATCTAATGGAAGCTGAAACTGGCAGCATCACTGACAGTACCAAGAGAGTAGAGAACTAGTGCTGATGGGCTGATGCTGGAATGGTAAGAATGACTCCGGTCTGGTCCACTCCCATCTTCAGTAATACCCAGTGAATGAGTAGGAAAGCACAGAAGAGCTTGCCTGACCATATCAGTAAAAAGCGTTATAAAATAACTTCTACTCCTATTCAATAATCCCATTCATACACCTAAAGACCACATCAGTCCTTTTAGCCACAGCTTTGCATTGGGCACTCTCATTCCACTATGTATCTAGCATGAGTCCCAACCCTTATTCAAACTCACTGCTTCACAAGGAAGAGTTCCCTCATCTCGGAAATAAAACCTGCGTTCTTTGTTCCTAGATGTCTGACCATGCTAAAAAAAACCCCAACCATCATTTACTTGGTCCCACTTACCAGGGGACCCAGATTGCTCTTGAATCACCTGTGCTTTTCATTATTTTCCATTCCACATTGCAAACATGCTCCTATGGCTGAAGCCAAATCAGCAGCCAGACTGGAGCTGATGTGGGTGTGGGGTCCTCAAAAGTTTAAAAATGGTGACATTGCTTTAAATTAAAAAAAAAAAAAAAAATCTGCCTCCTATCCCTCCCCGCCCAAATGTTAGTCACTTCCCCCTTTTTTTTGCCAGCTATATCGGTGGCTATCTGAAACCCAAGTGGCTTCTCCTGCTACTATAGATGCTTCTAATGCAGCCTTGAGAGCAGACCATGTGTGCAAGATTGTAGCCCAAGGCAGAAGTTCCTCTGCCCTAGTTTCTCTTTCTTCCCAGTAACAGATCAGCCTTTAAGAAAACACATGTAGCTTGCCTTTTTTAGCCAACAATTGACAGCTCCCACCATGAATATCACCCAACCTTCTGAGCAGCTTGGGAGGGGAGGAGAGGGGGAAGACGACAGACAAGGGGAAAAAGGGAACCAAGACAAGAGGAACGGAGAGGAAGGGGAAAGAAGAGATGGTAATGACAACTTGCTAGGAAATGGCATGAGGAACACTGCTCCTACCCACATCTGCCAAACCATTGCAAAAAGTTGAGATTCATAAGATCTGAAGACAAACAGAAAGACAGAAAGAAAAATTAAAAAAGAGTAGCTGCACATAATTGGGTGGCCAAGCCGCTTCAGTGTAGGAGTGCCATATGGTTTAGTAGCTAAAAAAATACAAGTATTAAAATATAAAATTGTTTCATGTGTGCAAATATATGGGACAGACTAGAATAAAATCTAACCCAGATATAAAGTGAACTTTTCAGAGATAAAACTTCATAGCATTAAGACATTGCAAAGCCTAGATCAGTGGTTCCCAAATTGGGGGGGAAAAAAAAAAAAAAAAGATGAAATAAAAAAAATAAAAATGAACATAGAATCGTGGTCACCAACCCGTCAATCGCGATCAGTTAGTCAATTTTGGGGGCACGACCAGTTGACTGCGAGGCATCCCAGCCCCCTCGTTATTCCCCACCACCTGCGAAAATGGAGGTAGCCCAGCTTCCTGCGGCATGGGGGAGAAGTGCCACAGCTGTGTGCCAGGTTCCGCATCTCAGGAAGCGCGCAGGTGGCTCTTGCCCTCCCCCAAACAGCCAGCGCACTTTCTGAAAGGCCAGGTCTGTCACGTCGCCGGGGACCTCCTTCCCCCAGCTTCCTGCCTTCCTTCCTGCGCAGGAGGGGGGCGGGAGGAGAGTAGGAGTCCCAGGATTGCGCGCCAGCTCCAACTTCTCAGGAAGTGCACCAGCTGTCATGGGGAACGGAGGAAGAGTTTAATGACATGTACATAGCGGCAAGAATGGGCTTTGATGGGGATCCACAAACTGTCTGGAAGGGCAATAGAGGGTCCACACTAGTGAAAAAGATTGGGAACTACTGGCCTACATAGTTTTAATTCCAATATTTAGTAATTCCAATATCTCTCAGAAATCTACAATAGTAGGCAATATAAATATAATTATATAAAATGTACATATTGGTACACACTAAACAAAAAGCTAATAGTGAAGGAGAAATTTCTTTTTTTTTTTTTTGGTAAAGATATCTGAAAATCTTCAGCTAAAGCCTTTCCTATCCACAAGGTGAATAAAAATATGATTTTAAAACAAGCCATTTAAATTCAATACAGGTACATCTTTAAAATAACATCTTCTTAAAACTAAATTTTAAATGGACAACTCATGTTAAGATCTAAAATTATTAAAGTAATTTAAATTAAATAAAAAAATTAAGTAGTGCATGTTTGCTGTCAAGCTTTAAAGAAAATCAAACCACTGAATTATAAATCACTGGTGCAACAGAGAGGCCTATGGTGCGAAGTAGAAAAGAGTTTAATCATTCTTCCCAAGCAACTCCTCTGGTCTTAGACCTGTCAAACTCTCCATAGCTAATACCATGAAATTAGTGTACTTATACACAAAGGGCAGTATGTAAGGTCTCCGTTGAAAGGTTGGAACTTATCAATACTCAATCATTGTGAGATGTATGTGTAAGTAATATTTAAAGGAACAGTGTAACCAGACTGAAAATTACCTTATGGTCTTGGAGTGAAGGTGAGTCACCAGGGAATTGATACATCTCAATGAGGGTCCATTCAAGTTGTCACCCCCCTCCGAGCTAGCCAATTACCTAATGTATTGCTCAACTGTCTACCTTTGCACCAACCCAGAAAAACAGCAGAGAAACTATCAGAATCAATTATAAGGGTTGGGGCCCCACTTGCAGCCCCCACACAGCCGGGGTCCTGCTGATCCATGCGGGCACGGCCCTGCCTGCCATCCCCACACAACCAACTGCACTTAGTCAGGGCAACTCCATCCTGCCTAAGTTGGCTGTCCAACCGGTTACCCAGTAAGCATTCCAGTAAGCCTAATGCTTACCAGGTAACCAGGTAACTGGTTAACCTTTTACATTCCTAATTTGGGAAGACTTAAGGTAATGCCAGATTCCCTCTCTGACACAGACACACACAACTGCCTGGGTCTTCTGAAACTTTGTTTGCAGCAAGTACCTTAAAATGGCACTGTCAGGGTTGCCAGTAAGGCATTCTTGGAATTTTCAAGTCAGCTCTTAGCAGACTTTCTTTGAAACCTAAAATTGAATGAAGCTTAAGACTATTTCAAGTGTTGTTAGTCTTAGAGTTGGAAGAAACAAAGAAACGTTGAGAATGCAACTGCATTTGTACTTTCAAATGGAAAAGCCTCAGCATCTTCACGAACCTACCTGCTCAGTTAATTATAAACTAATATCAAGTCACACTTCAATCCCGATGCATTGCAAACTGCTATATAAAATGTAAAAATGGTACAGAGGGGTATAGTCTCTTCCTCGCCTTTGAAATGTAACTAGGGTAAAAAACTGTCAACACTTAACAGTTTAAAAAACATTACAAAATTATTACAGGCAAGAGTTAGAGGGTATATTTTCCAGCTGGAACTGCAGGTGGAATGTGGGTTGTCAGAATGCAATTGCCAGAGTTGTAATTTGACTAGAACACTAGAGAACAAAATCTTCCTCTTGCAAACAAAAACATGTGCAAGCATTAATTTGTGCAAGTGGTAGGTATCTCAGTTTTAGATCTCATCAAAAAAAAAAAAA
This sequence comes from Pelochelys cantorii, assembly GCA_032595735.1. Taxonomy (NCBI): domain Eukaryota; kingdom Metazoa; phylum Chordata; order Testudines; family Trionychidae; genus Pelochelys; species Pelochelys cantorii. The sequence goes on along the minus strand of CM064326.1, from coordinate 110,558,870 downwards.
AAAAAAATCAGTGTCTTCAGCAGAACAGACCCCATGGAATTAATTTAATACTAACTCAATGGAAAGAATGCCACATGTAGACTCGTTAATTCCATGTCTTGCAGTATCCATGTATGCCTTGGAGATCTCCTAGCAGAGCACAGATAGGCTAATCCTCGCCTCCAAACAACCCTCTAACCTGAAACAAATTCCTTCCAGCAACCATTCAGGACACCCCAATCATACTCACCCAGGAACCCACCCCTGCAATAAAATCCGGTGCCAACTCTGTCCACACATCTACACAAGCAACATCACCACAAGACCTAACCACATAAGCCATCACATCCGAGGCTCATACAACTGCACATCCACTAACATGAAATATGCCATCAAGTGCCAGCAATGCCCCTCTGCCACGTATATTGGCCAAAATGGACAAAGGATTAATGGACACCAATCAGATATTTAAAATGGTAACACAGAGAAACCTGTTGGAAAACATTTTAACTTAACTTGCCCAGACATTCACTAATGGATCTAAAAGTGGCTATCTTCTTGAAAAGTAATTTCAGAAACCAGCTAGAGAGAGTGTGCACAACTGGCCTTCATATGTAAATTTCACAAATTCACACAAGGATTGAACAAAGACATATCTTGGAAGGGCCATTATATTCAACACCCAAATTACATCAGAAGCTAAATATCGGGTACATACAGCCCACTCTATTAGCCTCATTTAGCACAGACGCTTTAATTGACAGTCTTTATTTTCCCTCTCCTCCCCTCTTTTTCTGCTGTATATTTGAACCCCTGTACCCTTGCTCCATATTTATCATCTGAAGAACTGGCCTGTACCCACAAACACTCATGAAACTATCAATATTTTTTAGTTAGCCTCTAAGGTGCTACAGGACCATTCGTTGTTTTTGAAGGTTTCTTAGCAGAGTAATGACTCAGTCTCACATTGCTTAGCTTACAAAATCTGATAGAATCACACAGTACCATGACTGCAAACATATCAGTGAGTCAACATTTATACCTAAGAATCTTAAAATTGACTCAAGCGCTAAAAATAATCCCACTTCCTTTCAACAGACAAGACATCAGACCTAAAATGGCCTTGATGCCATGAGGACACATCGGGTGCATCTACACTGCAACCATAGCTCGAAATAAGATATGCAATTTGAGCTATGCAAATTGCATATCTTATTTCACGAGTGTTTCAAAATAAACTATTTCAAAACTTCCCTTAATCTTCGTGGAATGAGGTTTATAAGGACGTCAGAATAGCAAGCCTATTATTTCAAATGCTATTTAAAAGCCTGTTTAAAAGATGCAGAATAGCTATTTTGGGATATCGGAAGTATCCCAAAATAGTGCCGCAGTGTAGACATATCCAAACTGCTGGTAGGGATGTTTGCATATAGTCGAGTACATGATTTACTGATAGGATTAACCCATAGGCCTAGGCTTATCTACTACACACACTTTCCCCCCTTCTTGCTGCCTCTGTATCAGAAGCTGCTCTGCATCCCACGGAGCAGCCTTTGTCTGCAGCGAGCCTGGGCCTGCCGTGGGCAGAGGCTGCTTCGCAGGGGGTCCAAGTAGTTAGGTCTGCGAGAGGAGCTAGTTTTTAAACTGGCTCCCCTCATGGACCAGATTCCCACCTGCCACCCCGCATTGCTGCCTCTGATACAGAGGCATCAGCGCAAGGTAGCAGGGGGCTCCCTAGGTGTGGGGCCAGGGCACACTGGCTGCTGGCGTCACCGCCAGGGACTATTGAATAGCATATAACCAATAATATTTTATGCAGTTACACCACTATTCAATTACACGATATTCAATATCCCTGTTACCACATCATCTTGTTTCATATACCTTCTAGAAAGAGAAAACAATATAATAGACATGTTTGACATATATGTTTCTGATGTTTTTTAGGGATAAATTAACTAATTGAATAGTTGATGGGATTTTCACTGACTATTCAATTAGTCTATAAGGGCACCTCCACCTTTGAACTGTAGCAAGAGCTCCGCCAACCTCTTGCTACAGTTCAAAAGCAGAAGCCCTTCAGGGAGTGCGGGGTCAGCAGGGGACTTAAGTTAATTCAGATGCAGCTGGACTTTTGGAAACTGTTAGAGCTGCTCTGCAAAAGTCGGTAGCAATTCCCTTGAGAGCTCTGTAAAGTCTTGTCTCTACCCCAGAAAATGAATGTGCTGCCTTGGCAGCATAAGAGATAAAACCACCTATGCTAACAGAAAATACAGACTGGGTATGTGACCATCAAACTTGTCAGTAAAGTTTCTTATTAAACACAGGCTGCCATTTTAACATGAATGTTATCATCAGGCAGGGCATGGCAGAAATTTAAAAGCGCACGGTGGCTAGCAGCCAACACTGTAATTAGTATTAGATACAGAATCCTAAATCATGAAACCCCAGGCCTAATTTTTTCAAACCGTGGCGCCTAAACTTAGATTCCAAAATACTGAGGCTCCTGAAAAGAAGTGGCCAGTTGGTCAAACATACTGAGTTGCATGAGGAAAAGAGATGAGGACAGGGTCAATCAAAATAGGCCCGGAAAATGGGTTGAGAACGGCCGACATTTTCACTTTTTCACGCACACTATCTTTGTTCGTTTACACCGTACTCGCACTGTTATTTATTGTCAGTTATGGAAAACCACACACCCATAACAACAGACGATAACAGAACTCATCCAACCACTGCATACTCTCTACTCGCCCGTCAAAACTCAAGCGATTCCACCACTGATTCCACCATTGCACAAAGCAGGCCTACACATTGCTGTCATGCACCATCGCACATTGCGCATCGCACATCCGTTCCGTTGATTTCAACCGTAATGCATCATTATTCATTTTGGCGTCAAAGAAACTAAGGCCGAGCCAGTGCAGCGGCCCACACCCGACCACACACACGGCCTCGGCCACCTCGGATTTATTCTGAAACATTCTGAATTTTGGTATTATAGATTTTTTGGTACTAGAACAATGTTCTCCAACCTTTTTACACCCAAGATCACTTTTTAAATGTCAGAACAAGCCAAGATCTACCACTCCATCCTTCCCCCTTCCTTGAAGCAATGCCCTCTCTATTCTCCTCCTCTCCATCACTTGCTATCCCCAGCCCTACACTGCCACTTTTTTTTGATTCTTCTGTAGGAAGAGGTTTTTCCAACATTTGGTCTGTCTGGACGGGACCAAATGTCAGAAAAACCCCTTCTTTCGGAAGCCCCCTAATTCCTCATGGAACGAGGAATACAGAGCTTGCCGAAAGAGCATGTTTGCTCTTCTACTAAAAAAAGTGGAAGAACAAACGCATCCATGGATGCGGAAGAGTTTTTCTGGGATCTCTCTGGAATCCTGGAAAAACTCCTGCAGTCTAGCCGTACCCTCACTGGCTTGACACAGGATATGTGGGCTCTGGGGTGGGAATGAGGGATTTGGGTGTGGGAAGGGGTGAGAGGTACAAGCTCTGGGAGGAAATCTGGATGCAGGAGGAGGTGGAGAAGGGGATGCTGGCTCAGGGAGGGGGCTCCAGGCTGGGGAGTGTTGTGGTCAGATGGAGAGTTGTGGTACTAAGTAAACCACAGGCTTGTGGATGTGAAGGTGCAGGAATTTGGGTTGGAGTATGTCAGACCCTCAGGGCAGGGGGTTCCAGTGTATGATAGGCTCAGATCTAGGGGGGCGTGCAGGAGTGTTATGATACTGTGGTCAGGTGGGGGCTTGGCCCCAATTGGGGGTTTGTGGGCCAGGCTTCATTTTTAAATAAAATACTATGTCAAACAGAAAAAATTTCTGCATTGTCTTTATTTATAAGAAGGGCAGGGAACCTGTTTTGAATCAGGGGTCACTGACCCACAGGAAAGTCAGTTGGGGCGACACAAGTGACATTAAAAAAAAAAAAAAACCCACACACCTCATCCCAAAACCCCCAAGCCTCACTAATGTGTCCCCAACTGTGCTGGTGGGAGCAGGGGACTAGTGGGTGCTGGGGCAGGGGACAGGGTGCCAGTGGGGACAGAGGACAGGGTGCCGGTGGGGGACAGGGTTCTGTAGCAGGGGGCAGGGAGTCCCCTGCACCTGCCTCCTCATGAGACTCCTCTCCCCTCCCCCTCCCCCCACAGAGGAGGGAAAGCCCCGGGGCACGCCTCCCCCCACAGAGGAAAGAAAGCCCCGGCGCGCGCCTCCTCCGCGGACGACTCCCTCCTCCCTGCTGCAGAGGAGGGAAAGCCCCCGCCACACCACACCAGTTCCCAGCACGCCATAGACGTGGGGGAGGGGAGCAGCCACTGCACTTCCGAAACCCCTGGAAGTGGCGCACAGCTGCTGGACTGCCGTCCACCCCGCAGGAAGCCTCCACTACCTCCACTACCGCTGGAGGTAGGTAGTGGGGCTTCTTGGGGGTTGGGGGAAATCAGAGGGGGGGCCCCCCCGAATGCCTTGCAATCGACCAGTCGATCGTGATCGTCGGGTTGGTGACAATGGTATTAGAAGCTTTACTGTGGATATTACGGTCCATTCGGACAATGGCCCACCGGGAAATTCCCAGTATCCTGCCAGGCCAGTCCGCCCCTGGATGAGGACGTCAGTTGCTTTGTATAAAAGATATTCTGAGACCTCTGCTCAAGACACTATCTCTTGATACTGGTAGTTTTGCCTGCATTCCATTTCCCTTGTAGGGAGAAGCTGGAAGGAAAAGATTATAGCAGGGGTGTCCTTGGAGTCTCTCAGGTTTGTAGGCCTAAGCATGGGAAAGAAACCAAAGTGATTGCACTTTCTGATTATTTCATCTTGAATTACATTGAGTCTAAACTTATCATCTGTCTTTGACAGTGCTGACACATCTGTGGTCCCTGGCAGGTGTGATGTATTCCCTCTTGAGTAGGTGTAGTTATTTTTATTTAAGTTCCCAGAGGATAGTTTTGGAGAATTGCTCATGTACCCCAAGGTTTTGCCTGTGCTGAATACCCACAGGGTTATATCTTATCAGCTATGCAGTTCGACATGTGTAAGAGGCCACTGGGAGGGTTAGCAGGGAGACACAGATTATAATGTCATCAACATGTTGACAATGGCCAGCTGTATGCCTGTGTCACCTCCAATCCTGCCAACACTGAAACAAATGACCCACTGTCTGAATAAGTTTAGTGCGTGAATGACAGAAAGCTGGCTAAAACTCTAGCTGAACAAGACTGAGGTAATGCAAGAAGGTTGATGTAAGCAGCTAGAGAGGAATTGGATTATTATTCTGACTGAAGGAATACCCTGCCTCCTCCTCCACCCCCAACTGAAGGAAAGAGAAGTCTATAATTAAGGGGTCTTTATTATACCCTGGTCCCTGGATGCAACTGTGGAGGCAAGAGCACTCACTCTGTCCCTGTTAATGTTATAATTAATTCTGTGTCTAAAAAGCAAGACTATTTTTGTGAAATTGCCATGACCCTATTTCCAATTTGACAGCATGAAGCAGTATGAATCTGTCACTGGCATCTACCCAGAGATAATGCCTGATAGAACAAATATATTTATATAAAAAAAGTCAACATTTCTTCCACTGTCTGTATATTGTTATAAAACAAATGTCTAGATAAAGTTGAAAAACAAAACAAAAAACAAATGCAAAAAACACAAAGAATTAAAAAGCCATTTTTTAAACACAAGTTCCAAAATTGTGCCTATAAAAACAATGTTACCTAAAAGAGATCAACTACATCTGTAGCGCAAATCAAAACACATGATTAGACTCTGATGATCACAAACTCCCAAGATTAGAGAAACAAACCACTCAGGAACTGGTCTCCAGCAGTGAAAGAAAACAGTCTTCTTGTTCATTCAGTTCAGCATGCCCCTTCTGAATACAGATACACCAAATCGTGTATGTACATGCTGTTTCTGTAATATAAATGATTGTTCCTTAGTGGCTGAACGGAGGAAAAACTCAACAGGTGTTTTTTGTTTGCTGTTGTTTTAAAGAGCCAGAGCCAGAATATGGATTAGGGATGTAAAATCCTGTTTAATTAGTTAACTGGTTAAACAAAAATGTTTAACCAGGTAACTGATTAAATGAAGGCAGTCAGGTGCTGGTGAGTAGTTACATATGCAATCAGTTCTATTAACTTCAACATAGCTTCTTACATGGGTAACTCCGCCTCCCAATTTGAGTAAAAGGCTCAGATCCTGACTCCAAGTAATTTTTCTACGTATTAAGATACCTTGCACTGTATCATCAACTGTGGAAGCATGAAAAAAAGCACAACTGTACAGTAAGGTAATTCTGTTTATACGTATAATCATAGAAAGTAGGGCTGGAAGAGATCTCGAAAGCGCATCTTGTCCTGCACGGACACATGACCAAGTAAACCCAGACAACTCCAAGAGATGTTTGTCTAATCCAGTGGTCTCCGACTTTTTTATATCCAAGATCACCTTTTTAAATTTAAGGGCAACACAGGATACACCCTGCCCCTTCTCTGAGGCCCCACCACTCCATTCCCACCTCACTAACTCACTTTCAGCTGTCTAGGGTAGGCACTGGGGTGCAGGAGTGAGCGCTCTGGAGGGAGTCTGCCCCAGCCAACAGCCCGTAGTTGCTCCTACTTGCTCCCAAACTCGGAACCAGAGCTGGCACCCCTCACTCCCTCCTGCACCTCAACACTCTGGGTGCAGGCGGGAGCTCCAGGAATGGGCAGAATGTAACTAATACAGCCATATTGGTGGCTGACTATTCTTTTGGTCTTTCCTCCATATAGGGATGGTTTTCTGTTGTTCCTTTAATCTGCTGCTCTTGCTCCCTCCTTTCCTTACAATCATTAAATTTATCATGTCACTAGTAGATGTACCCGGTGTTTTTTGTTTTTTAAATAAATGAAAAATATATATGCTTTATTTCAATGATTGTAAGTTTTGAAAAGGAAGGCTGGAATGAGGGTTCGAGTGTAAGGAGAGGCAGGGGGTGGGTGGCTTAGGGCAGAGGGTTGGAGGCCCTCAGGGCAGGGGGGAGGAGCGGGGAAGGTCCGAGGAAAGGAAATAGAGGTGCAGAAGTTAAGAAAGGTTGGAGGTGCAGGACTCAGGGCAGGGGGCTCATGACAGGAGGCTGGGAGGTGAGGGAGTGGTGCTGCTCTGGAGGTGGTTCCTCCCAGCCAGCGGTTCCTCCCAATTGACTAGGGCTGCACTTCCCAGAGGGAAGCTCCCCACAAGAGAATGGGGATCAGGGTCTGCACGCTTGTTGGGTGGAGAGGGGCCAGGTTCCAGGGGCTCCCCCACACACAGCCTGCAGGCTAATCTGGGGAGGGGCCAGACTTAGGGGGTTGCCCCTTCCTCCAGCGAGTTCTCCACCCCCCATACCCTGCAGGCTCTCCCTGGGGGAAGGTAGGCTCCGGGTTTGGGACAGGGGCATGGGCAGCGAGTTATATGGGCTCGTGGTGCCCATGCTCCAGCAATATTTAGAGCCAGGGGCCCTGCTCCACCAATATTTGGAGCTGGGTCTCTCCCCCGGCCCTGCTTGGAGCGCCCCCAGCCCCAGAGCATCTCTCCCCTGGCCCCGGCCCCGCCGTACGCAACCTTCAATCAGCTCCCCCTTGCCGGCTGCTGCTGCCATGCGCTGCGTGCTCAAACAGGTGGGTGGGGAGACGCCCAGGCGTGACGTGACATCATGGCCCGGCCCAGGACTTTAAAACTACTGGCGCCGCGCGGCTGAGTTGCGGGTTCAGAGTTTGGGGACTTCTGGGGCAGAGCGCAGACTCCGGCCCCTCAAAGTGGAAGCCAGAAGGTAGGGGAGGGCTGGGAGAGGAAAGGGCTTGTATGGAGGGAGAGGGGGAAGACACCAAAGGGACAGGGTAGAGGAGAGACAAATGCCAGGGGGCCAAATGCAGACAATGAGGAAAAGGGCAGGAGGGGAGGTGTCAGTGGGAGGGGGACAGGGTGATGCTGGGAGGGGAGAAGGTAAGGGCATTGGGGGCTGGAGGAGGAGGTGCTGAGAGAAGGCTTGAAAGAAAGGGTGGGCAAGAGGAAGGCCAGGATGGAGCAAGTCATGTGTGAGGGCACAGAGGGGCATGAGGGGAATGGGGGCAGAGAGTGGTGAGGGGGTGGGCATCAGGGAAAAAGAGGGCAAAGGGGGCAGGGGCAGTGAGGGAAGGGGGAGGCACCAGGAGGATGCAAGAGTAAGAGAAGGTGCAGGTGCCAGGGGATTCTGGGAGTGAAGCAGAAGGGCAGACACCTGCAGGGGAGGGACCAGCATGAAAGGAGAGAGTCAGGGCAGGTGTGTAGAGGGAAGTGTTAGAAGAGGGGATGAGGAGGGGTAGCTCATATGATCAGAGTGGGGCTACTGGAGGAGTGGGCACAAGGGGGAGAGAAGGACTGGTGGAGGAAGGCAGGTCTCAGGAGGGCTGAGGGCAGTGAGAAGGGCAGGAGTCAGGACAGCAGAGGAAGGTGAGGAGTTGGGGGGCAGCAGGCACCAGGGAGCTGATGGAACAAGGGGAGGAGACATGGCAGCAGAGAGAAAAGGTAAAGGTTTAAAAATATTTATTAATAACTTGGGTGCCACAGTGGCACATCCAAACAAGCCACATGAACTCAGTACAGGTGCACAACACAAAATTCATTCTGCTCATGGGAGGAAACTCTAAGGCTATGTCTACACTGGCGGTTCCTTGAGCAAGAACATTTGCGCAAGAACTCTTGCGCAAGAACACGTCCACACTGCCATGTGCGAGCTGTGCTTTTGCACAAGAGCATCCATGGCAGTGTGGATGCTCTCTTGCCCAAGAAAGCTCCAATGGCCATTTTAGCCATAGGGGTTTCTTGCGCAAGAAATCCCTGCCGAGCATCCACACTGCCCTCTTGCACAAGAGAGCTTACACCTGTTAGAAAAGAGCATAGCTCTTGCGCAAGACGCCCTCTCTTACCACGCCGTACTGTAAATTTCCTTGCACAAGAGCGGGCAGTGTGGATGTTCTGTGGGTTCTTGCACAAGAACGGCTGTACTTGCGCAACAAGCCACAAGTGTAGACATAGCCTTAGAGGGAACACTTCCCCCAGCCTCTCTGCCCCCGAGTTAATGTCACACACATTGGGTTAATGCAACTGCAGGATAGTTGCATGAGGGGGGTTTGGTGGGGGCCAAACTAATCCCTGTTGGTAGGAGGATGGTGGGAAAAGCCCTTCGAGAGGGGTGACATGACACCTTTTACTTCTGGTCATGTGTCCATCTTGCCCTGAGCATGTTACCTCCAGAGGCATGACTAACGGGGGGGGGGGGTGGCTAATGGGGGGTCCAGGGGGTGTGGCTAATAGGACACCACCAAAAATTATACAAAAACCTGCCACCCATGGACAGGGGGCGTTCCTTACCCGGTCTGGAAGAAGGCAAAGACGGCAGAGCCCCAGCCCTGCTGACCATACTCTCAGTGCAGCAGCTGCCCCCAGTGGCCACTCTCAATATTGTGTCCCTCGTCTCTGCCCCCTCCCTTTCCATGTTATCCAAAACAGTTCCATTCCCAGCACTTCCCATTTGCAGGCACAACCAAAATCTAGATAGATGATCACTTCCACCCAAATTGCCTGAAACTTCCAGCTTTCTTACTGCTAATCAGCATAAAATTTAAATGACTATTTCCAGCTACTTCCTACACCTTCTGAAACAAAATGGTTTAGATAATTACTATGGGGAGGAAAATTATTTTCAGATTTTTGGCATAGGACACAGTTGGTTTATGAGAGGAAGGAATACAGAAGCCCTGACAAATCAGAGAGAGAAAAGAAAGCTATTTAGAAGGACATTTTAAAATGCAGCAGTAATCATACAAATATCAAAATAAGTGTTACTAAACAGTCTTCTTGCTGATGGGAAGAATTCAGTGTGTTCAGGAAGCAATTAAGATCCTTGTTAAAGTGCCAGAAACTAAACAAGAATAATGATTGCAGAAACTCTATACTTAATGGCTGTACAATTTTCATTTAGAATCCTGTTTTGGGGGCTGTATGCTTCTTCTATTTCTAGTATTGGATCCAGATGAAATTTGGCATGCAAAGCGTTGTTGTTTGGGATGCAGAGATAAAGCTGACACTTTAAAATTAAATGACTGCTTCTTGGAGCAGCTAGTTCTGAAACCTACAAGAGGAGAGGAAATTCTTGATTCAGTTCAAGGGGAGCACAGGATCTGGTCCAAAGGTGAATATAGCTGGACTGCTTGGAAATAGTGACCATAATATAACTAAATTTAACATCCCTGTGATGGGAAAAACCACCTCAGCAGCCCAACACTGTGGCATTTAATTTCAGACAGGGGAACTACACAAAAATGAAGTTAAACAGAAATTAAAAAGGCACAGTGCCAAAAGTGAAATGCCTGCAAGCTGCATGGAAACTTTTAAAAGACACCATAATAGAGGCTTGTAGTGAGCAGGGTGGCCATTCACTGACCCTGACGGGGAACATCCCCTCTCTCAGCCTGGGTGGGCTGAACCCAATCCTGCCGCTTTACCTCCCCAAGAGCCCAGGGCGGGGCAGGTAGGATGAAAGCCCAGACCAGGAGCTCAGTAGGGGCCTAGCCTCCAGAGGAAGCAGAGGCCTGCTCTGAGCTCCCAAGCCTGGAGGACCCTGAGGACCTTGCAGAGGCTGAGGACTGGCCCGGACTGCCTGGCCCCTGCTTCCAAGAGGAGACCTCCTTTACCCAGCCTGAGGATTCAGACTACGATGATTCCGAGAACCAGCAGCCAGTGTGAAGCCAGGTAGATGCCAAGGGGGAGTTAGGAAGTGGCCTAGGAGAGCCAATGACTGTCAGGCTGATCTTATAACACTTTACAGTGTGTCCGTGTGTTGTGGGCCAGATCCCCACTGACCCCAGTGGCAGCCAGGGCTGCCACTGCTAGGGCCCTGGGCCAGGACGTGGTGGAGTAGTGAGGGCCCGCATTCCCCCTGTCACCCTACATACCAGGTGGCAGTCTCCCCCTTCCCTCTCTTCCCTGCGGGACTATGTTTGTGTTGCTGTCCCGCTCTGAACCAGGGCCTGGGCCTTATTGTCTGAGGGACTGTGTTTGCTTTGCTGCCCTATCCTGAGTCAAGGCCAGGGCCCTACTAACTGGGGAGCTGCTATATGTTGGTCTTTGTTTGCTTGGCCCACCCTGTACTCAGGGCCCGAGGTTGAAGGGGACCACTGGACCTTTATTCACAGGCCTGAGCACAGATCTGGGACCCAGGATTAAGCCTTACAAGGCTCAACCTAAATGTATAGTCCAAATTAAAAAACATAATAAGAAAATCAAAAAGTGCCACCTTAGCTAACTACTAAGTAAAAGAAGCAATGAGAGATAAAAAAAGCATTATTTAAAAAGTAGAAGTTAAATTCTAGTGAGGAACATGAACTCTGACAAATGAAATGTAAAAATATAATTAGGAAGGCTAATAAAGGAATTTGAAGAACATCTAGCCACAAACTCAAAAAGTAATAGCAAAAATGTTTAAGTACATAATAGCAGGAAACCCACTGAACAACCAGTGGGGCCACTAGATCAGTGGTTCCCAACGTGTGATCCGCAGACTTCTGGTGGCTCATGATGGTACTGCAGGGGGTCTGTAGAAAGTTTTTTTCCTTCTTCCTCCTCACCTTTCCTTACTTTTCCTTTTTCCTCAATGGAGGATACACGGCAGATTCCTAAACCTTAGCCATTCTTGTTAGGTGACAAATCTGGACAACTGTTCAAGATTGAGGTCTTATTAAAGGTGGTTTGGGAACAAACTGACAATCTAAACAGTCGTAAGTCACCAGGACCAGATGGCATTCATCAAAGAGTTCAGAAAGAACACAAACGTTAAATTACAGAACCAATCTACTAGAATTCTTTGAGGGGCTTGACAAGCAGGTGGAAACATAGATCCAGTGGACACAGTGTACTTAAATTTTCAGAAAGCCTTTGACAAGTTCCCTCACCAAAGGCTCTTAAGCAAAGTAAGCTGTCATGGGATAACGGGAAAGGTCCTCTCTTGGATTGATAACTGGT